>PVJH01000290.1:0-364512 GCA_004026705.1 Nesogale talazaci | reverse complement strand
CCCCAAGCAGGGAAGGGTTGCAGAGGAACGGAGACTAATGGCAAAGTGGGGAGGAGGTGGGGTAGATGCCCTGATGTGGAGAAAAACAGGTACTTGACACATGTTGTAAAATCTATTAAAACTGACTCACTCCTTTTGGATGAGGTCAGTGTTGACATTAGACAATTTGGTGGGCAGCATTTATTTTCCTATTTATTAAAACGTCAGAAAGAGAATCGACAGCACCTCCTAAAAGGCTTGCAGGTGGTAGTCTTCATAAAACAGCCCTTGGAGAGGATGAAACGCTCTAATATTTGGGGTTGATGATAAAAACAAGGCTGAGATAAATACATCCAGAATATCAGAGTGGGAACAGTTCATTAAAAAAAAATCTATGAAAGCCAAAGACACACACACACACACACACACACAATAAACCACATTTAAAAGCTACCGAATATTAAACTTGGGGAAAAAAGACTTCAAAGAAATTCACTCTTTGAACAAATCCACAAATGCTCTTGCAATAATTTACTTTTTCTCAAGTTACACTTTATGTATGTCCCAGTGGAAGACAATATTGCCTCTGAAACTTTAAAAGGAGCCAGAGCAATGCAAATTTATTTATACACTCTGGTCACATGAATGTCAAAATGGAATTGCCATATTTTGGTGCAGTAAGATCATGTGTCTTTTTAATATACCATAAACCAATTTTGTAGTGAAAAACCTGCCACTCTGGGTCGGTTGAGCAGATCTGGTCTGGTTAATTCTGGACTTGCTTTTGTCTGTTACTCAAACCAGAGAAGGGGAAAACTGAGACCATTCCCTGAATAGTTTGAGCCTCAAATGCACATTTGGCCAATAATCTGGATATTTTGATTGTAATGGAATAATGCCCAATTTGCTCCAATTCTTCACCTCACTCTGCCCAGGCAGAAAATAAAATAAACCAAGTTTACATAAGTGCCATTATCAGAAAAGATTCTGAAAAGTTAATGTGTCAATACAATGATTCAACTCCGCGTGCCAAAAGCTAAGCTTTCACCGCTGTTGAATCACTCCTCAGGTTCATAGTTGAGCCGATTCGCTGTGCCTGCCCTTCACTAGACTGCCTGGAAAGTTCCCGAAGGTGACGTTGGCCCTTTCGCATCGCAGGAAAATAGAAGCTGAAGTCAAGAAAACCGCAACATCTGGAACCGGAGGAAAGACTTCACTGGAAAGAACTCGACAAACTCTGAAAACAAAGTTCTAGACTTGACTAATTTATTTTGGCTGCAAAGCCCAGCTCAGTGCGAAGCTCAAAGAGGATTTGTCCAAGCCTCCTTTCAAAGACAGAAAGCGCCAGCCCGGAGTGAAAATGAAGGCGTCGGCTGCATAAACAGTGGAGATGGTCATCTGATACGGAGCGACTGGAGGCACACGAGGCCTTTTTGTTATTGATGGGATTATGATTGGAGGAAACAGAAGCAATTAGATATCCCCCGGCTTTCAGAGCAGGGGAAGGAAAAAAGGTGTCAAACATAGTTTTTCAATTTGGTCTCTTGATCATTTCGTTCTCACTACATCTTAAAATCCAAATATACATCTGCCTGAGCGCCCCACTGTTCGCGCAGCACACCTTGGGCTGTTTCTGCTTGGTTCTCTAAAATTCTATGGGCCTTAAATGATGCAGGAAAAACAAATGAGAGAAATACCTTAAAAACAGAAGCTGTGTCTTAAAAAAATAGAGTTACTTATTATTTTCTGTGATTACAAAAGTAAGACACACACACACACACACATACAGAAAATTTGGGAGCTAAAAAAGACCCTATCCAAGCCCTTGTAGGAAAATAATTTGCCATTTCTTTTTGTCTGTCCAGCTTTGTAATTTTAAAATTATCTTTTAATGAAGGAAGCGTTGTCTGGAGTCCAGCAAGGATGCGGGCAGGTACCGCAGGCCTGATTCCCAGTCAGAGCAGCAGGTATTGTGAGGGAGTTTTCATGGCGGTGGCAGCCACACCAGTCACCAGTGTCTGCCGGGAGGGGCCCCTGGCAGGCAGCATCAGGTAGTGGAGGCAGCAGGGGTCTCACCAAGTGCTGTCTGAGGTTGTCCTGGATCTACCTGTACGATGGCTGCTCTTCTGTCTACCTGCTTTTCAGGCTAATCCTTCTGGTCTTCAATAGCCAGTCATACAACTTCCTTGCTTTTTACATTACAAGGGAAGGTTTCTGTCACTTGCAGCTTAGAACCTAGGCAGCTACTTCTAAAATTTCTTTACTCAAGAGATTGTGCTCGGTTGCGTTGTCTCGGGACACTAAGCCAGTGACGCACGGAGAAGGCATGTAACGTATGTCTAAGAAACACCTTTCTATTAAGAAAGCACATCCCAGCTTAGGCCGACTCAAGTGGATGGCTCCGATGCTGGCCAGAGTCATGTTCAGACTCACGTTGCTGAAGGGTGCTGACGCAGAAAGGTGAAGCGGGATGCAGGTCGGTGGGGGCAGGATTACGCGGCCCGAGGTTTGCAGGAACACAGCGGGGCACAGACAGCTTGGAGGTTGGCTCCCAAGGTCAGTGGCTCACATGGGGCTACTCCTGTAGGCAGGCAGAGCGCCAGCAAGGATGAAGGCGGCAGGCAAGAGAGAGAGGAGAAGGTCTCCTGTTTCCTTATCAAGAAGCGTCACCTCAAGTTTAGTTTTGGTTTTGCTTATTCATATTATGGTGTGTGTCAGAGATGTTTTATCATTGGAGGTCACCCTCCTGACGTTGCGCTGCATGTTTTCCTGTGTTTTGGTATAGGAAACTCAGGATTGATGAACCTATAGGGGCAGAAAGTAGAATAAGGGTTTCAGCAGCGGAAGGGGGCAATGGTGGTGGTGGGGTGAAGGGCAGACTATGTCAAGTTGTCCAGGAAGAAAGGGAATGCTTGGAAACCTATTGTAGTAGCAATTGTATAATTCTGCTTGACTGAACAGTTCTGTGTGATTGAACTATGGAATGATATGATGTATGTATTAACTCCCAATTAATAATAATATAAAATTTTAAAAAGAACCCTCTCCCCCAAGGGGAGGTCATCAGGCTGTAACCTGATTGATATATTGGAATCCACCTCTCCATTTTTCACACGGGTGCAAATTGGCATACAATCTAACTGCTACAGAGACCCTCTATTGATGTCCAACAAATGCCATAACAAAACACCACAGAGAGTTAGTACCCATGTAGTAAGTGGTTTCTAAGAGCAGTTCTGAAGACTGGCCATCTGAATTCAGTGTACGAACTCTCTCTGTTCACACTAGGGGAAGATACTTCCTGGTCTCTTCTTATTTCTGACCACTCCAGGTGGTTCTTGGCCTTCCTTGGGTTGTAGATGCAATTTTAGTTGTAGATGCCAAGGGTCTTCCTGTCTTCCTGTGTCTGTCTGTCTCTCCATGTCTCTTCTGTTCTATAGAGATAGTACTTAGAGTGAATTAGGATCCTCTGTACTCCCGTATGACCTGATGCTGGAGCTATATCTCTCCAGTTACTATCAAGCTGATTCCAACTCCTATGTGGAGAACTGTACTCCATAAGATTTTCAGTGACTAATTTTTAAAACTTTTGTAGTTCTATCAAGTCTTTCTTCTGAAGTGTCTCCGAGTAATTGGGATCTCTAACCTTGTGGTTAGCAGCTGACAAGCAGTTTATTTGCACTAGTTGCTGTGTTTTGGTGTTATTAGATTGGTTCTGACTCAGAGAATGAAGAGTTGTTCCATCTTACATCGTCCTCACAGGAATTATTAGGTTTGAGGCTATGTTGCTGCTATTGTGTCCATCCATCTTATTTAGGTTCTCTCTCTCTCTCTCTCTCTCTCCCTCTCTCTTTCTGGTGTTTATGTATTCATGATGCCAATTTCATGATTGGATGTAGGGATGGAGTCTGGCCTGTTAATCTGGAGATAGCCATTGAGTAGCCACTGAGGCCTCGGTGTGGGCATGGCTTTCTCCTGAGACTTCTGCGAAATCTCATGATATTTCCCTCATGGAGATGAGAGGCCATCTCCCCAGTTGATGGGAGTCAGTCTCCAAGGTGGCGCACTACGGACAAGACAAGATGGCAGCATCCCATGAGCTGGAAGAGTCAAAGGAAAAGCCACACAGCCTTATCTTGATGGAACCAGATCTCTGAAGCTGGAGAAGCCAAAGAGAGACCCCTGTGCCAGTCCTGAGTTGCTTCTACTGCCACTAGATGTTGTTGATGGACCCTGAGTCCTGGAAGTGGGGAGCCCTGGGGAGACCCCTGCCGTCGCCGGGGTTCTGCACCCACTGGCCTGTGACTTCATGAGTTGGAAGGAGACTTTATAGACTGGTATTAGGCATATAGGCTAATTCTGGACTTATGACTTTGAACCGAACTGGGTTGAGGTGCTTTCTCAAGGTTTATGTTTATAAACCTTACCCTTATATCCATATGTGTGTCTTTGAATTTGTTTCTCTAGTCTACCCGGACTAACGCACTCTCTTTATGGCTCATCCTGTATTTTACCAAGCATGATAATCTTTCTCCAGCAACTGGATTGGTCCCTGCTGATAATATGTTCCAAGCATATACATGCATGCATACACACACATATGCCTACTTACATACATATACACATACATACGTACAGACATACATACTTATTGTTAGGTGGTATTAAGTTGATCCAAATCAGAGATTCTATGTCAACACCAGGAAACACTGCCCGGTCCTGTACCATCAATTGTTCTATTTCAGCCCCTGCTGCCAGTTCATCTTAGGGAGGGTCTTCACTGATCATCTACTTGAACCAAGCACGATGCCCCTTTCCCAGGATATGTCTCTCCTGATAACATGCCTATATAGTATCTGAAGTGATTCATCATCCTGAGAGTCGTTGGTTCCTGTTAAAATGACATCTTAGGCAACATTGGGTGCCACAAAGGGGCTTAGTGAGTAGGCTTAATACACTCTATCCCAGCCACGAGAATACCACTGCCCCTTGAGTCCACAAAAGAAACCTTAGGTGAGGCTAATAGAGATGACCATAGAGCATTGCCCCATCATTCTCCAGTAGATGAACCAGGAGAGAGAAGAGAGAAATACGTGGGAGATTCTGCTCCCACAGAGGACGTGCATCAGTGAGCCCTTGCATGAGCAGAACTCCCTTTAAAAGACATGTTACCGCCATGTGAAGCTTTCAGGACAGTGAAGAGAAGGAGCCCTTGGATGTGTGTAAAAGAAAATCAGGAAAGGAGGAAGTTCATTGCCACCCAGCTTGGCACACTCACAATTTGAAAAACTACAATCCAAATGTAACCGGTGGCATGACACTGAAGGAAGTTAGTTCTTGGTTGAAGTGGAGATAGCAAAACGTGTTCCTGGTCCTCTTTCTTTCTTTTCCTCTCCCACCAAATTGCTCTCCCCGCCTTCCCCCTTCAAACACTCCCCGCCCTCCCCCTTCAGACAATTAAGCCAAGTTAACGGAGAGCAATCAGGTGGCTCTCTAAGTGCAACCAGTCTTCCTCTCTCCCTCTCCATAATGAGCGGACATTTTTTCATAAATACGCGTGCATGTTACGTTTTCTTTTCTTTCAGACTTGAACCAAGATGAAAGGAGTCCAGTGTGGCCACAGTGCCACTGGGGAGGTGGCAGAGGGAGCGGGTCTGGCCTGTGAGGGGACCCCCGGAGGGTGACTCATGGAGCTCGCTCTTCACCTCCCCTGCCAGCGCTTCCTCCCCTCACATGAAAGCAGCCACAAAGCACACAGGCCATTTGGAGGCAGGGGCCAGGTGCCAACTCAGAGTATCTAGTTTTAATTGAACACAGACCAAAGGCAGTCTCAAGGGAAACACTTGATGACGATGATTTTTTAAAAAATTGTCGTTCCTAAACGTGTCTCATGCGAACTCAGCACAAGACCCTGTCTCTGGAACATTGTAGTGGTCTAAGTGAAGGGATGGAGGGGCTGAGGGTGGGTCGAGGCAATTCCCAGAGCATAGCTTTGTGTAGCAGAGAACAGAGCCCCCATTTACTGCCTGTAGCCTTCTTTACCCCACCGTGAGTGACCCAGAAAATGATACTCATTAGAAGAAAAGCCGCCACGAGAAGGCAATCTGATGTTTTCCCTGTTATTGGTATGATGGTACTTTTGCTTTTGTTGGTTGACTCGGTGTAGCTACAGCTTTCTCTGCAAGCTCTGGGGATCAGCAAAGGCGCTCCCATCCAGGCTGCTCCTCCCTGGTCCCCCTTGAGACAGTAGTTTGTTCACAGGAGCATCAGGGCACCTCCTCTCTCAAAGTCCCAGCGAAGACAGTGCTGTCCGTGCCCTCCGCTCCCAAACAGTGACCGGGGTAGGTGGATCCACGGATGGTCTGCAGATTTAGAAGCAAAGCGAAGCTGGTGTTCCCCTCCCCGCTGGGAATTTGCTGGCACTGCCTTCAGCAAGACGGATAGAGAGGTGGCGTGATGAACAGCCTCAACAGCTATCGCCTGATAAATGGGTCAGGAAAACGTGGTTCGTGCAAGCAGTCAGGAGTCCTGGTGGACCAGTGGGCGATGCGTTGGGCCATTTGCTAACAGCAAGGCCAGCAGTTTGATTCCATTAGCTGCTCTGTGAAAGAAAAACGAGATTTTCTTCTCCTGTAAAGATTCCCAGCCTTGGAAGCCTGAGGGCGAAGTTGTGCTTTGTTTTACAGGGTTTCTGTGAGTCGGAATGGGTTTGATGACAGTTGGGTTTTTTGTTTTTTATTTTGTTGATGTACATATGACATACCATTCCTCAATAACAAGTCGAAGTGATGTACTGACATGAACAACTCTTGATAGCCTCCTGCTGCGTACAATCTTTTCACCACGAAGGTACGAATACCGTATGATCTCATTTGTATGACTCAGAATAAGCACTTTTCAGAGACCCGGCTTTATTTATGGTTGACAAGAGTGGGTAGGAGAGAGCAAGACACAGAGACGCATTCCTTAGGGCACACTGAGCTTCTGCTGAGGGAGATGGAAACATTTGGAAATGAGTAACGAGCATGGGTGAGTGCAATTTACATATCTAAAATGCTGAATATTGTGCTATGTATCCGAAAAGACTTCAAAAATTTCTTGGAGAAATGGAATTAAAAGATAATGGAAGTTTTCCATGTGCTTTTGGAAGCCCTCTCATATATTTGCCAACAAAGAAAAGGGTTGAGTTTTGAAACAATGATGTTCCGTATCATCTTCTGCCCCAGTCTGGAGACAAGATGAGGCTGCCTGCATCCAGTAATAGACCTCGTACCCTCTCATTCTTCAAGGAGCAACTCCTTCATCCCTGCTGGCTGCTGTGCTCCATAAGAGTCTCCTCCTCCTCCGGAATAAAAAACCCCCGTATTTTGTCTGAATCTTTCAGATGACAATTGCTTTAGTGGCAAACTGTTGCACTTTGTCTCTCTCTCCCAGGCCCTCAAGATCAAGAGACAATTGTTCTGACAATGAGACTTAGTACCGTGGTGACAAAATAGCCATTATTTGTGAACTTTGCTATAGCTAGCTATTGGCCAAATGTGATTGACTTAATATTAATTGGCTTTAAAAATCAGTTTTAAAATAACTGCTTCTATTTTTACATTTTCAGGATTATAATATAAAACCAACAGATCTCTAGGTGGTCCCATTGACTATCCTTACAAAGAGTAAATCAAAAAGCATTGTCACAAAATCACAGAAACCTTTATAAAGCAAAAAGTGTCCAAATGGAAAGCTGTTGTTTCTCAATACACACTTGATGAAGGAGGACACACTTTTGAAGCAGGGTTTCCATCCTTATGGCCATTCTGAGGAATTCTGTGCTCTTTGATTTATACTGTGTTCAGTGGCAGTTTTTTTTTTTAATCTCAAGGCATACAGATTGTGTTCCCTCTCAATGTTCCTTGGGTTTTGGAAACAAAGGGATGTTTTAAGGGGCAAGATCAGGCCTGTAGGGTGAATGGGATAAGGTTTCCCAGTGACATTCTTGTAGAACAACCCTTGCTACCCTTGAAAAAAGAGCAAGAATCTTGTCAGGATGGGAAAAATTCCTCAGTGCAAGTTTCCTGGTCCTTTTCTCACTAATGCAGTCTCCCACTTTCTTAAAGTTTCCTCTGAATAAGCCCCCAAGATCATGTTGAGTCCTTTGAGAAACCTATTGTGATTGTCCTTTGGGAATCTCAACAAAACAAAAACAAAAAACCCAGTTGTCATATATAATTTTCTAAGTCTGTTTCCCTCTCAGATAGAGTTTAATTCACCCAGTAGATCCCCTTGGAATCCACTTGTGGAGGTTACATAATCTGGTGTCAATTCAGAATTTGGGAGGATTAAGAGTGAAGGGGTGGAGTTTATCCTGTCAATGGGGTCATAGTCAATGAGGCCTCTGTGTGGGCATGGCCTTGCCCTGAGAATTCTGGGAACTCCTGTATTTTCCTACTTGGAGAAAAGAGACAATTTTCCCTCTCTGCTCACTTCTTTTAAGACATCCCTGAGGAAAAGGCACATGGACCTACCCTGATGCAGCCCTGGGAACAAGAGAAGCCACGTGAAGACCCCTGCCAGTGCTGAGATGCTTACACTACCACTGTATCCAAAGACTTTCTACCCACTGGCCTGTGGTCATTCTGCATTTGGCGTCATTGTATGGGATTCGTGAGTCTGAAGTGGACTTTGAAGATCAGTCCAATATAAGCTGATATTGCACTTATGGGCTTGGACTGGACGTGGACTGGGTTAGGATGCTTGCTTAAAGTACAATTCTTCTTTAATTAAAACTCTTTCTTATACATATGAGTTTCTATGGATCTGTTTCTCTAGTCTGCCCAGACTAACACACCACTGTTTTGGTTGGAGCTTGCTGACTGGATCCTTTAGGAAAATCCCAAACTCACCCTGGTTATGATTTGTTCCCCCCAAATGTCTTCATTAGCTTCGGCCTGGCTTCAAAGATGAATAGAAGGGTCAGTTCTTTGAGATATTGGATTTTCATGCCACACCTTTTTGCCCCCAACTGATCTTTTTCTTTTTTAAGGCACTTTAATAAGGCTAAGACAAGTGTATTGTGAAGAGACCTTTTCGGCGACCATCACTGAGTGCAGACACTACATTCTCTGTTTGGACACACCTCGTGGTGCTGGGAACCCTTGCACCCAGTCTTGTTTACACACTCTCCTCTCTGCCATCTCTATTCAGACCAGGGTGGAAACATTTGTTCTAAAAGGGAAGCGCAATGCCACTGTCAGCTGTTGGCACTGTTACCGTTAGGTGCTGTGGGGTCAGTTCCAACTCAGAGTGCCCGGTGTGCAACAGTACGAAGCACAGCCCGGTCCTGCTGCGGCCTCCAAATTGTGCTTATGTTTGAACCCATGGTTGCATCCACTCTGTTACTCCACCTTGTCCAGGGCCACCTTCTTTACCACTGTCCCTTCACTTTACCAAACCGATGTCCTTTTCCAGGGGATGGTCTCTCCTGATCACACACCCTCAGGATGTGTGACAAAGCCTCCCATTCTTGCCTCGAAGGGGGGTTTGGGCTGGGCTTTTTCCAAGACAAATCTGCTTGCCTTTTTGATGGTCCATGCTACTTTTAACATTCTTCACCAAGACCACAGTTCAGGTGCATCAACTGTTTTCTTTGGCTTTCTTTATTCAGTGTCCAGCTTTCTTACGTACATGAGGCAACTGCAAAGACCATGGCTTGGGTCAGGCGCACCTTAGTCCTCAAAGGCATACCCTTGCTTTTCAACACTCTGAAGAGGGCTTGTGCAGCAGATCGACCCAACGCCATATGTTCTTTCATCTCGTGACTGCTGCTTTCATGTGCACCGATTGGGAATCCAAGCAAGACAAATCTCTGGACAACTTTTCCCCATTTACCATGATGTTACCTGTTGGTCCAATTGTGAGCATTTGGGTCTTCTTTGTATTGAGCTGTACTCCATACTGAAAAGGCTTCAATCCTTGCTCTTCAATGGCAAATGCTTCAAGTCCTCCGTGTCTTCAGCAAGCAAGCTTCTCTCTCTTGCAAATTGCAGGTTGTTAATATGCCTCCCCGCCATTCTGATGCCACATTCTTCTTCAGGTATTTGAGCCACTCGGAAGTTTTTGCTCAACATACAGATGGAATCAGTATGGTGCAGATCCACACCTTTCCTCATTTCAAACCATGCAGCATCCTCCTGTTCTGTTTGAACAACTGCCTCTTGGTTTATGCACCAGTTTTGGAGGAGCACAAAGTTCTAGAATTTCCATTCTGTTCAAGACTATCCATAGCTGGTTATGATCCACACAGTTGAATGCTTAGGCATAGTGAGGTTAATTTAAAATGAACAGGTTTCAGCAGAGCTCTCAGACTGAGAGCAGTCTACAAAGAAGGGAAAGGCTGTCCACTGCAGAGGAAGGAGTCACTGACAATCTACGGATAGCGTCAAAGCCTTGTCAGTTACAGAAAACCTAGTGAACACAAGAAGACTATTGTTGCAGAAGCAGAGATTGTGCCAGAAGATGTCAGCCCCCCTCGTTTACCAAGCACGAGCTCCTTTTCAGGGAGCTGGTTTCTTCTGATAACATGCCCAAAGTACGTGAGACGAAGTCTTGCCATCATCGCCGTTAAGGAGCATTCACACCTAACTTCTTTCAAGATAACTGGCGACAAGAAAATAGCCGACTAAATCAGAAGCAGGAGACAAAGTGCTGGCCTTGCGGAGGGATTTGCTTACACATTTAAGTAAGACAGCCCAGGCTTCATACTTGAATAAACTTGAAGGTGGTAAGAGATGGAGCCATGGTGAGGGATGAGCTTTCTGGGTAAACAGCAAGGGCATAGACATACACACTCCAAGGTAGGAGAGTGTTGAGATGCTTGTAGTAAGCAGATCTGTGAGCTCCATTCTGGGGGCACTTGAATAGCTAAAGTGACCCCTCGTTCTACTACTGTTGTTGCTGCTCTCAAGTCACCTCTGCGGCTCTAATTCCACCTTTTGTTTGACTCCATTTCTATTGTTCTGACTCCACTTCTCTTGGTGGTGGTGGTGGTGGTCTAACTATTTACTGCAATTGAGTAGATCACAACCAATTGGCAACCCAATGGGATCCTACCACTGGAATCTATTGTTTCCATGATTGATTTCTGGCAGGAGATTTTTGGGTTTTCCTAGTCTTTCTTTCTTTTTTTATTATTTATTTATTTATTTTAATTAATTAATTAATTTATTTATTTTTTAGGCATCACTGCCCTGGTGGTGGGAGTAGGAGGCCCAGCCTTTGCTCCTGGGAGCCGGAATCGAACCTCCATCCCAGTGGGCCGCAGTCTCGCGCACAACCACGACGCCACCGGGGCTCAGCCCCTTCCTAGTCTTCCTTAGTGGGGAGATCTGTGCCCAACATGGAAACCTTCACTGAGGGACTGGTGGTGGCTACTCATGAGATCCATTGACTAGGCATCAAATCCCAGGTCCCCTGCACAGAAGGTAGGACTTCTACCATTGATTCACCACTGCCTTTTTTCACCTCAGCCACCCACTCTAGGTGAATGGTGGCAGTGAGTTGCATTTTGGTGAGTGGCCAGTTCGTTCACTTCTATATAATGCTGAGTCTTTATTCCATCATGATGATTTCCTTTAGTCATAATTGTGTTTTGGATTAGAGAAAACATGCAAAGTCATCAGCTTCATATCGTCTACAGAGTAGGGGTTTGATAAATTATTATTGTGCACAGGATAAGCATGATGGCACAATGGTTCTGATAGGGGCTGTGCACGCAAAGACCTGCAGTTTGGACTCAGCAGTACTTCTGCAGGAGATCTAGTGGTCTGCTGCCATACAGATTGAAAACAACAACAATAAAAAAGCCCTGCCATCTAGCTAAATCTCCCACATTATTGTCAAGTAAATGCCAACACATTATTGTTGGAATGAACTCCATACGGCTAATTAACCCTACTAACCCTACAGGATGAGCAGAGCTGTCCCATAGGGTTTCCAAGGCTAGAGGGAAGCAGAAAGGCACATCCTTTGTATGTGGAGAGCCTGGTGGATTTGAGCTGCTGCCCTTTCAATTAATAGTCAAGTGCTTAACCACAGCCCCACCAGGATTCCATCTTCTTGATCATAGCCTAGAAAACCCTTGGGGACAGTTCTATTCTGCTGTATAGGGATGTGAGGAGTTACAGTCCAAGGGACAGCCTGCAGCACTCACATCGTACAAAGTAGCTACTTACTAAATGCATGGTGATTGATATGAAGGCTTCAAAATTACCATTCCTTTTATTAAAGTTTCACTAACTAGCTAATGAGGACTATCCCTCTTTCAGAAACACTGCTACAGAAATTGCCAGTGCAGTCAGACTTGGTCTCTGACCTTCATCAGTCTCATCCTGTTGGTAGAGGGGAAGAGTGGTAACTTCAAGGATAGATATCAAGTCTGTCACAGATTTCTCAAGTTCTCCTTTTGGGCACCAGGAACGATGTCAATTGTCTGTCTTCTTGAAGGTGAGGTATTCATGTGACTCGCACTCTCCCAGAATGTGTATGTGATAGTGGTACGTACAATATCCTTTGGAAAGCTTTAAATACCAGTGCATGTTTGTTCCAGTTTAAACTTGGGTCCCTGGGCAACTAAAATAAAGCAAGACTTTCTGCCAAACTATCCTGGGAATGAAGCCTAAGCAAGAAACACTTTGTATGAAGCTTCTCTTAGACTGACAACTTTTTGTTATTCCCACTTAACATGACCTATCCTGGCAGAAAAATGCCATATATAAAATAATCAAGGGTTTATGGTACTTCCTTAGAGTAACAACAGCACATAAGTCAGATAAAGAGGTCTAAGATATGAGAGAAACATCATGATTAGAAGAGGGATTTAAAAAACAAATATGGCATAACATCATCAAGAACATGTGTGAAAATCAATATGCAAATTTATTGAACTGCTAGTCATAGCTGAAGCTTGATAACTAAAAATAAAAGGAAACATTTCAGAAATTTGCTAATTGATCTAAAATTGTTTGCAAAACTTTGACATCCTTCTTTTCTGGCTCTTGAACTTCCCTAAGTGTTCTTCCAGAGATTTCACATGTATATTTATGTTGCAGTCATAGCCCACAAGGAATGAAGAGTCTAAGAGAACAACTCTTCAACAAAATTTGCTTAAGAATCGATTTGTGTAACACACACACACACACACACACACACACAGAAAACCCAAACTCCCATACAAAAGGACTAAAAATCATTACTCGACAATAGACGATAGACAAGTTGTTTATCACTAAAAAGCCTAGTTTGGGGATGTGTTGGTCTTTACTTTTCAAACTTTGCCTCAGACAGATTCAGGATCCAAGTCTCATACTTTCCCCCAAATACATAGGAATGCATGAAACAATCCATGACTCACGCGTTGATGTTCCTGAGATCGCATTTGCTTCTCAATGGTCGAGTGTTTCCTTACAAGTCATTTGGATCCCCTCTCTTACTCGTTGAAGGAACCTGGGTGGGTTGCTAGTTACAAACTCAGCAGTTCCAAACTACCAGCTGCTCTGCAGGAGAAAGTTGAGGTTTTTGATTCTCATGGAGAGTCACTGTCTCAGAATCCAGTGGACAGTTCTCCCCTGTCCTCTAGGGTAGCTATGAGTCGAAATCAATTCAATGGCAGTGTGTTTGGCTTGGGTTTGGATGGCTTCGTGAGTTTACACGTTGGGCTGTTCAGCACAACTCAGCAGTTCAAACCCACCACTCCATGGGGAAGAGATGATGCTCTCTTCTCCCCTAGACAGTTAGAGTCTCTCAAATCCTAAGGAACATTTCTATTCTGCCCTATTGGGTCCCTATGAGCTGGGATTGATTTGACTACGGTAGAGGTTGGTTTATCAGGCAAATACTTTTTCCCCCCTTAGTTCACTCAATAACTAGAGGCTGTGGGAGAGGACTATAATGTTGATGGTAAGAAGGGAGTTAATGATGCCGTTCTAGATGATTTTCATTTATGACATTTTATCAGAACTAGGAACTAAGCACTCAGATCTGCCCCTAGGTGTGTCACTAAGTAAAGGACATTCCTTTAAAAAGAAAAAAAAATCAGAAAACACTTAACAATATTTTGAAAGTACGCAAGAGAGAATATGCCTGGTACTGTGTTCCTAATCATATTTTTTTTGACCTACCACTTATTCAGCCCTTGGTGACTTAGGCTATGTGCTACAGACAACTGGGATTTTAGACTGTTCTCCTTCAGAGGCCACCCTGGGAAGACTCTATGTAGAAAACCCACTAAATGAACCAGACTTTGCCTCAAACTCACCTGTAGCAAGTGATGATTGTAAGTGCAGTTAGGTTAAAATTTAACACTTTATCATTTGAGCTTCATTTTGACCCATTTAAAGTTCTAGATTTTGTATTTTTAATAATTTTATTGGGAGCTCTTACAGATAGTAAACAGTCCATAATTTGAATAGATCAAGCATAACTGTATAGTTACTGCCACCATCAGTTTTAATACATTTTCTTTCTTCTTCAACTCTCTGATATCAGCTCCCTTTTATCCACTCCCTCCCCTTCTACACCCTAGAAACTCTTATTATATTGCATATTATTTATTTTATTTTTGCTTATCTTATACCATCCAATGCATTCATTTGTCTACAATTCTGCTATTTTTTCCCCTCAAGTAGGGTTATACAGTCATTATTGTGATCAGTCCCCCCCTCCATCTTTCCCCTCTCTTCCCGTACCTTCAGTTAATCATTACTCCTGTTACTGTTTTTTAAAACATCTTCTACACGAGAGGATATTCTCTCCTCTAGAATAGAACTGTCATTGCCAAAAACCAAACCCAGAGTCTCATCATAGGAGTAGCTGAATTACAGAATCAGCTGAATTTCAGGTCTAAAACAGCGACTGATATTAAAGTAAGAAGATTAATTGGAAAGAATTGGAACCCTGAAATAGGGGATAGGAAGATATGGGGTGATGATTCAGAAGAGAAGAATATTGAGACACTAGAGCTGATTGTGTTACTGTTTCTGAAGGGTTTATCCATCTTGGATTTCATGCACTGAATTATCTTAATAATACAGGTGAACATATGCAGGTCTAACAAGATTAATGAGGCAAAACTAAGACCATAATAGTAAGGGGAGGAAATAGAAGCAACAAAGCCCACCTGCCTGTGTGATCATGAAGGGATAAGGAATCATTCATCAAAGAACTAAAAATCATATCATTTGTGTGCTCACTTCCCTGAAATGATCACTGAAGACAAATGAGTGCATAAGCAAAAGGCGTGAAGGAAGTTGATGGTTCCCAGCTATCAAAATATATAGCATCTGAGGTCTTAAAGACTTGAAGGTTAACAAGCAGCCGTCTACTCCAGAAGTAACAATGCCCATATGGAAGAAGCACACCAGTCTGTGTGATCATGAGGTATCAAAGGGATCAGGTATCAAAGAAAAAAAACCAAATTATTGTGAATGAGGGGGAGTGCAGTTTGAGGACCCAAGACCCAGGCAAGTGGACATCCCTTACAAAAGGATGAGGGTATAGTGTAGCAATGATGAAACATACAGCTTTCTTCTAGTTCCTAAATGCTCCCCCCATCCACTGCATCCACTGTCATGATCCTCAATTCTGCCTTACAAATTTGACTAGATCAAAGATGTACACTGGTACAGATGGGAACTGGAAACACAGGGAATTCAGGACAGATGATCCCTTCAGTATCAGTGGTGAGAGTGGCAATACTGGGAGGGTGGAGGGAGGCTGGGGTAGAAAGGGGGAATCAGTCACAAGGATCTACATATAATTCCCTCCCTGGGGGATGGACAACAGAAAAGTGGGTGATGGGAGATGTCAGATGGTGTAAAATATGACAAAATGATATGATTTATAAATTATCAAGGGTTTATGAGGGAGGGGAATTGGAGAGGGAATGGAAAAAAATGAGGAACTAATACTAAGGGCTCAAGTAGAAAGAAAATGTTTTGAGAATGATGATGGCAACAAGTGTACAAATGTGCTTTACACAATGAATGGATGCATAGATTGTGATGAGTTGTATTAAAAAAACTATACATAATAGTTATTTATTTCATCAGTGCTCTACTGCACCCAGTGTATATCAACCCTTTTCCTGTGGCCCTTCTGTAAGGGACTATTCAATTGTCTTATAGGTGAGTGTGTCAGACAGGGTTCTCTAGAGAAACAACTAGGATGACAGCAATTCTCTTTATATATATATGTATATATATATGGATATATAAAATAAGAAATAAACAGTTAACTAATCTATAATGCAGTACAAAAATTGGTGCAACTCACTTGTGTGAGACAGATAGTAGACTGGCAGTCCTTAGAATCTTCAGGGCCACCGAGTAGTCCTCTGCAGAGCAATTCAGGCTATCCAGCCACAGGCAGCAAACAGCAAAGCAGGTCACCAACAGTCAGCCAGATGACTGAGTCCAACAGTCTCCAGCTCAAGAGAGGTATATTCCAGGAGCGTGGTGAAGCAGGGCTTCACGGTACCTCAACTCACAGCTCCACAGTCCACGATTAGGTGTCCCATGGGTCCTGTTGCTTGGAGGTCGAGGCACAGGACGAATGAGGCAGCCTGCTGGTCCAAAGATCCAAAAGCAAGAGAGCAAGGGCGAAGCTTGCCAAGGCTTTTCTATCTCCACCCTTCAATTGATCACGTGTGTTCATTGGCCATCTCGTCACAACCTATCCTCTTTGACCGTGCTGGCAGCACAAGTTTACCTATCACAGTGAGTTTTGGGTCTTCACTTGTTTACATTCTGTCATAATAATTTGATTGCTTGCTTTGAAACTTCTGATACTATTCCCACCGACACTTCATGATCACAAAGGCTTGTGTGCTTCTTCCATGCAGGCTTTGTTCCTTCCCTGCTAGATGGTTGCTTGTTTAATTTCAAGCCTTTTAGACCCCAGATGCTCTATCTTTCAATAGCTGGGTACCTTCAGCTTTCTTCACCACATTGGCTTATGCACCCAATATGCGGTTTGTTCTAGATTTTAATAGTTTCTGTTGGGTTCCTTTATTTGGAGGGTGGGATTCAAGGTTTCTCTCTATTTACTTTGTTACCATTGTTCGTTTTTATTCGGTAGCTAGAGCAGGGACCAGGGGTGTCTACTGAGCATGCTCCAAAATGAGACCCTGAGGCAGGGGGTGTCACACCTCGATGGGCAATATATCTGGATGGGCCCTATCTAGGCCAGGTGGGTTTAATTCAGTTAAAGGTGTCAACTGGTATCATCAACAATGCCTCCCAGCTGCAGGCACCCAAGAGGCCTGAACTTGGAGACTACAACCTCCTTTTCCTCCTGCACCTTTGCCTTTTGCCCCACTGTGCCATGGTCTCTCTTTCTCTCTCTGATCTCAGGGGTACCACGTGTGGTTGTGCAGTGCCCTGAGGGTGCCTGTATTTGTGATTATCAAACTGGGAACTTCTTTCCTTTATAAAAACTCACTTGGATTATCGAGTAGGCTTTGGTGTGAATTTCTTTCACCTGGGAAGCCAAGAATTGAAGTATTTCCCACTCGAGGTATCTAATATTTTTAGGTATGTTTTTCTGTATATGAAATGCAGGACAGGTAAATCTACAGAGACAGTAACTGAGGTAATGGTTTCTTAGGGACGTATCGTGGGAGGTTGAGGGGGAAAAGGGGAGCTAATAACAATGAGTACAAGAAAGAAGGAAAGGCTTTAAAGTGTATTATGGTTATGATTCTACAACTCTCCTCAGTATAATTGAACTATTGGGGTTGTATGATATTAATTATAAGCCAGTAAAACACTTACAAAACAGAAAGAGGTCTGTGCAGAAAACAAAAATCCCATTTTTTTTCAGAAACTAAATCATGTCAGCAATCGTTTATTTAACAACAACAAAAATAAATCATGCCAAAGAATGTATTTTCAACTTTCCAAAGAAATATGTACCTTTTAGAAGCTACAGGTAATAAACAGGTTCAGTTTATAAAATGCTTCTTCCAATTTTGAACCTTAATGCTGGTCTAAACATGATGCAAAATGAATGTGATAGCCATTTCTATTTAAATTCCCATTGTTATTGTTGTAGACCAATAGAAGAACCAACTCAAACTCAGAATAATCGTACAGAGCAGATTCTAGAACGGTCCCAGGAGTTTCCCTGATGGGCACCACGACTGAAATCAAGAGGTCAAACCTAGTAATGATTGTGAAGATGACGTGGGACTGGGCAGTGTTTTGTTCTGTTATACATACAGTCAAGTTGAATCAAGATTAACTCCATCTCACCTAAAAAAAACAACAACATTTCTGAGACTCGATTGCTTGGTCTTTAATTCTTTGGAGTTGCTAATGGGTTTGAACCACTGACCTTTCTGTTAACAACTTATCATTGCACCATCCGACCACCTGGGCTCCTAGTTACCCCCCCCCCCTTAATCTTCAATATAGTTCTAATTTTGGTCTGATTAATCCATCAATCCTTGATTCATTTGTCTACAATCATCCATCCATCTGGATGTTTGCATTCCTTTCTTTTTTCTTCCACACTATCCTTACCTGCCCCCTTCTTTATCTGCTTGGAAGCTCCATTCAAAAGGTTTGTTGGTCTCAAGGAAAAGGTTTGTATTGAATTCAAGACTTTTAGTGGTTTGTTCACTGCTGTTGTTAGTTGCTGTTAGTTGACTAGGACTCATGGGGGCTCATTGTGACAAGGCTAAACATTGGCTGCTCCTGTGTCTTCTTCCTTCATGATCCAACATTGGTAGGCTCCAGTCCTTTGATTTGACCACTGTAAATTATGAGTGCCTTCAATCTAGGGGCTTCATCTTCCAACACCATGTCAGACAATATACTGTTGTGATCCATAAGGTTTTCACGGGCTGATTTTCAGAAGTAGATCCCATGTTTCTCATCTTAGGCCCAAAGCTGTTTTACCACGTGTGAAAAAGCACCATGCAAACCACCACAGTACAATAAACTGACAGATTGGTGGTAGAATGCCTTACGAATCCATCTAGTGATGGAAGGGAAGCACCAACCATGAATGAGGTTTCTCCCCTCAAGGATGTCAAGAATTTACCCTAACCAGGTAGGCTGACCCTGCTCAGGGTAACCTGAGCACGACTGGATCTTGACCAGTATTGATTCGTACTTCCATCTTGGCTATGGTTGGAGACAGTTCATCCCAGCCCAGGTAGACACTGACACTCATTTCCTTCAGGGATTCTCACTTTCTTCTCTTCAACTCAGCCTGCCTTGCTCTTCTCCACAAAGGGGATTCCACTGTTCCCATGCTCCTTCGTTTCCCACCATTCACTGGTTCCCATTGTGTCATTGAGATTTCACATCCCTCCCCCACATCCCACATTTCTCAGATCCTACCTGATGACAGCCTTGCTTACTCACCTGCTCACTCGCCTGCTCACGCTCAGGAAGTCTAGTCTCTGCTTATTAAGCTTCTTCTTGGTACTGGGAACACATCTTTCGCGGATACCATTCTCTCTACTAAAAATATTTTTTAGGGAGTGATCTTGGGAGCTAGTTTAGTTACTCTACAGTGTACATGGTATTTAGAGACTCAATGGGAACACTGGTGCTGGAAATGAAGGATAGTAAACAACCAGAAGAAACTTGCCTCTGGTAGTGGCAGTCTGTGGACTCTCCTGGTTCTGGTTTTACTCACCTTCTTCCCCACCTTTCCTTCCCTCTGACCTGTCAAGGGATCCTCTGTTGCCAGGAGCTATCAGGTCAGCTTCTATCCATCGTGGCCCTGTGTACAACTGAATGAAACACTGCCTATCCTGTACCATTCTCACAATTGTTCCTATTCTTCCCACCATCCCCCAAGGACTTTTTGATATTTTATTGACGTAACATAAAATTGATGCATGTAATGTAAAAGTAAGCATTTGGAATAACCTGAGAGGTTCTTATTCCATGTGATTCTTTCTTCTTTTTGCCCCCTTCCGTCCTCCTTGTGGCCTCTGCATGGTGTGTTCTTGGAGGGCAGGGGCGGCATTCTGTTCATCACAGATCTACATGGAGTTGGTGTTCACTCAGTAAAGATGGCAGACAGAATTCCAATCTGAGTCTGCCTGACGTGGAAATGGCACCAAGAAGCATTCCTCTCTGGGGGGAATGATTTCTGTCCACGTGACTGCAACCACTGTGTCAATTTATCTTGTTGAGGCTTTTCCTCAATTCTCCCTTCTACTTTATCAAGCATGATGTTCTGGGTCTGGAGTCCTCTGCTAGAAACCCTGTTAGCGGGCTTCGACTTCATTTTTCCACAGCAATTTTTCCTAAGGGACTGGTAATAGCAGTCAAGGGACGAACTATGAACACACTGCAAAACCAAGAAATTCTTGAATTCTGAAGCCACCCACGGAAGGCATTGTGGACCAGACTGGGGAACCCTAAGTTGGTGGTTCAACCCCCACCAGCCACCCTGCAGGTGCAAAATGAGGCTGTCTGCTCCTGTAAATGTTTGCAAAAGCTTTGGAGGAAATACAGTTCCAACTCTCTCTGGGAGTTGGAATTGACTGGCACTGGACTTGGGTTTGGGGTTTAAGCTTATGGAAAGACTATCAAAGGTTTGGGGAGGGTGGCTGGGGGAGGGAATGAAAAAAAATGAGACTCTGATAACAAGGACTCAGCAGAAATAAAATGCTTTGAAAATGATGATGGAAACAAATGTATAAATGTGAATAGATGGATGGAGTTTGATAAGAAATGAATGAGCCCCCAATAAAATGATTTAAAAAGAAAAGAAAAGACTTAACTGTAAGATGCATGAAAATCTCCTTGTTCAGAACACCATCAATTCATTGATCACACTTCCATTTTAACATTTGAATTCTTTTGTAAACACTTTATGACCCACCACACCCCCAAGCACCACCACTTTGAACAGCAAAATTGTAGTAACTCAAGGATGAGTTCAACCCTGCAGCTCCAAAGAGATGGTGTAAAGTATTCTTCTGGTAATGTGTTTTGGAGGGCCTGGGCTCCCTAAAGTTGGGGAAAATGGAAATGCTGACATTTCTTTAAACAATAAAAATTACAAGTGATTGCCAAAGTGGCACAAGCTGACATTTACAGAGATTGTTCACCGATTATATATATGGAATATCATAATTAATTAGCTCATGGCAATTACCTGCCCCTCGTTACTTTGCTTTTAGCATATTTTGAAAGCTTAGGTTACTAAAATTTCAAATGATCCTAGGCTCTGCTGTCATGGCTCTTTATCCCAGGGAATCGTGGTCTCTTGTAAATAGGCCTATGATCTGATTTCCATTGGGACAGGAGTTGTAAAAGGCCAGGGATTTTCGATGGATTTACACATATACTGTTTCAGTTAAGTTACCAAGGTCGACTTAACAGCCCTTTTTTCTCGGAGTCTTAAGTATACTTGCCACCCACCTCTTTCCACTGCATTCGAAAGAATGGAAGATGAGATGAAAAGGGGGCCGGGAAGGAGTCCAGTCTCGGTGGAATTTCCACCCTAAATTCCTTCAGCCGTCAGTGGGCTCAGTTCACTCACATTCTGGAAAGCTGACCCTTAAAATGATACATCACCATGGGGGTAAAAGTGGGGGAAGAGAGTTGCCCACTGAAGCATGTTTGTCTCCAAAGACACCCTGGCAGGAAAGCCCCGATCTGCAAACTTGGTGCTTCCCCACTCCCAACCCACCAAGAGACAGGCTGGATTTCTTAAGATTTGCTTAGCCCAGGCTGGAACGGTTGCAAACAAATATTAATGACACTCCATTACTGGCTACATTTCCAATGAAGTCTAAATGGGCTGAGTTATGATGATTAGCGAGAAATGTACAGATAATAAAGGTAAATGAGATTCATATTTAATCCCCAACTCTAAACGACTGGTTTGATTGTCTCATTCACTTGGCAAACAATTTCATTTCTAAATGTTATTTCAGCCACAGATATTATTTCTTTAACACAGCAGAAAGGAGGAGATTAAAATATGAGATAGAGGCAGCACTTACCTTAGACTGATTAATAGGCACAGGCCAGTCCCCTGCTGCCATGCTTAAAAGCATCAAGACACGCTTTTCCATCCCAGCCAATATATATTGGTACTTACTGGGTGCCAGGAAATCCTCTTTGATTAGTCATACTAAACCGCCACTTAAGTGGCCTGCATTCTTTGGATCTACACTCCCCTTAATCAAGTCATAAATTTTGGGATGCTCAGACACAGTACCCCTTTCAGAAGGAGGCATGGAGCAATCAAGTTCACGGCGAGTTCCCTAACCCTGAACCTTCTACACTCTCTCTAACCCGTTGGGTGTGTGGGCAACATTGTGGGACATTGGAATAATAATAAGGAAACTAAAGAAACAAAGCTATGAAGCTAAGACCATGTATTAGCTAGCTAAGTTTCAGCTAGCTGTGTTTCAGACTAAAAGAACTGTTTTTGCATTAACAGCAGAATGGAAGGTGAAGGGTGGGGATTTAGGGCATCTTCAGTGACCTTAAGCTTTGCTTCAATTTTATCGAAGTCATAAGTACTAGGACCATCAATTTTGGTTTAGAGTCAGGAAATTTGATGGCAGAACTACAAAACATAACATTTGCCGAAATGTAGAATAGTGTGAGTTTTTTGAATTCAAATTCGTGTTGTAAGGCATCTCCAAATCCCATGCTCGTAACTTCAGAAAGAAAGGGACCCAGGAAGCATGTCCTGTAGCTTGCCTTCCATTTGGTTTTTAGGCAAAGATTCTGAAAACAGACATGAGAGTAAGCTTTCTTTTCCACTCTCCCTGCCCCATCCCCTCTGTTCCACCCCCGCCTCTGGTTCCCCAGGGCATTTTCCTATCAAGAATAGCTTTCCCCCATTTGCCACCTCGTAGGACAAAGCTTTAGCTCTGAGTAGCTGTGACCTAGGAACAAAGCTTTGAACTTATCACGGCCTGGGTCTCTGGAAGAACTGTAAAGTATTCCTCCACCCCCTAGTCCAACGTGACAACACGCTCTGAAAACTCTGCATGAAATTCAATCTAATTCTTCCTTTCTCAGATTACAGGACCCTGGGTGTAAAATATGACATTTTTAAGCAGAAGTGCGACGTCAATCTATCATAGGATACCTCCAGGTGTGATCTATTACAGATTGCTTTCTACAAATGGAGGCTGGCTTGGCATATGTGTGCCACATTCATCTTATTATTATCCAGGCAAGGAATTCCCAGTGTATGCAGTGCCCAAGAAATAAGGCCGGGCGAGCCAACAGAATATGACACTTATGCTAATCTGCTCCCTGCTGTGGAAAAACATACACAAGGATTCCATTACCACATTCATTAGGCTGCAACACACTCCATCCTGAATAGGGATTATGAACCATAATAGACTGAGAACAGTTGATTGAACTCACTTAGCCTAATCACTCTGACCTTGGCCCAGTATGTTGGCACCAGAAAGGCCATCGGCTCAGACTTTGCACAGAATGATCCCGATCGAAAGTTTTGTCCTTTCCTTTGAACGTCAAGTCAGCCACCTGATGGAGTTATGCTAGCAAGTCAAGATGATGTCAGCTGGACCCAGCAAGATATTTACGGTTGACATCTGCATCCACTGTTGGAAATGTACTTGCCAATTTGCTCTGTGCACCTGTTCTTTGGTACTTCCCACCCTCCAGCACCACCCTTCTTTCCTGATCAGGTCCACAGAACCAAATGGGTGGCGATCACATTGTATCTCTAGATAAGAACTTAGCATCCAATGACAGAGCCGGTCCAGCACTCCAACTTGCCTCTGTCACCTCTGACAATGACTGTTTTTCTGGGCTACCTGACCAGTTGCTCTCTATTGGCTTTTTTACCGAGGCAAGCGTATTTTGCATCCTGTCTGAAATAATAACGAAAGGAATAAAGTTTGTTGCTCAGGAGATGTGGGGGAATTTGGCTGCACAAGAAGAGGGGGAGTCCATGTACGTCACTAATGAGATAACAAGACGAACGGCATGTGGGAAGCCTCTTGTAGGCTTTAGAAACTTGGACCTAGGTTTTTCTTTCTTTTTCAGTTTGGGGCTGCCCAGAAAGGTTTTCAGAGAAGAGTGTTACAGTCTTGGTCTATGTTATTGATGGGTTCCTGTAAAGCTGCAGATAAACACCCAGTTATGTTTTTAAAATCACTTTATTGGGGGCCCACGCCACTCTTATCACAATCCATGAATGCATCCATCACATGCGAAGTACATTCCTCCAATTGTTACCGTGTTCTTTTTATAACCGGAATCTCCTCTTGGCTCCCAGGAGCACGTCTTGGTCAAAGGAAGGTCGAAGCACGTCAAATGAAGGGGAGTATTTTAGTGCGAAGTGTACAATCCGTCGTCCAACGCGCTCCGATTTTACCTTCCTGGACTTTCCTCCACTAGGGCCCACCACTATCTGAAGACAGGAACGAAGGCACTTATAATGCATGCCGCTCAACGGGAACAATCAAGCCTTTAACATGTTTCGTGTCTCCGTGTCTCTCTCTCCGTCTCTCTCTGTCTCTCTTGAGACAATGGAAATGTCGGAGAAGGACGAGCCTCATTTTTCTTTGCAGGCTTTGGTTGCGTCATCCCTTTTGGAAAGGTACGAGCCTCCTGAGTTTCCTAAACACTAACCCCCATCTATCAGAGTTAGGCGGCCCCATTCATCCAGGGGAGGGACGATGCACGACACTAACGCTCCCCGAACAGCTAATGTTACTGTGGGGAGTGGAGTCACTGTGGAGGGGAAGCCGGGGTGGGTTGGGGGGCTGTCCCTGGCAGCTTCCTTCTCAGATGTCTGTCCCAAACTTGGCCCTGAGAGCAGCGCCGTAGAAAAGGACAAGGCCCGCAGCCGATTGGGGGTTTCTCTTCAGTCCCACTGTCCTGGAACAGGCTCACCTTTGGGTCCCCAGGATAGCAGGACGCATCAAGCAGGTTGAAGGAGACCCTGTTTTCTTGCCAGGGGAACATGGCCCTTCGCCCTGCGATTGTAATACAATCTTTCCTCTCTGGGGCTGCGAACACTACAGCGCAAACCCGTGTTTGAAAACCTCTTTTATCATTCATCGTCTCCAGACAGAAATCATTTCTGACAACCTCTGCAGAACACAAGCAGCTTTCTGGCTACTGGTGAGTCGATTAAAGGGAGGAAACACATGTTCACTGTCAGACGGGGCCCCTGGAGAAAGCACTGACAACCTTTTAACCCCCTTTCCCAGGAAAAGGGCCCAAAGGTTTCTGTGGAACAAAATCACCACATTGTCTTAGTCATCTTTTTTTCATTTAATGTATCTTTTAAAATTTCTTCCTAAGGCGAGAGACACTTAAAAATAATAATCCATGGTGCTTCTACTTTTATTTTGGATGCTCTCAGATTCATTTTTGTATCCTGCTTGGGGAGGCAAAGAAAAGGTATGGTTAATGAATGCCTTTTATGAACAAACACCCCCAACCCTGACCTTTTTTCTTTTTTTAACTGTCTGACCACAGTTTAAATACCAACACACTGACGAGTTCACTCACCTCATAGAGCGATTCCTCAAAACCAGCCAAGAAACCACAGGAGTGAAATATTCTGAACAGTGGGAAGGCCGGCTAGCCAACATTATTAACGTGCTGGGCAGTAAGACCGGGCCATGGAAACGTTTGTGAACTTCAGGTGCCAGAGCCAGGGATCTCCAGACGTTACTTAGGCAGGTGGGACCCAGCAGAGCTATTTTCACAGGACTCAGTCAGTAGCAAACAGGGAGGGAGAGGGGGCCTTCTTTATAAAATCGAAAATGAGTGTTAGGTGTTGGGGGATTGTTTCTTCAAAAAGAAAATGAAAAGACACAAAAAATTTTAGAATGTCAGTCCTATAATCACCTAAATGTCTTTCTTTCTTTCTTTTCCTTTTGGCTATTTGATTTTTTAACAGTATTATTGGCACTCCATCCACATATCATGCAATCCAATAGTTCAGTCATTATGAAAGAAGAGTTGTACAATCATGATCACAATCGATTTTAGAACATTTTCTTCTTCCTTATACTCATTGCTTTTTGTGATAATTGTAAAGAATTGGGGCCAAAATATACACAGCAAAACATTCTCTAATCCAACAACTTCTGCAAGTCTAATTCAGTGCCACTGATTATACTCTTTATGTTGTACCACCATTATTGGGATCTTTTTCCGAAGGATTCCACTCCTTGTAACACAAAACTCAATAACCCCTAAACTCCAACTCATCTTCCTTCTGCCATGGTAACCATAGGTCAAGTTTGATCTCCTTGTTGTTTTACAGTAGTTTTCTTGATATGCTATTCACACATCATACAATTCCATAGTTAAATTGCTTTTTAAAAAGACTTGTATCTACATCACCACAGTCCATTCTAGGAATCATTTCAATTTCAAAAAACTAGCTCTCAGTTCCTTAACAGCTCACCTTTCCATCTTGTTTTGTGTTTATCTTAGTAGTGCAGGCTCCAATGATTGGGTCCATTGTAAGAAAGTGGTCTGTCTCACCAGCTCCTTCTTGGAGGTTTCCTATTTGCATTTACAACCAAAAGTCCCTTTAGGAGCTGGGCTGCCAGGAAGGTTGCCTAGGAGAGCAAGGTGCCACAGATTCAGAGAACCAGCAGAAGAGGAGCGGCTCCATCTGTGAAAAGAGAGATCTCATCTCCCTCTTATTCTACCAGGACTCTCTCCACACCCCCGTTGTTGATTTTTTCCCTCTAATTTGAGGCAGAATCCTTAGGACATAAACCAAACAAATCATTGGCATTTTGAACAACCATCTATCTCTCTATCTAGTTCTCAAACTTTCCCATCACTGCAAAATAAAATACCGTATCCATTAAACAGTAATTGTCATCCACCTCTCTCCTCCACTTCTGGGTAATCCCAACCCACCTTCTATTTTAATAGTTTTATCTAGTCTGCATATATCATATTAATGGAATCATGCCACATATGCTCCTTTATTTGGTTTCTGTCACATATATAATGTTTTTGAGGTCCATCCATCACTTAATATATATATATATATATCACTATTTAATTCCTTTTGTTTATTTATTATTGGGAATTAAGTTGGGAGTTTATGTTTCAGACCATCAACTTTGATTTCTACAGTTCAAATAACTCATTGGCCTTCCCTTGCCTGTACACTACCCTGCCTCCTTTCCTTTGATTTCTCCTTCCCATGCTCCTCCATCTTCCTGTTCACCCAAGTCAACATCTGTCAATCTTCTATTCCCTTGTTTCATCTTGCTTCCCTTGTCCTGCACCCTTGGTAATCTCCAAAGTCTGTTCGGTTTGGTGTGCAAAAACAAGTCTTTGTCTTGATTTTTATCCTTAGAGTAGTAGTCTCATGCAAACTTTGACCTTTCATGATTGAATAACTGACTCGATGACAGCGAGTCAGTAACTTTACTCAGTCCAATGATCTGTAGCTCCATCCAGGTTATGAGGTGCATCATGGTTTCATCATTGTTTTTTGGTGATGCTTACTATTCCAGTGTGTGTATTTTCCAAGGTTTCTTTATTCACTCTTCCATGATGGATATTTGGCTGGGCTGTTTTCAACTTTTTGTTACTGTGAACAATGCTGCAATGTACAGGGAAGTGATAGGTAGGTTTATTGTGTCAACCTGGCCAACAAGAACTTGTGGGATTAACAAGGTCACAGTTTGATTGGAGACCATAGAGATAAATGGCTTGACAAGTTCCACTTCTCTCTCTTTCTCTTGCTCTCTGATGATCAGACCAGTGTGCTGTTGCTAGTTCTCTGCCTCAACTCATGAGCTACACTGCCTTTGGGACTGCCAACCTGTGCACTGTGTCGCTAAAGTTTAAGGTTCTTTTTGCCCTGCTTCTGGTGCATACATTGCTTGAGCCTGGGACTATTGAATCTTATCATTTACTGACTGTTGCTAACCTGCCCTGCTGCTTGCTGCCTGTGTCCAGACTGTCTACATTGCCTGAGGGAAGACTCAGTTGTCTGCTTCCTAGACCTTGGACTCAGTGGTCCTCATGGAATTGATATTAACAGTTCCACAGATGTGAGTTGAACTGTGTCCTCTATACTGCTGTGTGGGCTAATTGGCTGTTATATTCCTTCATGTTATATTCTATATCTATCTATCTATCTATATCTATCTATCTATCTATATTTGTGTCTATATCTATAATCGTAAGTATCCTAGTTTTGTTTCTCTAGAGAATCTGGTTTAGCACAAAAGGAGTACATATGTCTGTTCCTGTTATGTCTTTTACTTCTAGCAGAGGTATTTCTTGATTTTTCTTGACTATTGATTTTTCTTGATTATTTCTTGACTAATTTATAGTCCCAGTTCTTTGAGGTAATACCACATTATTTTCCACAATGATTCTATATATTCATAGACCACCAGTAGTATGTGAGGACTCCAATCTCTCTAAATTCTCTCCCACATTCATTGCTTTCTGTATTTTTGAGTTGAGTTGTCTATTTGATTTGCATCTCCTGGATGATTAATGATTTGAGCATCTTTTCATGTTTGTTAGCCTTTTGTATGACATTGTGGGTGAATTGCCTATTCAGATCCTTTGCCCACTTCTTAATTGGGTTGCTTGCTTTTTATTCATCAAGGTATTGCAGTTTTCTTTAGATTTGAGAGATTATTCTCTTGCCTGTTTGTTGTTGCCAAAGATGTTCCCCCTAGGCCATGGATTTCCCTTATACTGTTTTGATGAAATCATTTGATGCACTTAAGTGTCTTTATTCTTAATAGGTCCCTATCTTCTACTTGGTCTTCTGTGTGCGCTTCCATAATTATGATTGGTAGTGTATCTGTGCATTTTAACAGGGCCCTTAAGCTTAGCTCCATTTTCTCATTGATGGTTTTTGTTTGTTTGTTTGTTTTTTGTTTTGTTTTTTTGGGCATCACTGCTCTCTGGTGGTGGGAGTAGGAGGCCCAGCCCCACTGCTGGAATTGAACCTCCATCCCAGTGGGCCGCAGTCCTGCGCACAACCACTACGCCACTGGGGCTCAGCCCTGTTTGCTCTTTTCCATTGATAGTTTTAATAACTTTGGGATTTACATTTATTTGATCTATCTTGAGATCCTTTTTATACATGATGTGAGGTATGGGTCCGATTTAAATCCCTAGGTAGATATCAAAAAATCAATTGGATTCCTTTATAATAATGAAGAGACCTCTAAAAGCACAATCAAGAAGAAAATACCATTTACAATAGTCACAAAAAAGATGAAATACTTAGGAATCAACTTAACCAGAGAAACCAAAGGCTTGTACAAAGAAAACTACAGAACACTACTTCAAGAAACCCAAAGAGACACACATTAAGTAGAAGAGCATCCCATGTTCATGGGTGTTGTTATTAGATACCATTGAGTCCATTCTGACTCATGACAGTCCCATGTACAACAGAGCGAAACACCTGGACTATCCTTATAATCACTGTTATTTTTGGTCCATTGTTGCAGTCATTTTATCAGTCCATGGATTGGAAAGCATCATGGGTAAGACAGTTTAACTTGGCAAAAATGTCAATCCGACCTAAAGTGATTCAAATATACAACATAATTCCAGTCCACAGCCCAACTTCATTCCTTACATGAGTGGAAAAAACTAATTACTAATTTACTATGGAGAGCAAAGAAACCCTTACAAAGAATTTCTTAAGCAAATAGTTTCCTAAGAAAAAGAAGAAAATAAGAGGTGTCTCACTACTCAACTTCAAAGTTTTACACAACCGCAAGAGTCCAATCATCCTGGTAGAGATAAATATATATACCAATTGAACAGAATGGAGAACCCAGAAATACA
This sequence comes from Nesogale talazaci, assembly GCA_004026705.1. NCBI lineage: Eukaryota > Metazoa > Chordata > Mammalia > Afrosoricida > Tenrecidae > Nesogale > Nesogale talazaci. The sequence goes on along the minus strand of PVJH01000290.1, from coordinate 334,702 downwards.
TTCCTCCACCTATAGACAACTGTTTTCAATAAAGATCCAGAAAACCTTAAATGAGGAAGAGAGAGTCTCTTCATCAAATGATGCTAGCAAAAAATAGACTACATTTATTTTATTGGTTGAATAATATTCATTGGTATGTTAGTATCATAATTTACTTATCAGTGTGTTGCTTCTGCTTTTTGGTTAACTTACTAGAAAAAGTCCATATTTATATGCATTGCAAAGAAATGTGACTCATCCATACCTCGTGGTCACACAGGCTGGGGTACTTCTATGTGGGCTTTTTTTTTTTTTGGTAAAAGGGATCAGATATCAGGCATTAAAGAACTACAAATGAATAAAGAAAACTACAAAATAAAAATTATATCATTCTAAATGAGGGGGAGGAGATATTGGAAAGACCCTTACAGAAGGGCATTTGGGAGAAGATGGGTTAATCTTTGCACATTTGTAGCACCAATGAAACATACAGCTTTCCTCTGGTTCTTTGATGCTTCCTCATCCCCATTATCATGACCCTAGTTCTACCTTACAAATCTGGCTAGACAAGAGCATGTACATGGGTATAGATAAGAGCTGGAAACACAGGGAATACAGGATAGTTGGACTCCTTGGGAGCAATATTGAGAGCAGCCACACCAGGAGGGTAAGGTTAAGGTGGGGGAGAAAGGGGGAACCAATCACAATGACCTACCTATAACCCCCTCCCAGAGGAATGGACAACAGATAAAGTGGAAAAGGAAGATATCAGACAGTGCAAGAGATGGAAAAATATTAATAATTTAAAAATTATCAGGGGTTCACGAGGGAGAGAGGGAAGGAGGAGGGGGGTAAATGAGGAACTGATACCAAGGGTTTCAATAGAAAGAAAATGTTTTGAGAATCATGATGGCAACAAATGTACAAATGTACTTGACACAATGGATGGATATATGATTGTGATAAGAGTTGTATGAGCCCGCAATAAAATGACTTATAAGAAGAAAGAAAGAATAACAACATAAAAATTGCTACTAGTGTCTTAGTTTATACATGCACAGATTTATTCCAAATAGTGTTGAAAAATGGCTCAGAGATCAATGCATAGTTGCAAACAAATTTTTGCTGTGTTATCCTTGTCTTAGCTTCCTTAGAGTGTTTCTAAAAAGTATTGTTTTTGTGGTGTGGGTAAAGCGATTTTGAGGACAGGCTATTATTAAATTTTTACCTGATCTCAAATGGGCATCTTTCCAAATTACTGAGACAAGCTTTGCAACCAGTTTATGAAGATGCTGCCCTTCCAAAATACAAAGCACAAATGAATGACATTTTTTAGGTGGGTCGACTATTTTAAGGGAGATCAGGAAGACTTCTGAGATGATTCAAGACAGAAGCGTGAATGAAAAAACTATGGGAACTGGTGGAATTCATACAGAGACTTACCATTGATGCAATAGTTACTGAAGTTGGAACTCTTATGTGTGATCTAGAATTTTCAGTTTTAAGTGAATGTCTTGGTCTTCACAAGTTTTCAGCACGATGATTGCCAAAAGTGTAGTATGAAGATCAGCTAGTTCAGAGAACTGCAGTGAATGAAGTTATTGAATTTTGTGGAGGGGCAAATTTAATATTCACAATATGATTGGGTGCAAGGTACAAACAAAGCAATGGCTACCAAGGGGCCAGGGCCAGAGCAATCAGGGCAGAGATGTTAGCTCAGGTTATGGGGATCATTGTTTTTGTTTGTTTTAAATATCAAAGGGTTACTCTTAATAGATTTTTGATCATCAAGGCTTGTTACTAAGAAGCTTTAAGAAAATAAAAAACTGCATTTGTGAGAAAAAAGTGAGGACTTTTCCCTGTAAATTCAATGGAGTAGCTCGTTCTTCCAAGGGTGATGCCTGACACAAGTTTGTTGGGAAACCTTATCCCATTCACTATAGCCTGATTTTGCCCCTTCAGATTTTTAAAATAATTTTATTTTAAAATTTAAAGAACATTGTCATGGGACATAGTTTGATTTCCCCAAGGAAACCCCAAACTGCCCAAACTACAATTTTTATGGGTGTAAAACAAAAAAGTGTAGAATTCTCGGGGGGAAAGGTTAGGAAGATGGAAAAACTGCCATTAGAAATGAATAGTCCTTTTTGGAGACTATGTTGAAAAAGAGTGTCTTTACATGTTGTATGTCTATACTTATGGTAATCCTATACTGTTTTCAGTGACTGCAGCTTTATTATTTACTTATCTGTCACTGTAGCTTTGTAGAAAATTTTGAAACCAAAAATTACACAAATCCTTCAATTTTCTACCAGTCATGCTAATGAGCCTATAATTGAAGCTCACCCATTTTATTCTCCATTGCCTCGCAAAGTCTTTTTAAAGAAATCATTATATTGGGACCCATACAACTGTTTTCGTGGTCCATCCATCCAACCATTATATATCAAGCACATTTGTACATTTGTTGCCCTCATCATTCTCAAAATATTTGCTTTCTACTTAAGCCCTTGATATTATCTCCTTATTCACACTCCCTCTCTAATCACTCTCCCTACCTCATGAACCCTTCATAATTTAAAATTATTATTATTTTGTCATATCTTACACTGTCCAATGCCTCCCTTCACGCATTTCTCTGTTGACTGTACCCCAGGGAGGAGGTTATATGTAGAACCTTATAATTGGTTTCCCCTTTCTACCTGACCTTTCCTCTACCCTCACAGTATTGCCACTCTCATCATTGGTCCTGAGGGATCATCTCTTCTGGATTCCCCATGTTTCTGGTTCCTGTCTGTATCAGTTTCCACCCGCTGGTCTAGCCAGATTTATAAAGAAGAACTGGGATCATGATATTGTGGCAGAGGAAGCATTGAAGATTAGAAGAAAGTTGTATGTTTCATCATTGCTACACATCACCCTGACTGGTTCAAATTCTCCCTGTGCCCCTTCTTTAAGGGCATGTCCTATTACCTACACATGGACTTTGGGTTTCCAATTTGTATGCTCCCTCATTTGCAATGATATAATTTTTAGTTCTCTGATACCTGATCTCTTTGACATCTTGTGGTCACACAGGCTGGTGTGCTTCTTCCATGTGGGCATTGTTGCTTCCAAGCTAGATGACCGCTTGTTTATCTTCAAGCCTTTAAGCCTAGATTCTTTATCTTTTGATAGCCAGCCGTCATCAGCATTCTTCACTACATTTGCTTATGTGTACATTTGTCTTCAGCGATCATATCAGGAAGGTGGGCACACAATGACATGATTTTTTATTCTTTGATGCCTGATAACTGATCCTTTCGACCCTTCATGGTCACACAGGCTGGCGTGCTTCTTTCTTGTAGGCTTTGTTGCTTCTGAGCTATATGTCCAGTTGTTTACTTCCAAGCCTTTAAGACACCAGAAGCTATATCTTTTGATAGCCGGGCACCATCAGCTTTCTTCACCACTTTTGCACACATTTGTCTTCAGTGATCATGTTGGGAAGGATAGCATCATGGAATGCCAATTTAATAAAATAAAATGCTCTTGCATTGATTAAGTACTTGAGTGGAGACCCAATGTCCATCTGCTGCCATAATACTAACCCTATACGTATATGCAAGTAGATCTATGGCCCCCTTCAGTGCTATAAATTCTTCTGGGGGGAGAGCCACTGACCATGTATTGGGATTGGGTTTGGTCCCAGCCTCTCCATTGGGCTCCATGCCACCATGCTGCCTTCACATCCTGAAACACTGAATTTAAGTTTATACCCTCTTTCCCTGTGGAGATATAAACAATACCCTCCCCTTAGGTGGGTCAGTGCTCTACACATTGATATCTCCTCCCCCCCCCCATCTCCTTGCCCCACCATACTACCTGGACCTCATTCCAGGAATTTTGGATATAGTAACTTTTCCCCTATGCCCATTTTGCATTTTTTTTAAAGCTTACTTCAGTAGGTTCATGTTGTACTTGTCCTTTTGCACTTGGCTTACTTCACTTAGCATGATACCCTCCAGTTCTTTGTATGCGGCAATATGTTTCATGCTTTCATCGATGCTTTTCAGCAATATGTAGTACTCCATTGTATCTATGTGCCCCAGATTTGAAATCCATTCATCAGCTGATGGAAATTTGGGTTGTTTCTAACTCCTTGCAATGTGAATTGTGCTGCGATGAACATTGGAGCATGGATGCCTGGCCATGGTTTGTTTCTTGCCTCTTTGGGTATATCCCCAGTAGGGGGGAGACATATGCTGAGACATATGGTAGCTCAATTTCTACCTGTTTTTGATATCACTAAATTGATTTCCATAGTGGCCATACATACCTACTGGTCCACCAGTCGTGAATGAGAGTTTTTCTCCCCACAGTCCCTCCAACACTTTTTGCTTTTTTGAATTGGGCTATTTTTGAAGGTGTTAGGTGGTATCTCATTGTTTCTTTAATTTGCATTTCTCTTATGGCTAATGATCAGGAAAATTTTCTCATGTTTATTGGCCATTTGGATTTCTGCTTCGGTGAAAGTTCTGTTCAGGTTCTTTGGCCACCTCCTCAGTGGGCAGTTAGTTTTGCTCTTTTTGGAAGTGATCAGGGCATTGTAGATTTTAGTAATAAGGCCTTTGTCTGATGTGTCATTGCTAAAGATGTTTTACTAGACCATGGGCTCTCATATTACTCTCTTGGTGAATTCTTTCGATGTACACAGGTATTTTATCTTCAGTATATCCCACTTGTCAATTTGTGCCTCTTCTGTGCTTGTGTCTTCCCTATTTCTGATAGCCTATGTATTCCTTGTTCCAAAGTTCTCAGGCTGGTCCCAATTTCCTCATTGATGAACCTATTAGTTCGGGGGTTTACCTAGAGGTCTGTGATCCACCCTGAGTTTATTCTTGTGTATGGAGAGAAGGGTCTTACATCAATTTTCTACAGGTAGATACTCATTTTTCCAGCTCCATTTGTTGAAGAGGGCATCTGCTTCCTATTTGATATTTTTTGGGCCCTTATCCAAGATCAGTTGTCTCTATGCTGATGATTTTATTTCTGGGTTTTCAGTTCTTTTCCATTTGTCTGAGTATCTATCATTATGCCAATACCATGCTGTTTTGACCACCGAGGCTATATAATATGTGCAAAAGTCAGATAAAGCAAGCCCTCCCATTGTATCCTTCTTCTCGAGGAGTTCTCTGCTAATTCTGGGCTTCTTCCTTCTCCAGATGAAGTTGGTAACCATTTTCTCCATTTCTTTGTAGAAAGATGAGAGTAATTGTTTTGGAATTGCATAGTGCCTTGGGTAGAACTGACATCTTTACTATATTGAGTCTTCCAATCCATGAACATGGGATAGTCTTCCATTTGTTGAGGTTACTCTTGGATTCTTGTAATAATGGTCTGTAATTTCCCACATATAGGCCTTTTTGTTTCCCTTTAGTCAGATATATCCCGAGATATTTCAGTCTGTTCTTGGCTATTGGGAAGGGTTCCACCTTTTTAATCTCCTTTTCTGTGGTCTTATCCAACGTGTATAGCAGTCTGATAGACTTCTGTTTGTTTATCTTGTATCATGCCACTCTGCTACAGTCCTCTGTTGTTTTTAGTACTCCCTTTGTGGAGCTTTTGGGATTTTTCATATATAAAACCATATCATCTACAAATAACGATAGTTTCACTTTTTCCTTCCCCAGGCAAATGCCTTTGATTTTTTTGTTTGCCTTATGCTGTTAGTTAAAACCACTAGTATGATGATAAATAAGAGTGGGGAAAAGAGGCATCCTTTTCTGGTTCCCCTTTTCAGTGGGATTGTGTTAGTCTTTTCTCCATTGACAACCATGTTGGCTATTGATTTTTCATATATAGCTTGTATTGTCTTGAGAAATTTTCCTTTCATTCCTATATTCTCAAGTGTCTTAAACAGGAATTGCTGTTGGGTGTTGTCGAATGCATTTTCCACATCTATTGATATTATCATGTGCTTCTTACAGTTTTTTTCATATCAATGTGGCGAATGATACTAGTGGTCTTTTGTATCTTCAACCATCCCTGCAACCCAGGTATGAACCCAACTTGGTCATGGTGAATTATTTGTTTCATATACTATTGTATTCTATTGGCCAGTATTTTGTTAAGGATTTTTGCATCAATATTCATTAGGGATATTGGTCTGTAGTTTTCCATTCTTGTGGGATCCTTGACCAGTTTCAGTATCAGTGTTATACTAGTTTTATACAAGGAGTTCTGGAGTTTGCTGTCTTTTTCTATGTTTTGGAAGGGTTCGTGTAGGATTGGTGTCAGTTCTTTCCTGAATGCTTGGTAGAATTCTCCTATGAAGCCATCTGGTCTTGGGGATTTTAAAAAATTGGTAATCCCTTGATAACCTTGTCTATTTCTTCTATTGCTATAGGTCTGTTGAGATTCTTGATGTCCATTGGGGATAGTCTAGGGAGGGACTGTTTTTCCAAGAATTTGTCCATATCTTCCAAGTTGTTGAATTCATTGGAGGTCAGTCTTACGTACTACCATGTAATTATCCTTTTGATTTTATTAGCTGCTGTTGTAATGTCCCCTCGTTCATCCCCCATTCTTGCTATTGAAATTTGTTCCCTCCTTTCTTTGGTTAGATTTGCCAGCAGTTTGTCAATTCTGGTTATCCTTTCAAAGAACCAACTTTTTTCCAGTTTTCTTATTTTCCCTCTCCTGCATCTCAGCCCTGATATTTATTATTTCTTTTCTTTTGATATTAGTAGAATTTTCCAGCTGACTATGCTCTAGTTGTTGCAAATTTTTTGTCAATGTATCAATCATGAGATTCTTTCCTTTTCATTTGTGCATGTATTGCAATGAAACTTCCTCTGCTAACTGCCTTTGCTGTGTCCCATAAGCTTTGGTATGTCATATTTTCATTCTTCTTTGGTTCTAGAAATTTCCTAATTTCATCTCTGATCTGGGCCAATATGTACTTCTTTTGCAATAGAGAGTTATTCATCCTCTAATTATTTGTTCTTGTTTTCTTCACCTTCCTTTTGTGATTTACAGTCTTATGGCACAGTGGTCAGAGATAGAGGGCTGTATGATATCAATGTGCTTAAATCTATGTAAAGTTGCCTTATGCCCCAGTATGTGATCCATCTTCAAGTATGTGCCATGTTGGCTTGAAAAGAATGCAAATTTTTGGTATTTGGATGAAAAGATCTTTAAATATCTATCAAGTCAAATTGTCTATATGTGGTGTTTAGTTCGTTAGCCTCTTTGTTGAGTTTATTTCCCTGTGATCTATCTTTCTCAGAGACTTGTGTAATGAAGTCAGTCACTATAATTGTTGGGGCTGTAATTCCTTTTTTCATCTTTTAACTGTTTGGCTGACATATTCAGTGTGCCTCTCATTCAGGGAATATATTTTTAAGATGCGTATTGGTTCTTTCACTAGCCTTCCCTTGAGCATTACACAGTGTCCCTTTTTATTTTTTTATGATTTACACTTGAGGTCAATTTTATTCTAGATTAGGACTGTTTTTCCTGATTTTTTTTGAATTCTTGTTTGCTCGGTATGCCTTTCTCTAGCCTTTGATTCTCAGCTTATGTTTGTCTTGAGATATGTCTAAGCCAGTCTGGTAGTCTCAGTCTTTTAATGCCTGAGTTCAGTACACTGGTATTTAGGGTTATTATCTCCATCTGTGCACGCTGTGATGTCATCTTATGCCTTTTGTGTTGAGTGTTTCTCTACCTCCCTTTCTTTTCAGTGTGTTGTGCATGTGTGAATGAGGGTCGATCATTCTTGACTTCTTTCCATCCTTAAGCCAAAGCTATCTTGGGGGCTGTTTTCTCTTTGTTGCCTTCTGGTTGGGGTTGTTTTATGTGGCAGTGTCTTATTTATGCTTGGTAAGTGCTGTTCTTCTGCCCATAATGGGTCAGCAAGGATCTTTTGTAGGGATGGGTTTCCTTCTAATGTATCCTTTGAGTTTTTCCTTGTCTGAAAGACTCTTCTCCATTTGTCTTGATGGATAATTTGGCTAGGTAGCTTATCTTGAGTTTGCATTACTTTCCTTCAATTTTTAGAATATATTACTTTACTTTCTCCTCTTCTTCATAGTGCCACTGATAGGTCTAAGCATCTTCTTATTTGGGAAACTTTATATTTGATTTCTTGTTTTTCTGTGGCTGTTCTCATGATTTTCATCTTTTTCTCAAAGTTATGGATAGTTTAACTATTATGTACCTTGGTGACTTCTTGGGATTCAGTCTAGCAGGTGTTCTTTCAGCCTCCTGAGTGGTTGCCTGGTTTTCATTCATTAAGCTGGGTAAGTTTGCCTCCAAGAATTTTCTGACTATTGCTCCCAATAACTTCTTTGTTGTGCCTTCCTCCAGTGATCCATTTATTCTGATGTTCCTCTTCATAACATCAGACATACCTCTTAGGTTTTCTTCAGTTTCTCTGATGAACTTATTAGATTTTTGTTCGAGCTCTGTTAAAGTCTTCTTGGCTTTCATATAGGTCACCGGTGTGTTTTTCTGGTGGGCAGAATTACCTTGGTCAGGTAGATTGCTACAGAGGTTGGGCAGAGGTTCCCACAGCAGTGTGGAATGTTGCCAAGTGTTGGCTGAGTTGCCTTAGGTCATGTGATGCAACAAAGCAGGCGGGAGGAAGTTCCATCAGTCACCCGGGACCTCAGAGGACAGATAGGGGCTCCCTCAGCCACACATGCATAATTTTCTCGGGAAGAAGGTGGGCAGAATATCCCCTGATGGAGGGTGAGTGGACTTCACCAGCCTCAGGATATGCTGCACAGGGTGTAGCCCTCCCAGCTAGGTGGAGCAGGTGTAAATGCTCTAAGTTAAGGGGAGTGGTCTGGATGTCTGCAGTGGCATGTGAGAGAAAATGGAGGAGACCAAGAATAAAAACACCAAAGAACTAAACCTGTGAAACCTGCTGAGATTGGGGGGGGGGGTGAGGGGAGGCGGTGCGAGATAGAGAGAAGACAGGGAAACAACAGTAATAGTATAACTGACCCCTGATTCTTGATCATAGGGCTGCAAGAGTTTAATTCCTGCCCAGAGACAGCAGCAAGCTTGGCTATGTTGAGATAAAGCCCCTGTGCTGGCTTCAATTGATCCTAGCCCTGGCCCAGACAGTGGGGAGGCTGAAGTCAAACCCTAGCTGGCCTCCACTGTGGCAAGCCTAAAGCTCCCAGTCCCTCAATACCTTGTAGATCTATGCCCACTTATCTTTATGTTGCTCCTCTTGTGATTTGGCAGTGTTGAATTTTCCTCTTCGTAACTCTCCTGAGCTGATTTCTGTGGAGTCCCTCTGGGATGCATTACTCAGTCACTATCTTCCCAGAAGCCCCTGCCCTGCAAAGTCTTGAAGCATAATGATTTCTTTGGACATATATCTGGGCAAATGCTCATTCTATCATTTGTCTCATTATTTATCCATTTATAATTGCACAACCAAGCAGTACTTCCTCATTAGAGATGTTCTTACATGTTTATTATTCTCAAATGATATTTGGAAAGAAATGGATTCAAGGGCAGTGGATTTTCTGTTACTTGGAAAGTACTGTATATACTTGAGCTTAAGCTGACCCAAGTATCAGCCAAGGAACCTAATTTTGCCATCAAAGCTGCATTAAAAATGTGCTGAAAAACTTGGCTTATACTGAGTATATATGGTATATGTTTGAATTGTTTCTACCACCACACTTAGGTGATTTCCCTGAAGTGCTTCAAAGAAACATTTCTTTGGTGTCTGTCAACCAATGGGAGTAAGGTGTACTGGTATCACTGTGGTTGCGTACTTGGCTGTTTTCTCAAGGCTTGTATTTCAAACTGAGGGGTTGCTCTTAAAAAGATATGTGGTAGTCTACTTTCCTAAAGATTTACAACCTTGGAACCCCTCTGGACACCTGTACTCTGTCCTTAGGGTCACTATCAGTTTGAATCAAATCAATGTTACTATCTTTCCCCCTTTCCCAGGTGTAGGTGATGAGAGGTTGAGGAGGATTTGGTCATGAGGGAACTGTAAGAAAACACTGATGGCCTTTTGAAAAATGAACGCCGTTGTAATGTTTTTTTTTTTTAATCACACTACCACCTTTCACTTTTTCTGTTGCACATTCTAATTGCTATTCTGACCTTAAAAAGTTCTTGGCCTAGGGGATGTACACTGGTACAGATAGGAACCGGAAACATGGGGAATCCAGGACAGATGATCTCTTCAGGACCAGTCGTGAGAGTGCTGATGTCCGGAGGGTGGAGTAGAAAGGGGGAACCAATGATAAGGATCTACATATACCCTCCACCCTGGGGTATGAACAACAGGGAAGTGGATGAAGGGAGAATCGGACAGTGTATGATATGACACAATAATAATAATACTTTATAAATTATCAAAGGATAATGAGGGAGGTGGGAGTGAGAAGGAAGGGAAAATATGAGGAACCAATTCCAAGGGCTTAAATAGAAAGAAAATGCTTTGAAATTGAAAATGATGATGGCAACAAATTTACAAATGTGCTCTGCATACAATAGATGTATATATTGATTGTGATAAGAGTTGTATGAACCCTCCAATAAAATGATTTTTTTTAAAAAAGTTCCTGGCTTTCTGTTACATCATCTTTTTTAAAAAAAATTTAAATCATTTTACCGGGGGTTCATACAGCTCTTATCACAATTCATACATCCATTCATTGTGTCAAGCACATTTGTACATTTGTTGCCATCATTAGTCTCAAAACATTTCTTTCTACTTGAGCCCTTAATATCAGCTCCTCATTTTCCCCCTCTGTCACTCTCTATCTTTCATGACCCTTTGATAATTTGTAAAAAAAATTTTTCATGTCTTACACCTACTCCTGTCTTCCTTTACCCATTTTATTGTGATTGGTTCCTTCTTTCTTCGGATCCAAAGAAGACAAAGTCTTTAACAATTTCAATCTTTTACCATTTGCCATGGTGTTACCTGTTGGTTCAGTGGTAAGAATTTTAACTTTATTTACATTACATTGCACTCCACACTAAAGGCTTCAGTCCTTGATTTTTATCAGTAAGTACTTCAAGTCCTCCTCACTTTCAGCAAACAAGGTTGTATTAACTGCATGTCCCAGATTAATAAGCTGCCCTCTGATCTTGAAGCTGCATTCTTCAGTCAGGATATCCCTTATTCGACATTCTCTTCTGGGTCTAGACTAAACTTCTGGCAACTCTCTGTCAATGTACTGCAACAATCATTGGTGGATAATCTTCAGCAAAATTTTACTTGCATGTATTTTTTTTCTTTTAGTTCACCATTAAGTGATCTATTTATTTATTTATTTTTTAATTAAAAATCATTTTATTGGGGCCTCGTACATCATTTTTCCAATGCATAAATAAACATACTGTGACAAGAACCTTTGCACATCCGCTGCTGTCATCATTCTCCAAATATCTGCCCTTGCCCCCAGCCCCTGGTGTTGGTTCCTCCAACCTGTCCCCTGTTCCCCTGCTCTCTCTCTCCCATCCACCCTCAATACTTTATAAATTATAATCATTCTGTCATATGTTACCCTGCCCGACACCTCCCTCAGCCCACTCCCCCATGCCCGTCCTCCAGATAGGTCCTATGTAGATCCTTGCAGCTGGTTCCGTCTCTACCCCGTCTTCTCTCCACCCATCCAATAGTTCCATTCTAACCACCGGCCCAAGGGGACTCATCCATCCTGATTTCCCCATATCTCCAGCCCCCCTCTCCACTAGTGTACCTTCTCCAGTCCATCCGGATGTGCAAGGTAGAGTTGGGATCATGATGGTTGGGGGGTAGGGAGACCTCAGGAACTAGAGGAAACTTGTAGGCATCATCACTGCCTGGCTGCACTCTGACTAGTCTGTCTCCTTCCTGTGGCTCCCCTCTAAGGGTGTGGCCAATTACGCACCAGCAGGCCTTAGGTCCCCACCCTGCCCCTCCCCTCACTCGTAATGAAGTGATTCCTGTTCTTTGATACTCGATATCTGCTCCCTTTGGACCCTCTTGATCACATTTGATGGTGTGCTTCTTCCCTGTGGACTCTGCTGTCTCCATGCTGAATGGCAATTCAGTTATCTTCAAGTCTTTGAGACTCTAGACATTCACTCATTTGGTAGCTGGGCACCATCTTTTTGTTTGCCTCTGTACCCATTTGTCTTCAGCGATATCGGGAGTTAATTGGTCCATTGATTTTGATTTTTGTTCTTTGATGCCTGATACCTGATTATTTCAGCACCTCATGATCGCACAGGCAAGTGAGCTTCTTTTATGGTGGTTTTCTTGCTCCTGAACTAGATGGCTGCTTGTTTATGCTCAAGCCTTTAAGACCCCAGATGCTATATCTTTTGATACCTGGACACCATCAGCTTTCTTCACCACTCTTGCTAATGCTCCCACATGTCCTCAGTGGGCACCTTGGGGGTGTGTGAACACATTGATATGTGTTTCCCCCCTCCCCATTTGATGTCTATTGCCTAGACCTTTCACCACCATGTGACCATGTGACCATATTGTGCTATGATCTGAGAATTCTTTGGGTCACCTTTCTTTGGAATGCATACAAATGGTTCTCTTGTAGTCTTTGATCCATTTTGACTTCATTGTACATGGTGTGAGGTGTGGGTCCTGTTTCATTCTTTTTCCGTTGAAAATCCAATTTTTCCCAGCATCGTTTGTTCTAAAGTTTCTCTTTCTACCACATGATATTTTTTAGTTCTTTATAAAAAAGTTGGTTCTATAGATACTTGGTTGTATTTATTTCTGCCTTCTCCATTCTACTCTGTTGGTGTTCATATCTGTTGTGCTACTACCAGGCTGTTTTGATTACTGTGACTATATAATAGGTTTTAAAGTCTGGGAGATATGATAGTTAAGTTTTGTATCAAGTTGGCTGGACCAGGATTCTCAGCGCTTTGGCAGTTAAGGCCTACCAATCTCCAAGAGTTGACTTAAAACAGTGTAATTAATTCCATAGCACAGTGGTCGTCAACCTTCCTAATGTGTGGTCTATCATACAGCTCCTCATAGTGTGGTGATCCCCAACAATAAAATTATTTTCATTGCTGCTTCATAACTGTAATTTTGCTACTGTTTTGATTTGGACCACCCATGTGAAAGGCTCAATCAACCCTCAAAGGTGTTGTGAGCTACAGGTTGAGAATTGCTGTTAGCTTAAAAAAGATTAGGGTGGAATTCAACTCTTTACTTAGGTCACATTCCTGATACAACTGAAAGGAAGTTTACTTGGGCCTGTAGCCTATTTCTTATGTAAATGAACTTTGTGGAAAATCTTGCTTGCTTTTAGCTAGGTCTGGAGCCTGTATCTGATGACTAGACCTTGGGTTATTTAGGCCTGAGTCAATGGCCAGCCATAGTGCCTGCTGACCTGGGAGCCATCAGCAGCCTGACATCCGACTTGACAACCTTGGAGCCATTCTTCTCTCTAGTTACAAACCCAACCTGCCAACCTTAGTATCATCTGACCCCTCAGTCTGATAGTCACAGGTGGTGTTCTGGCCAAATTTAAGTTCACAGGCTTCTGAAGCTATGCTGAGTCACTTCCAGCCTAACATCTGACCTATTGATTATCTTGGGATATGTCTTCTCCTACAACTCTGGGAGTCATTTTCTTGAAGTAGACATCATTCTCTTTATATATGAAAGTGGTTGGTCTTGCTTTTCCAGATCATTCAGCACACTCCTACAAGTTCAACAAATAAACTTTGCACTGTATACTTTAAATATTCCCTGGGGAAATAATGCCCTGATTTTGAGAGTAAAGCAGAATTATTAAGAGTACTATAAAGAAACTTCTGGGAGAAAGCAATTTTACATTGTTTAAATTTTAATCCCTGGATTCACTTAAGGAAGTGGGGGCTAGGAAGGAGAATTGATCTTAGTGTGTTGTGTTTTCCATAACGGTTGCTCTCTTATCTGTAGGCATATTTTATAAATGTATACGTAGAAAAATAACAACAAATGATTTAAATTTAGAAGGGTATCCAAATATGCAAATCTTTGCCTGTAGTTGAAATACAGGGAAGTTTGCATGGATGAAGTTATGTGTGAGTAGAAAGGATGACAGAATAGTCTTTAGCACCCATTTGCTAACTCTGTCATGCTGTGATGCATGGGTAGCTGGAGATTCTTCTGATTCTTTTCAGGGAAAACAACCTCCCCCACTTTGAAAGGAAACTTGGATAATATGGCAGCAGGCGGGAAAGAGAGCAAAGTTGTGGCAAAAGGTTTTCTGATCGCATGACAGCTCCTCTTTTTGTGAAATTATTTCTTCTTTCATGCATCATGAAAAATAATGTCCCTTTAAAATGGTAATATAACTTTATTCATTTACTATGTTCATAAAACTGTGCCATACTCTTTGTCAGTACAGAATATATGCCTGTTCATTAATCTGCATTCTAAAAATATGGACAGCAGTTCCAGAGTGGTGAAGACAGTTGCCCAAGGAAGCACAGCTAGTAAGGGGCAGAGTCATTTTTTGCTAATGTGTGTGATACATGCTCACTGCAGAAAAGCTGAAAAGCAAGGAAAAAGGAGAACAATGGAAATAAAAAAATCAATCATCATTTCTTTCCCTCAAGATGATCTCATTTGAACAAGATAGATGTTCCCGGAGTTCCAAAAGATCCAAACAGTATGAACCAGCTGGGTGCGATATCCTCATGTGAATGCCTTTGAGTTTTTGCTGGTTTGTTGCCTTGCTCTGGTTTGCTTCCTTCTCCGTTCTTAAGTTTTTCTTTCCCCTCACCTTTCCTGGCACTCACTCCCACTTGTTTTTCTCTTCAGTTCACCTCCTTCAAGTGGGTACTGAAGGAAAGGAAAGCGGGGTGCACAGTGTCAGGAAAGGCATTCCAGTCCGTCCCCCAAGTTCCTTCTCTAGATTGCACCACATATTCCTTCCCACCCTTGCCTAATTAGTCCTCATCATTTCCAGGTCCCTGGTTGGCCCCTGATGAATGAAATGTGGACTGTACGAGATGAACTAATGGGGCTGTGCATGCCTGTTTACCAGCAACAGACGGGGGAAGTAAACATGGCCAAACCGTCTTTCATCCGTAACACATATTATTGATTTTTTTCTCTAATTAAAACAGTCACAATACTCATTGTTGTCATGCTGTGCTTCTCCTCCTTTATGTTTTAAATAGGAACCAGCTTGTCTGCGGAGCACTCAGCCAGCCACCCTCTTTCTTTCATCCCTTCTGCCTTCCTCCCAGTTGACGGTTCTCTCCTCTAGGGGATCTTTCTGGACCTTTGGCTCTTTTCTGAGCTGAAGATCTCTGCCCTTGTCACATTCTGTTGAAGCGTCGGGCTGTGGGCTGCCTAGCAATGCTAAGGGTGCATCGTGGGCCTCTTCCAGAATCCGTGCAGGGAGCTTGAGGCATCTGCTCCTGTGATTTCTCCTTGTTGACTGTCATCCTTGTTAACAGCTGGCTTTCTGATCTGGGAGATTTCTTCATCAGCAAGGATACCACAGGCTCTAGCCTGTCATCTCCTTGCCTCCAGTGGCAGCAGAAGTTCCGTATCAGCTCTTGTCTGTCTGAAGAGCTGCATGTGGTTGCTTGCTGCTTTGGGGGAATACATGTCCCAGGATGCAGACCCAGGAAAAAAAGTTGACTTTAGATCTTTACTTGTGGCTGCAAAGTGGAGGGCATTTGGAATGCTGACTGGGCACACATGGCCAGCGTTTTTAAAAGGAGGACGTGTCCTATTGAATGCATCACCATAAGGGACACTCCCTTAAGAATGCATTGATGTGTCAGTGGAAGACTATGGTGGGGTTTAGCAGAGTGGGATACATTCCTGGAGAAGAAGTAGGAGTTCTCCATTACTAGAGGACTGGCTTTGTAGCTTTAGACAAACTGACCACTTTTGGCTTTCTGGCTTCACCTCTGGAAGAGGAAACTGGCACCCATGAGCAGCTTTCTGTGTTCCATAGAATTTTGGAAGGAGGGAAGACAGGCAATGAAGGGGCAGAGGGCCCTGGGTTCAATGAACCTAAGCTGGTGAATAAGAAAGTCAGTAACTTATGGGATCACTAAGCTTGTGGGAACAACAACAACAAAAAAAAAACCAGCATTCAAAAAATCAGGTAGGAATAATATAAAGTCAGAAATTTATCAGTACTATAAAGAAACTAAGGTCTGTTTCCAAGGTTGACTGATCCTGGTGGTGCGTGATTATAGCCAGTACCAGGACGTGTAGAGTCTGTGGCCAATCACAGAGACTGTAGGGATCCTTCCTCCACCTCTTCACATGTCAGACAGTTTGATAATTACAGCGGACCTGAGGGTAAAAATGAAGCGACACAGAAAGACAGTCTCCCCCAGGAGGCACACGTGATTAGGAGAGAAGAAACCGTCGCCTGGTTTGGGATGGAAGGAATGGGAGAGACTGAGATTAGAAGCTGAAGGCACAAGTCTCTGGCCCCAGAGTAGAGAGTGCAGTTGGTTGCTGCTAAGCTGCCTCCGGTACAGCAGAACAGAAATCTGTCCAGTTTTGTGCTATGGTCATCAGCACTGATGTACTGGAGAGGCTGTGGGCTACTGTGCTGTTTGAATGCCTTGCAATGTGGTGTTGGGTTGAGATGTCTAGAGAAACAAAACCAGCGACATCCAATGTATGCAAGAAAGCATTTTTTTTTAATCCAGAAGTAATTTTAAAGCAAGAAGGCACCTCAGTCCCGTCCACCTCAAATGCATGGGTCCGATGCTAGTCAGAGCTAATCCCAATGCACACTAGTACAAGAAAAGGAAACAGCATTACAATAAAGCATAATTAGACCTTAAAAGTAAAGAAAGGTGAGACAGGAAGCAAGGAGATTATAGGCAGGTGAGTGCAGTCGCATTGCAACCTGGCAATATGGCAGGATACTAACAGCTCCCAGAACCCACGCAGGCAGGAAGCTAAAGGAGGAGAGAGTGAGGGGACAAGTGAGCAAGAGCTTCCCTGTGGCTCTTATAAAAATGCCACATATCCCAAGAAGGCATCATCAGGCTGTGACCTGATTGATAGGTTGGACTCCACTCTTTCATTTCCCCTAGATACAAAACCTCACTGTCATGGAGCCCAACTTTAGTGACTTTACAGGGCAGGGTAGAACGGCCCCTTTGCATTTCTGAGACCATAACTCCTCAGGGGCCTAGAAAGTCCTGTCTTTCTCCCTCGGAGAGGGTTGGCAGTTTGGAACTGCTGATCTTATGGCTAGCAGCCTAAGACATAACCACTACACCACCCAGGACTTCTCAACAGATACAGATCGACATAGCATCTCATTACTACAAATCTGAAGGGCTCATTTTCTAGGGTTATTTGGGTAAATAATTTGTGGAGATCCATCGGCTAATTTTTGGAAGTCAATCACAAGCATTTCCTTTTGGTTTGTCGGCAGTTAGAAGCTTTGCTGAGATATATCCACTATGGGTGACTGTGTTGTCATTGTGCAAGACATCCAGGTAGCCAGTGAACATATAAAGGCATGTTTGTGACCATTAGCCACTCAGCAGATAGAATCAAAACCTTTGCATTACTGATAGCAAATCTTCAAGTATCATAAGGACTCACAGGCTACCTGACAATCTGACAGGAGACACACTTAAGCAAGCCATCCACTCCCCAGATTTCTAAGACACTGCAAGAGGAGGGACTTTATAAGCTCGAAGCACAAAGCAATGGACATATTCCATATTTGGTAGTCACAAAAGGGTTAGCGAATCTTCAGGACTCAGGTCAAATCCATGGATCTAAGTTGCATAAAACCTGGGTATTGTCAGAAGGTAAATGTTTTGATGATTGGAAGCACCTTTCATTCATCTCTTACAGTTTTTGTTTTTAGCTAAAGACCCAGAAGAGCACCTAGCTTGGTTGAGCAAACCCCACATTGCACAGTTGGTGAGCTAGATCAGAGCTGAGTGGCTTCATGTCTAAGCCACCAGATTGTAGACAGCCGTGCGTGGTCTTTGCTATTGACTAACGTATCAGTTACACAAATAGTTGAATTCAAAGTGTTTTCCTAGGTGAATGGTCTGCTAAATTAACCAACAAGAATCAGTGACTGCTCACCCAGCCTTAGACTCTTAATTTAATTCTCTTCTGGTTATTCTCACCTGGTCTATTTGTTCCTCTTTATGATAGAAGCTAAATTATACATTCAGACTCATCTTATGAGTAGAGGCATCAAACTATAACTTGGCACTCACCTGATACAATTGGACTATAAAGCTTTTTGACTTAAATGATGCAGAAAGAAAGGGGAAAATGACTCTGGTTATATCAGACACAGCAGACGACTGGGATTTCAGTTCTTCAGTTTATGGAGTTGAACCCTTTACGTATGCAAAACAAATCCGTTGAGATAATCTGTACTTGGAAAGCTCCCAATTCTTCCTCTAACTGAAAAGAAGGGACATGAATCTGCCGGAGTAAAAGAAAACTTACCATAAAGAATTGCATGGACTGCTAGGTTTAAATTCAGAAGACAAGACTTTATATATTGATGCTGCCCAATGGTTTAGAAAACACAGGGGCATACAACTTTTCTCCAATGCCTAGAATAGCCAGATGATGTTTCTGTGTATACAAGAGGCACACAGAAATGAAAGGAGAGGCAAATGAACTTCAACAAAGGACTGAAACACACTAAATGGAAGAGTATCTCTTCAATAGATGGAAAAGGCAAAATTAGATTTCTATTTGCAGAAGAATGAAATAGCACCTATACTTCACTCTATTTAGAAAACAAATTCAAGATGGATTGAAGACCCCAATGTATACAGCAGAACTCTAAAGATCATCAGTATGGCAAGA
Organism: Nesogale talazaci; assembly: GCA_004026705.1. Lineage (NCBI taxonomy): Eukaryota > Metazoa > Chordata > Mammalia > Afrosoricida > Tenrecidae > Nesogale > Nesogale talazaci. Next base: position 315,909 of record PVJH01000290.1, on the reverse strand, counting down.
GGGGCAGACTTAAAAACTCTAATACATGTGGCACAAACACACTACCAAACACGAAAAGACACACAATCAAAGTAGAAGTCAAAATAGATGACTGTGACCTCCTAAAAGTAATACACCTTTCTGCATCCAGAGATTTCGTCCAAAAAGTAAAAAGAGGACACCCTGGCTGGGAAAAAAATTTGGTAATGATTCATCCATGTTGGGATTGATCTCTAAATTAAACAGAATATTACAACACCACGTGAGGAAAAAAATAAAGCAAATTGTCAGAGCACACGAACAGTTAGTTTACCAAGGACATCTAGGTAGCCAGCAAACATAATAAACATTGTTTTGTGATCATTAGCCCTTCAGGAGATGCAGTCAAAACAAAATGAGTACCACCTCACCCAGCTTTGACAGTAAAATAAGCATGACAAACCCAGAAAATAATAAATGCTAGAGAGGGTGAGAAGAGATTGGAACTCTCATATGTTACTGATGGAACTGTAAAACTGTTCAACCACTCCCTCAAAGAGTTGAGAATAGAAATACCATATGATTCAGCTACCCCATTACTAAGTATTTACCCTACAGTCGGAAGAACCATAGCATGAACAGATGTACACAAACCTGTATTCCTAACAACACTCTTCACAAAAGCCAAAAATTGGAAAAGCCTCAGAGCACATTAATGAAATAATAGATAGCATAAATTTTGGTGCATGTATACAATTACATTATGCATCACTTATGAATAATGGTGAAATGGTGAAGCATATTGAATGGGTGGACTTGGAGAACATTCTGCTAAAGATAATAAATCAATCACAGAAAAGCAAGTATTGTCAGGAGACCACTGTTATAAAGAGAAAAGACAAAGGTTTTCACACCAAAACAAAATGATAAACTTCCACCTCCCCAAAAAATCAGTCTTTGATGACCACAAAAATAGAAATGCAAAAAGACGTACACTCTTGTTATTGCTAGGTGCTGTGGAATTCTAGTGTACCATAGGAGGAAACACTGCACCAGTTTTGCAATTGTTCTTATGTTTGAGCCCATTCTTGCAACCACAGAGCCAACCCATCTCATTGAGCGTCTTTTTTTGCTGAACTTCCATTTTACCAAACAAGATCCCGTCTTCCAGGGTTTGCTCTCTTACCAGAAACTCCAAAATATGTGCGATTGTGCTACTTGGGAACACTTTTTTTTTGGTGGGGGGCACATTACTGCCATGGTGGGAGTAGGACGCCCAGTCTTGCTCCTGGAGAGCTGCTGCTGGATTTGAACCACCAAGCCTGTGGGCCGCAGTCCTGCACACCACCACGACACCACCGGGGCTCAGCCCAACACTTGTGTTTTTTTTTTTTAAGGCATCATTGCCCTCAGGTTACACTTGTGTTTTTAAGGAGCAGTCTGACTGTATTTGTTCCAAGATTGTTTTGTCTGTTCTTTTCGAAGTGCATGGTACTTTGAATATTTTCATCAACACTGTATTTTAAGGTCATCAATTATTTTGTAGTTTTCTTTAGTCATTGTTTAACTCTTAAATACACATGAGGGGATTGAAAATAATGCCATGGCTTGGGTCAGGCCCATCTTAGTTCTCAAAATGAGGTCCTTGCTCTTCAGTACTTTAAAGGCGTCTTGTGCAGTAGATTTGACCAGTGCAATGTATCATTTGATTTCATGATGCTGCTTCCATGGGCATCAATTGTGAATCTGAGTAAAATGAAATCATTGACAACTCCAATCTTTTTTTTTCCTTCTGTTTATTGTGATGTTGTTTATGGGTCAAATTGTGAAGGTTTCTGCTTTCATTTAAATTGAGTTTCAATTCATACAGAAGGCTCTAGTCTTTGATCTTCATCAACGAGTATTTCAAGTCCTTCTTGTTTTCAGCAGGCAAGGTTGTATCACCTGCACCTTAAAGGCTTTTCATGAGCCTTCCTTTAATCCTGATATTGTATTCTGCTTCATATAGTTCAGCTTCTTGGATTATTTTCTCAGTGTACAGATATAATGCATATGGTCAAAGAATACAACCCTGACACATACCTTTCCTGATATTAAACAATGCAGCGTCCTTCTGTTCTATGTATAGGTTTCCCATTAGCACCATGAAGTATTCTTGAATTCCCATTCTTTGCAATGCTATCCTTAGTTTGTTATAATCCACAAAGTGGAATCTTTTCATCATCTATTGTACATCTTTTTCAGCCTCAATCCATCTGATGTCAGTAATAGTATCTCAAAAAGACAGTCAATGGAGAAAGCTTGAATTTGAACCCAGATGGTCTTTCTCTACCAAGACATTTTAGCCAAGTTAAATTTAATCCCTGTATGCAGTAATGCTTCCCATAATTGAGAACCACTTAAAAAATACTGCCAACACTTTTATTTTAAATGAAAGCACATTTGTTTGAGGGGTGGGGATCAGAAAAATGTACTAGAAGCACATAGCCATGAAACAGACTTCTCATTTCAGATCCATGTCTTATAGATTAAAAAATATCCCTGTGATCACTGTCCAGTGCTGCTAGAACTGAGTATTTTTCTCCATAACACAAGGACATGCACTGGAGGGGGATGCATTCCCAATCAGCACCGTATCTTCTCCTGTTCTGTACACTCACCAGCGTAAATCAGCTGGCCAAGGTTAAATGATGTGAGCAAGGACATCTGTGATTGATATTTAACTATAGCTCACTCCAGCCTTTCATTCTGGCACTACTGCTTATTCCTATAATGAAGTGAAGATCACATAGACTTATAATGCTCTTTATTTCTTTGTCATATCCAACATTTTCCTTTGCTTTATCCATTCCCTTACATTGCAAGAGACAGAAGCATATGGAATTAGGACAGCAGGAATGTCCACACTGTACAGAAGCATATTTACAATGAATCTTGCTACCTCTATCCCTCAAGAAGGGCTTTGTGGAATCTCTATTATTATTATTTTTTACAGCCAGAAAAGAAATCCTTTAGAGTCAGTCTGTAGTAACTTAAAAAGCCAACCATCACTAAACATTTTAATCAATGCTTTTACACCAAAATCCTGATCAAAATGGGAATTTATAAAACAGAATTTCAAATTATTTATGGGTTTATAGAGGCTGGATGAACTATTGCCGTGAGATAATATTTAAATCTCAAGTCAAAAATAGACTTTTAAAGGCCTTGGTAAAAGCCAAACAACGGTAGTTTAAATAAAGTTGTACTGTTTTAAGATGAACCTATATGAGACAAAAATGACAATGGTAATTTGAAAGATTAGCATATAGTGAGTGAATGTTGATGGAAAAAGCAGTAATTCAGAAAAGGACGGTGAGAATGATGACAGACCTCAAAGAATGTAATCAACATCACTAAATCAGCATCACAGAACAGGTAGCTTGTGCTCTTTCTGATGTTTATATTCTCAACAAACAATAACAACAAAACAGGACAATACACATGCACTATCTGGGTGAGTGATAATATTCCTCAATAAAATGATAATGATGTCTCTAATGTGGGCCAGGGACACATATAGACCCAGATAGGTAAATGGATTTGGAACTCTCACATAATTATAGCCCGAGTTGAAGAACAACTAGTTCTAATTACATGATCTTACCTCATACTTGCTCTCATGAAGTAGTCGATGAAGATGTGGATGAGATAGTAAAATGTGGTGAAGAAATCAGAAGGTAGCTGGATATCAAAAAGGACAGCACCTGAGGTTTCAAAGGTTTGTTTTAAACAGTCAGCTTTCTAAGTGAGGTGTCAGCAAAGTCCACACAGAAGCAGCATACTGGCCTGTGTAATCCAGAGACTGTAAGCTAAAAAAAACCCCAAGATTGGAGGAGAAAACTATACTATGGCTTAAATTCTTAGCACCTCGTTTACAGTAGACTATGGATTACAGTGTAAGTTCAAGATCTGTTTGCAGGTTTCTTAGATGAATTAGGATTCCAGTGATCCCTTCTGACCACGAGCTAGGTAGGGATATGAATAGCCTCTCTAGCTGACAGAGTATATTAGAAAGTGGATTAATGCAGAAGTAGTTAGGTTCAAATTTAACACTTTATCATTTGTTGTCTGTCCCCTTTGACTCATTTCAAATTTGTTCTAGTTTTTATTATTTTCTACTTTCTTTTTGGTGGAGGTTTTTCTTTGCTTTATTTTGTTATTGTTGGATTTTAGTCTTGCTTTTTCCTTTTTGTGTGTTTTTCTGTATATGGAATCCAGGATAGGTAAATCTATAAAGACAGTAATTGGATTCACAGTTTCTTCGGTTATGGCAGGAGATGCTGGGGAAGAGGATGAAGAGCTAAGAACAGAGTACAAGAAAGAAGAAAATATCCTAAAATTGATCATGGTGATGGTTACATAACTTTTTAATATTTTTTAAACTACTGAATTATATGGTATATGAATTATATGTTAAAAAAGCTGCTAAAACTAAAAGGACAATATATTACTTTGAAAAAGTCTATGTCATGACCTCTCCACATGTATTGCTTTATCTTTCCATTTAAATGAACACAGATTTTTTTTCTCTATAAACTCTCTCCTGTCCTATATGGTCACTTTGAGTCAGAATTGAGTTTTATACTACGAGTTATTGAAAACAAATGTGGTATATGTCATTTTAGCAGAATGAGACGAACTGGATAATTAAATTTTTAGTGGCTGTGGCTATGAAGGGCTTTACTACATACGTCATTTTCTGCAAGCATAACTTCCTATGTATTCTGCAACAAAGAAAATGAGTCGGTGAACTTAGTTATTTCAACAGTCAGTGTAAAGTTCTGTTGATCTCCCACAATGAAAAACTGAATTTCACCTATTTTACTTTAAATGGGTCATACTGTAATTTTATGCTTGTTTTATTACAAATGTGGTAACTATAAAGGAGCAAATGAAAATAAGTCATCAAAGATATTTGATGATCATAAAATAAATATTGCAACAAATTACTACACGTTATTTTCAGAAAACTCTTTCTTCTCTAATATGTTATAATTAAAACATTTCTTTTTATTCTTTGCTCTTTTGATTTCTTCAATGATTTTGTCACAATTAAGCTGCCAGAACAGTATCTACTTTCATATATAATAAAGATAATGAATCTAGTGTTTTTTTTCTTTTTACTTTGTATTGTATTTTGGGTGTAAGTTTCAGAGAAAATTAGTTTTCCATTCAACAATTTGTACACATTTTGTTTCATAGAGGGTTGTTCCACCAGGGTCCATGAGATAGTAAGTTTGGTCCTTTCTATGATTTCAAATTTTTTTTCTGTACACTCTGCTCACTCCCTTTTTATAAGGCTCCTCTGTTGTGATCCAGGTCAGAGCAGCTTATTGTCGTAGCCTAATACCATCTACTTTTTCTGGTCTCAGGTCATGAGGCCAGTGCTTCCTGTGACTTCTTAGTCCTTTGGACAAATTGTCTCCTCGAGCATTTGATTTTCTTTGTTCTTTGCTCTCTATATATAGAGAACAAGAGTTGCATCCTATATGGCCACATATAAGCTTTTAAGACCCCATATGCACGCATGCGTATGGGGTAAATGTAGAATGTAGAACATGGGGTAAAGTAGAATGTAGAACATTTATTTGTGGACTATGTTGTACTAATTTACCGCAAGGTCCCAAAATGTTGTGTTCTTGAGTCACCAAGCCCAATGATGAATTTCATCAAGGTTTTTGGTTATGGCTAGGACTGTTCTAAAACTTTGCCCTCTGCATGCTCTACCACGTGGACATATTTGTAGCACATACAAATGTATAAGTATAAAAATGGCCTCTGTCAAACCGAGATAGACTCCTGGAAGGACTTTTTATCACCTTCGCACATCTGTTTACTCTATATCTAATCATAGGTACTGCTTGTTGTTACTAATCTTGCAAAAATGTGTATGCAATAGTATTTACCTTTGTTGTCTTTTACGCTTAGGCACCTCCCACTTTCTTTCTCTTCACCAAAGTGAATTCAAATCTACTTTCAAGTTTGTGATTTACCCTTCCACCTCAGGTAGCCATAAAATTATGTTTTTTGTGTGTACACCCTTTCTTGACATTTTGTGACAGTAGTCTCATACAATATTTGTCCTCTTTTGATTAACTTATTTCACTCAGCATTATGTACTCCAAGTTCATCTCTTTTGGCTTAGGCTAAGTTCTTTCCATTGATTGGCTGTTCATATCACCATGGAAGTGATTGCCTCATGTTAGATGTCATTACGTGGGAATACTATGCCCTAAATGCCCTGTGATCTATAATCAGTGCTCATGGAAATGGCAGTTAATAGATCGAATGACACATTGCATTGAGTAAATCTGCTGCATTACATTTCTTTAAAGTGTTGAAAAGGATGGATGTTACTTTGAGCACGAACATGTGCCCGACCTCAGCCCTGGTATTTTCAATAGTATCACATGCATGTGAAAGTTGGACACTGAATAAGGAAGACTGGGTAAAGAAAACCTGAGAAGCATGGATGTATTTTGATTCTGTTGCTGGTGAAGAATATGGAAATTCCATGAACTGCCAAATGAACCGACAAAGCCAACTTGGAAGTAGGGCCAGAAGGTTCCTTCCCAACAGGATGGTGAGATTTTATCTCACATACTTTGCATATGCTATCAAGAGAGACCAATTCCTGGAGAAGGACATTATGCTTAGTAGAGGGTCAGTGAAAAGGAGGAAGAGGAAGACAGGGACAGACACACCATGACTCAACACAGGGACTGCATCAGTGGGCTCAAACATAAGAATCATTCTGATGATGGCCCAGGACCAAGCAAGGTTTCCTTCTGTTGTACACAGTGTTTCTGGGTCAGAACCAACGTAATGTCACCAAGCAACAACAAACAACAACAAGTGCCAAACCACAGAGCTTACTGCTCCAGCCAAGTTGACACAAGGCCCTATCATACCTGTTGTGGGGTGTTTCAAGGATTCTTCATTATTTTTTGCAATATTCCATTGTGTGTATATATGTACCGTAACTTTTTTTTATCCATTCAGTCTGTGTTGGATGCTTAGATTATTGCCATCTTCGTACTATTGTCAATAATGTAATGTACACGGGTAAGCCTATATCTGTGTGAAGACTAATTTCTCTACTAGGATATATACATCAAGTAGAGGGATATGATCTTTCCCTACCCAAAAATTTAAGGAAAAGGTATACTATCTTCCATAATGGTCACATCATTTTACAGTTCAGCTGTGGTATAAGAGAGTTCTAAGCTCTTCAAATCCTCAGCAGTATTTATTTCCCTTTTGTTGGATTTTGCTACTATTGCTTCAGAGAGATGACATCTCATTGTTCTGATTTTCATCTTTTTTAATGGCTAATAACCACGAGCATTTCTACATTGGTGTTCTCATATTCCCCGTTAATATTTCAAATTGGATTATTTGTCATTTTGCTCTTGAGGGTTGAAATTTTCTAGATATTTTATAGATTAGTCCCTTGTCAGAAATATCATTGCCATTTTTCCCTATAGACTGTAGTTTCTCATTTTACTTGTTGAAAAAAAATCTTTTGATGCCAATAAAAATCTAATTTTAATTTTTAAGAGGTCTTAATCAATTAGTTTATTTTCCACTGCTTATGCATTTTAATTTATGTCCAATAGCCCACATATGCCATAAACTAAAGCCCCTTAGGAGCCCTTGCAGTGGGCATAGTGGGTTACAAATTGGCCCGCTAAACACAGTGTCGCAGTTTGAAACCACCAGGTACTCCTCAGGAGAAAGGCAGGGGTTTCTATTCCCATAAAGAGTTGCCATATCAGAAACTCACAGGGGCCTATTCTTCCCTGTCTTGTAGGGCCACTATGAGTCTGTGTTGACTTGATGGCTGTGAATTTTCTTTTGTTTTTGGAAGGACCCCTGGTGGTGTAGTAGGCTATGCATTAAGCTGCTAACTACAAGGTCAATGGTCTGAGTCCAGCGACTGCTCCTCAGGAAAAAGACACACACTTGAAAGACTTAAAGTGTCAGAAACCCAAAGAGGCAGTTCTAATATTCCCTGCAGGGTTAGTATGAGGTGGAATAGACTAGTAGTGAGTTTGGTGTTCTTGACTTAAGTTTACCTCTAAGGGTTCTGTAGGTAGTGTAGGGTAAGTAGTGGACTGCTAACCTTAAGATTGATGGTTCAAATCTGCTAACTGTTACACAGGAGAAAAATGAGTTGATCTGCCCATGTTGAGATATACAACTTCACAAAACCTATATAGGATCATTATGTGTCAGAATGGACTCGACAGCCATCAGTAAGTTTGCACTAATTTTACTTTCCTTGATATGTTTAGTCTTTGATTTGACATTTAGGTCACTGATCCATCGTGAGTAACTTTTCATATCATGTGAGGTAAAGATTCTCTTGTTGTTTTTGTAAATGAATCTTCTATAAAATTTGTGAGAGAGATGATCTCTTTTTCATTTCCTGGGTTTGGGTATTTTGTCAGGTTCTCAATTCTGTTCTGCCGATTGGTGTATCTGTTTTGTGCCAGTACCAATATGGTGGTATAGTAAGTTTTGAGATCAGGCAATGTGAGTCCCCTGACTTTCTTCTTCAGTAAACCTTTCCCATCTTTTCTCTCTCTCTGTTTTAGTCTGGGTTGACTAGAGAAACAAATTCAGAAACACTCATGTGTGTATAAGAAAGAGCTTTTTATAAAAGAGCAATTATCTTTTCAGAAAACATCCCAGCCCAGTCCAGAACAATTCCAGAATTCATATATTACCCCATATGTCTGATACTAGTGCATAAACTCCTCTTTAAACTCATACAGCACATGCAGTGATGCCAAATGCAGGAAGATCACAGGCCGATGGGTAGGTCTTATGGATCCAGTGGCAGTAGAAACATCTTAACACTGATGCGGGCCTCCACTTGTCTCCAGCCCTCTGAGTATCTTGACTGCAGGGGAAGGAAGGCAGAAAGAGTGAGTCTGGCCTTCCATGAGCTATTTATTTCCATCCGGCCTCCAAAAGAAGTCATCAATCTGCAACCTGATCGACAGGCTAGATTCTACCCCTCTGCTTAAGTTGCCAAGAGATTACGTAGCTACCATATTCTCTTTAAAGAATTGTGTCCCAATGTGGCCCGGGGTTGTGTTACATCTGTAGAGTACTTTGTTGTTGTTACCATGGATCAATTTTGACTCATGGCAACCCTATGTGCAACACAAGACAGAACCATGTGGTCCTGTGCCACTCTTTTTGGGCCCATTGCTACAGACTCTTTGCTTATCTGTCTTGTTGAGAGTCTCCCTCTTTTTCAATGTCCCACGACTTTACTAAGCCTGATGATCTTTCTCACAACCAAGTCTCTCTTGATATGTCCATAGCTCATGAGACTAAGTCCTATCCTCCTTGATTCTGAGGTATATTCTGACTGTATTTCTAACAAGGCAGATTTACTGGCTTTTTTTAGCAGTCCATGGTACTTACAATATTCCTTTTCAACAACATCATTCAAAAGCACTGATTTTTCTTTGACGTTCCCTACTTTTACTTGTCCAACTTTTACTTGATTACGAGTCCACTTGATTAGAAACACCATGGCTTGGATCAGGCACGCCTGATTCATCAAAGCAGCGTCCTTGCTGTTCAAATTTCCATAGAGGTTCTGTGCAGCAGCTTTACCCAGTGAATACAATGTGTCACTCATCTGTTGGCTGCTGCTTCTGTAAGCCTTGATTGTGGTTTCAAGCAAGACCGCATTCTTGAACGCTTCAGTCTTTTCCCTGTCTATTACAATGTTAGCTATTGGTTCCCTTGTGAGGAAATGTCTTCTCTTTACCTTGAGTGCAAGTAGTCCATGCTGAAGATTGCAAACTTGGATCTTCAGCCGGAAGTGTTTCGAGTCCTCCTCACTTTCAGCAAGCGAAGTTGTGTTATAGGCATATGTCAGACGGTTGATAATGCTGAATTTAATTTATGTGATTAAATAATTCCAATTGTATGCTCAGCTCAGGTTGAGTAAGTATAGTGAGAGGCTACAACCCTGATGAACATCTTTCTTGATTTTAAACCATACAATATATTCCCTTTTTCTCTTTGTACAACTGTCTCTTGGCACTTGCACAGGTTTCTCATGAGCACATCGAAGTGCTAAGTATTCCCATTCTTCTCAGGACTATCCAGGATCTACTATGATCTGCACAGCTGAATGCTTTTGCATAGTCTATAAGCCCCAAATAAACATTTATTTTGGTATTCTCTGCTTTTAGCCAAGATCTATCTGACATAAGCAATGATATCCCTGTTTCATGTCTTCTAAATATGGCCTGAATTTCTGGCAACTCCCTGTCCATGTAGTGCTGAAAGCCTTATTGAATAGTGGTTAGCAAAATTTTTCTTGCATGTGATATCAAATGGTATTGTGCTATAATTTGAGCATTCTGTTGCATCACCTTTCTTTGAATTGGCCACAAATATGGATCTTTTCATGTCAGTTAGCTAGGTAGCTAACTTCTAAATTTCTTGCCATAGATTAGTCAATGTTTCCAGCGCTTCATTATCTTGTTGAAACATGTCAATTGGTATTTGGTCAATTCCTGGAACCTCATTTTTTGATAATGTCTTCAGTCCAGCTTCAATTTCTTCCTTCAGGATCATTGATCATTTGTGACCTCTTGATATGGTTGAATAGTGACTATTTCTTTTGGTGGAATGAATCTGTATTCTTTCTATAATTTTTGATGCTTGCTGTACCATTTGATATTTTTTCCATAGAATCTCTTTTAATATTTCAACCTGGGGCTTGATTTTTTTTTCTGAATTCTTTCTGATTAAGATATACTGGATTTTTTTGGTTTTCTCTAATTCTAGGTCTTTGCATGTTTTGTTATGATTCTTTGTCTTTTTGAGCCACCCTTTGAAATGTTGTTCAGTTCTTTTGCTTCTTCCTTTGCTCTGTTGTTATTCTATGAGCAAGTTTTAGAGTGGCTATGACATATACTTCCCCCCCCCCCATCTTATTAATGACCCCTTTCTTTCTTCATTTATGATGCCATCCCATAGGCTATCAGGTCTTCGGTCATTATTGCTAAATGTGTCAAATTTGTTCCCGAGATGTTCTGTTCCTGAGAAATTCAGGTGGGATCGATTCAAGATTGTATTTTGTCTATCCTCAACTGGTCTCAATTTTCTCCAGTTTCAACCTGAACTGACAAAGGATCAATTGATGGTCTGTTTGCCAGTAATCTCCTGCCTGGGTGTTAGCTGCTAATACCGAGTCTCTCCATTGTCTGTTCCCACAGCAAGTGGAGTCAATTTGATTTCTGAGGATTCTTTCTGGGCAATTCCCAGAGGGACTTCTTGTGTACTTCTTGTATCGTTGAAAAAAAATATTCGTGATGAGAAAGTATTTGGCTTTGCAAAATTCTATCTTACAATATCCAGCTTCATGTCTGCCACCAAGGTAATATTTTCCATCTATGACTCCTTCCTCTTTATTTCCAGTTTCTGCATTCCAATAGCCCATGATTATCAATGAATCTTGGTTGTATATTTAATCAACTTCATATTGGAGACATTGGTAGAATCCTTTGATTTTTATCCCACTATTCTTGATGGTTGGTGCATAAACTTAAATAATACTTGCATTGACTAGATTGTTTTGTATGTAGATGGATATCATGCAATTGTTGACAGCATTGTTACTTCAAGGTAGGCCTTAAAAAGGTCACTTCTGAGGATGAATATGACGCCATTTCTCTTGAATCTTTCATTTCTAATTATCTGATTCAAAAATGACCAACTAATAGTCCATTTCAGCTCACAAACATATAACCTATAGATCTACATATTCCACTTCACTGTTGATGACTTCCAATGCATTTGATTAATACTTTGTGCATTCCAAGTTCCAATTATTACTAGTGGGTTGTAGTGGGTTACTTTTTTTCTTTCATTTTGAGCCTTGACTCATCAGCAAATGAGGGTTCTGAAGGTGCTACTTCCACAATTTGACTCCATCAGTGTCAGTCTGGTAGACTCTAGGAAGCTTTTCCTCTGTTATGTTTGTTCAGGGGCTCATCTCTGGCAGTAAATCTGATAATGTTTTGCTGCTATTCATAAGATTTGCAATGGTGAATTCCTCTGCAGCAGACAGCCTAGTCCTTCTTACTAGACTGTTCTTGTTCTGGACGCTCTTCTGAAACATGTTCACTGTTGGCATTTGAGACACCCATTGTATGGCTTCCAGCATCAGAGCAACACACAAACTTCCACAGTAGGAAAACAGAAAGGTATATGGTGACTGCTTTGGGTAGTGTTACGATTTTCACAATATTGTCTTCTTCTGTTTGAATTTAGTATGTACTTATATTTCTGTAGTTCTTTTGTTTTTTTTTGGTAGTTTTGCTTGTATAAAATATTTTGTATTGAGGTGAAATTTTCTTGAATTATAGGTCTAGGGCTCTAGGCTCAAGGTTTTTGAGTCCGTTTAGGGATAAAATGAATGTTCTGCTGTATAGTTTTGCTCACTAAAGTTAGGAATGGGGCAAAGCAGTTTCAACACTGGAACTTCAACCATGTATCTTATATATGGAATGCATATTTGAAGACAGTTAACATTTCCTGAAGCTGTATACTTAGTTCTCATGTAAGAATGAAATTGTCGCACTTCTTTATAAAGGGTTGTATTTAAATCAGGATAAGCCTATACTACTTTTTGGAACACTTTCATGCATTTTCTTCTTCAGATATGTCCTCACAGTTTGAGAAGGAAAATCTATTTGAGAGTACCACATACAGTTTCATCATTTTTATAAGTGCAAGATTCAAGAGTATCAATAATGGTTTAGTATGTGGTAATGCAAAATTGATCCCTGACTCTCAATGGTACTTCTGGAGCTCATATGTCATTAACTTATTTCCTTCTATTGTTTCTGTGATGTTGAGCTGCTTGGTAATCAGTATTTGGAAATATTTAGGTTTCAAAATCTATTAAATTATGTAAATACCCATTAATGACTGATAAAAACTTGTGCATATCTTTATTTCTGAATTTTGTAGAACCAGACTTAGTCAATGAAAATATTGCAATATTTTTGATTCAGAGGCAGCCTATATTTGTCTAATTTTCTTTTCTCAATAGTATTTTAATTCCATGCCATTGGTTAAATAAATGACACTATCGCTAGAAGCATCTTAGGCCCCATGGGCAACATTGGTAATGTTCTCTAACATAAACGACAGCTTTAAAGTTAATCAGAGACATAGATAAAACACTGATATATGAAAGGATTTGGGGGTCAACCTTTATTCTAGGCTGAATCTCAGGACAATTACTTCTTAAGACTTGGCCCTACTTGATGCTTCTCTCAACCTCTGGTGAAGAAACCAGTGGGTCCTGCCTAACATAAAGAATAGCATCTGGTTTCTCAAAGGCTTGTCTTCAAACAGGCAGCCATCTAAGTGAGGCATCAATAAGTTTGTGTGAAAGAAGCCTGCCAGCCTGGGTGATCCATAGATTACAAAGAGTAAAATCCAAATCTGAAGAAGGGAATGGCAGCGTGCTTAAACTGTGAGCATCCACCCGGCAGGACTTTAGAGGTGACAGTGCTGTTGTGGCTGTTGGGTGCCAGGGAGCCATTTGGGACCCACCGTGATCTTAAACATAACACAATGAAATACTGCCCTGCCCCGTTTCATCCTCACAGTGGTTCCGATGGCTTAGCTGAGTGTTGCAGGCATCGTGTCCATCCATCTGCTGAGGGTCTTCCTCTTCTTCGTTGCCCTTCCACCTGACCCATCATCAACCCAGTGGAACTGTAGTGAGTGGGCAGCAGGTGGCAGGTCTGGCTAGAGGGTGCTGCTGATGCCCTATGACTAGAGAAAGAACAAAAGCAAAGGACAAGGAGAGACATTTCAAAAGAGGAAAAGGAATCAAAAAGAGGGACGAGAGAGAAATATGAACACAGACTAGCATACACACTAAGAAAAATGCACAGCATTGCTGTAAATATGTATTTTACATATTAGCAAAATATACTTCGTGATAGACAGATAACATGATGAATACATTCAGTTTATTTGAGGAATTCAAGGGTGTTATCATTCTATATATTGTGCCCATTCACCTGATGAAATAGTTATGGGATATTCTGCCCACCTGGTCAATAAACACTTGTGAGATCAATTGAAGCATAGAGATAAATAGCTTGGTAAGTTTTGCCTTTCAGTTCAGAAAATCAATTGCTGCCATTCATCATATTAGTAGCATGTTGCTGCTATCAGTTACCATTGGCTTTCTTTACTAGTGCTCATTCTTCATATCTTTCTTTTCCATATAAACTTAATGGTTAGTTCTTCCTACTTTTAAAGGATTAAAAGATGAGGACTATATGGGGAATATGGATGGGGTTTATATTTTAACTATTAACTTTGGATGATTTTGAATCAAGTCATCCTCTTACTCATGGAAGCCCATGTAATGGAATGCATTGCTACTCAGTACTGTGACATCCCCACAAGTTAAGCAAAGTCCAATTCCATCAAAGTAATTCTAATTCATAGCAATCCTATAAGGACTTCCCTCTATCTTCATGGGAATACAGAGTCTCATCTTTCTCCAACAGAGATACTTGTGTATTTGAACTGTCAACCTTTCAGTTAGTAACTGAACACTTATCCCCCAACACCACCAGGATTCCCACAGTCCCACCAGACTCTCATACTCAATTTCATATTGAAATTTTGTGATCCATAGTTTTTTCCATTTGATTTCCAGTAGTAACTGGGGTTTTCTTATAGTTTATTGGCTCTTTTTTGTAAGTGATTTTTCTTTCAAGTTGCTTTCAGAATTTTTTCTTGTCTTTGTCTTTGAAAAGTTAATTATGATATGTGTTCCTGATTTTCTTTGGGGAGATCTATTTTTTTTTGGTGCGGTTTGTTGAGCTTTTGGAAGGCATATCTTCTCAACTTTCTTGTTTTAGGGATGCTTTCTGCCTGCTCACACATCTGCAACAGTTTCCTCTCTTCTTTCTCTTTTAGTTCTAGAATTCTGATCACACATAATTCTTTTGCTTCTTTCTCTAACAGATTAGTAATAAAGCACTGGTCCTCAATTTCACTAATTCTTTCTCCCATCAATTCAATTCGACTCGACTTTTCTCTACTTGACTTTTTATATGGTTTCTAATTCTCCATTTGTTTTGTTAATTTGTCTGTGTTGCTTTCCTAAATTATTCTGTTCAGTGTCATAAGAACATGTAAGCCTTCACTGACAGATAATGGTGACTGTGTATGTGGTACATAGGCTGAAATTCCAGGTCTCTTGCATGGACACTAGAATGCTACCATGACACTACCAATGCCATCGTATTAGCAATAGAAGTAGAAAATATTATAAGTTAATAACAGTAGCTGCAGAAAAAAATCCCTTGGAAAAAGTCAGCACACATTCATAATAAGTCTTGTAAAACTGAAAAAGGAATATACATCAGCATGGTAATGTGTGTGTGCTTCCCCTCATATCTGCACACAAACCCTACATACAAAATAGTGAATGTTTTTCAGAAGAGAGAAAACAAAACCAGAATTCTGTTCTTACCACTGCAAAGAAATAACATTTAAAATAATGATAAAAATAAAAAGCAAAATACATAGGAGGGAGAAGTACAGCTGTCTTTTTACAGATATCAAGACTGTCTGTCTCTGGAGAGAATCAAATCACACACCTTAAGGATCACCACTCAGCACATAGTCATTACTCCATCAGGGTTCTTAAGGTAAATAGTGACTGTGCATAATATCTTTGTATTGCAGCTCTTAGTTCTGTAGGCTAGATATATACCTAATAGTGAAATTGCTTGATCACATGATATCCCCATTTCCAACTTTTAAGGACGCTTCATTCTATTTTCCACTATCAGCTGCTCTGAATGAGAAAGACTGGGTTTCTGCTGCCATCCAGAGTTTAAGACGTGGAAATTCAAACTGGGCAGTTCTGCCCTGTTTTATAGTGTCACTGTATTGAGTTGACATCAACTAGATGAGGGTGCATTTGGCTTTTTATTCACCTTAGCAAAAAAGGATGCAAACAACCTGAGTGCTCGCTGGCAGGTGTGTTCATCTGGGTACATTAGAAATTCACATGTATAAGGGAGAGTTCTACATAAAGCGTAAGTGCACATCAAGAAAACATTTCCAACTCAGTGCAGCCCAAGCCCACAGCATTGACCCATATGTCTCATACCGATCCACAAAGTTCTCCTCCATCTCACAAAACACAAAGGATGCCAACTGCAGGAAGAAAGCCAAATCAGTGAATGTGTAAGCATTTTAGCACTGGAAGGGGCCTCCACATGGCTGCTCCAGCACCCAGAGCTGCATTGGGGTAGAACCATGCAACTTCCCTACAGGGATGTCTTGTAGGAAGCGAGCCATGCTAGCTGAAGCAGGGAACTGGCTAAGGCAGCTGTACCCTGGTCCAACTATCACAAAGCAGGAGACCTGAGATTGGAAAGGCAAGGCTTAACAAGCCATTTCCTCTGCCCTTCAATTGATCTCACATGTGTTTATTGGCCAGGTTGACACAATAAGCCATAGCTATTCATCAGGTAAATGGACGCAAACTGGTACATATACACAATGGAATACTACACACTATGAAATAATAATGATGAATCTGAAAAATAGCTCACTATAGGAACAAACCTGGAGGATATCATACGGCAAGAAACTGGTCAATCACAAAAGGACAAATACTGTATAAGACTGCTGTTAAAGGAAGGAAAATATTTTATGTACAGAAAGAAACAGTCTTTGTTGGTTACTAGGAGTGGGAGAGGAAGCGAGGCTAACTCACTAACTGGAGGGTAGACATGTAATAACTTGATTAAATAAAAGTCATATAGTATAAGGGGTGGGTCCATACAATATAATAGACATAACAGAATATCCAAGAGGGGCACAAAAGTACATGATATTCTTTACATGTTCATGGAATAATCATAATAACAATAACCCATGATGGATACATGCATAGATATAGATGCTGACCTGGGGAGGGGAAGACAATGATGATGACATCTGTGAATATCTATAGTGTGACAGTGGATATTTCTACACTTATTTCTATGTGTTGCACAGAGATACATGTAGGAGGAAGCCGAGAATAGTTGATAGGAAAATGGTGGTAAAGCATATAGAAAATTCAAATCTACTATGCTGCCACGGCAGTCAAAACATTCTGGTACTAGAACAATGGTAGACTGACCAAGCGAAGAGAATCAGAATTCAAAGGTAAATGCTATGGAGAACAAGTTTTTGACAAAGGGTCAAAATACATCAAATGGGGAGGAGAGAGTCTCTTTTACAAAGTCTGTTACCAAATTGGCTATGCATTCACAAGAGAATGAAACAGGCCCCAAAGCTTAAGATGGATCAAAGACTTAAATATAAATCCTAGAAATGGAAAGGTCATCAATGAAACAATGTGGAAAGATATAGGGGTCCTAATTCATGATATAAATACACAAACATAACAAAAAACATAAACAGTAGAGAACAAAATAGAAGATTGGAATCTCCTGATAAATTAAATATTTATTTATTTATTTATTTTAAGTAAATCATTTTATTGGGGTCTCATACAACTCTTAATATGGTGAATACATGCATCAATTATATGCAGACCAAATTTGCACATTTGTTGCCATCATTCTTGAAACATCCTCCTTCTACATCCTCCTTCTACTTAGGCACCTGGTATCAGCTCCACCTATTTCCCCTCCCTCCCCATGAGCCCCTAATAATTTACAAATTACTATTATTTCACCAAATCATATTCTGTCTGATGTGTCCTTTCACTCACTTCCCTGTTGTCCATACCCCAAGGAGGAGGTCATATGTAGATCCCCCTTTCATATGCAATTAGTTCTCCTTTCTACTCCACCTACTCTCCAACCTCCTGCTGTCATCACTCTCACCACTGGTTCTGAAGGGATCATCTATCCTGAATTCCCCATGTTTCCAGCTCCAGTGTACTTCTCCTGGTCTAGCTGGATTTGCAAGGTAGAATTGGGATCATGATAGTGGGTGGGAGGAAGCATTTAAAAACTAGTGGAAAGTTGCATATCTCATTGTTGCTACATGTACTTTGACTGGCTCATCTCCTCACTGCAACCCCTCTGTAAAGGTATGCCGCTTCACCTATTGATGGGCTTTGGGTATCCAATCTGTACTCCCACTCATTTATAATGATATAATTTTTAGTTCTTTGATCCCTGATACCTGATCCCTTTGTCATCACACAGACTGGTGTGTTTCTTCCATGTGGACTTTGTTGCTTCTCACCAAGTGGCCATCTAGAAGAAGCACACCAGCTTGTGTGACAAGGAAATTAAATGCCTTTTTGCATCAAAAGATTTTACCACAAAAGTGAAAAGATAACTGCATATTGAGAATTTTTTATTGGCAATGATAGGGGCTGATATATAGTACAGAAAATTGTAATGTCTTCCCATGCTTTGTGAATGTTGACGAGGGTCCCTCTTGTGCATCATTAGTTTCTTGCCTTTATACTGGTATGATCTTATCCTTACTACCTTAGTGCGATTTGTCTTGCTTTGTTTTCTGTTGGAGAAATGGTTGTATAATGATAATAACTGGCACAAAGTGTTATAGGGAAATCATAGGAGGAGAATAGGTGATAGGGAGGGAAAGTTTTCTTAACTCCCCCTCTTGTCTTCTCTTTTATGTTCAAGCCATATTATTTGCCATATTATCTCTTGGAATCCTAATTATGATGGTTGAATTGCATGACATTCTTTCACAGATCACTCTCTTTTTCCTATTTTTTTTACCTCTTTTCCTTCCTTAGCTTGAATAATTTCTATTGATCTGCCTTCAAATTCACTCTAAGGCATCTGCTTCACCCAATCTGCTACTGAGCCTATCCAATGAGTTTTTTTTATTTCAGAAATTATTTTCTTTGTTGTCGAAAACTTTACATTTGTTTGCTTTTCAGTTTGTATTGTTTCCTGGAAACATCTTAGCTTTTTGTCCATTATATGTTCCTTCTCCTGCAAGTTCCTTAAATACTTATGTATTTTCAAAATTAATCATGTCATCTGTGGCACTGCTTTCATTTACTATGTCTTGTTTAAATTATAGTTACATTTTTCCTCCTTATTTTTCATGCTTCATATTCCTACAGCTCCATTCCAGACATTGTAAAATAAAAGGAGTGCAGAGACTGGTTTTTATGTTTTGTTTTGTTTATGTTACAGAATGAAGTACTTTTCATCTGGAAGTTAGAGTTGAGGATTAATTCCTACTAAACTGAAATTGAATGGTAGCTTTAATTGACGGAGTTTACCTGTGATCAGCTCAGCGCCTAACCTCCCTCTCTGTTAAACTTTTGGGACATTTGTACTGAAAGGGGCTTGTGTTGTTCAAGGCATATTTAGTTTATCTTGGGATTATACTCAACAGGGCCTAAAAGTTCAATAATTTTGAAACTGAACAAGCCTCCTAGAATCTTCCACTGTTGATTTCTTGGCAAAAATTCAGGCACATTGTTGGGGAAAATATTTATCAGGTCTAGCAATTTCATTTTTTCACTTGAAGCGTTTCCAGATTCCAATTTTTCATGCCAGTTTACACAGTGTTCTAAGGCTTTTCTGATTAGAACTCATCCATGCAAAGTCTCTCTGATTACAGGAAGCTTGCTCTTCCATTTACATGTCCCCAGAATTTGCATACATTAGGTGCACACTCATTCTGCTCACTTATGAAGAAATAATTTCTCTTAGGAACTCAGTTTATTAAAGCTTCTCTGCTTTTATTGTTCTTTTTAGCCTGTTGTAGAAATTAAAATATGGTTTGTATTTGGTCTGGTTTATGCTATTGTTACCATGGCGATAGAGATATTTTATGTTCTTACAAATCTTAGCCAAAGTAAGATGCATCTTGTCTTCATTTTTGAAAAGTATTTTATATGAAATAGAATCCTAAATTGTTAGTTATTTTCTTTCAGCGCTTCAAATGTCAGTCCACTATTTTCTGTTTTCCATATTTTCTGCTGCAGTTATCTGTTTGTCTTATTGTTGTTGCCACTTTGCAGGTAAAATGGATTTTTATGCTTCAGTTAATCCCCCACCCCAATTTTTATCTTTGAACTTAGTTTTCCAAAATTTTGTTAATTTGAACTAAGCTAATATAAGATACACCCAATTGTCTACCCGTGTTGTACTGTGATGGCTAGTGAGTTGCTGTAATGCTGGAAGCTATGTCATTGACATTTTAAATGCCAGTAGGGTCACCCAAAAGGAACAGGCTTCAGCAGAGCTTCCTGCCTGAAAAGAAACAACAAAGATGGAATAGACTGTCCACTTCAGAGAAAGAAACCACTGAAAACTTTAGCTTAGCGTAGCTTTGAAACCTGGTCAGATACAGAAGGTCTAGTGAACATTGCTGGAGAGAGTGAGGAGGACTGGAAGCACTTGATAACCAAAATTAAGGATTGCAGTCTCCAGTTTGTATTACAACTACGAGAGAAGAAGACCAAGGTCTTCACAACTAGGCCAATAGGTGACATCATGATTCACGGAGAAAAGGTTGTCAAGGATTTTCGCACTTGGATCCACAGACAATGCTGATGAAGGCAGCAGGCAAGAGATCCAAAGAGAGGTAAATCTACTGCACCAGGCCTTTTTTGAGGTTTGAGAAAACAAAGATGTTCTTTTCAGGACTTAAGGTACATCTTACCCAAGTCATGGTATTTTCAGCTACCTCATACGCATGTGAAATTGGACATTGAATAAGGAAGACCAAAGAATCAACGCATTTGAGTTGTGGCACTGGTGAAGGATATCAAAAGTGAACTGACTGCTGAGTGGACAGACAGATCTATATTGGGATGGATGGGGTGGGAGGCACAGTGGGGGTGGTGGGGGTGGGGTAGAAGGGAGATGATGTTAAGGAGTCCAGGAAGGAAAAGAATATTTGGAAACTGACTGTGGTAGCAACTGGACAATACGATTTGACATGGTTGAACTTTGGGATGATGTGATATATGTATTAACTGCAAATTAAGAATAAATTGATGGAAAATAAGGATGGCCAGTTTGCTCCTTAGAGGCAAGGATGTCGCACATTCATCATCCATACTTTGGACACATTATTAGGCCACATCAGTCCCTGTAGAAGGAGATCATGCTTGGCGGGGTAGAGGAGCTGTGACGAAGAGGAAGACCATAACAACAGCCTCTGTTGGGGGTGGGGGTGGGGGCGGTGCAGAGCTAGACCATGCTTCATTCTGTTTTACGCAGAGTCACTGTGGCTTCAAATGGTCTGCATGGAACTTAACAGCAACACCAATAAGATCCTGTTGCAATTTCGGGACACTATATGGTGGACTTAAGTCACCATTCAGTGACATTTGTAACTTGTTTGAAAATCAAGTGACTGTATTGGAGAGCCCATTCCTGAACTTCCAATAATGTAAAAGCCCATCCTTTCATCACTACTATGCTGTCTTGATTAAGTTGCTATTATTTTGTACTTTTACGATACACCACTAATTTTAGAACAATGAAAACAATTTAAACGATTTTTTTAAAAGGTCCATTTTCATTATTTCCACCACTCTGGAATCCTCTCTGCAGATCATAACGTTTTTCCCATATTATAAGTGACTTGGAAGGCCCTTGTCTTCTTGGAGAGACAAAGGTGGGAAAAACTTGGTCTTGCTCACTGTAAGTTTTCTCTGATGCCAGACCCGCACCAGTGAAGAGACGTTCTTTGGTCTCCTGTCCTGCCCCCAGGTTTTTACTTTTGAGCTTAAAGTTCTGAGTGAGGTCCATGGAGGACAGCCTGTCGTTGAGTGCGAACCATTATTGTATCCACAATTGGCACATGTTCCATAATCTTACGGTAGCCCCCTCTCAACTCTATTGACTCTTTAAAAATACGGGCTAAGGCATTCTTACCTACTTGTGTGGCTATTCTTTTTCTTCCTGTGCTTTGTTACAGGTTGGCAGGAAAGCCAGTGCCGATGCTTGTACCCTCGCCTCTCTCAGGAAGCACTTGTCTTTAATGGGATGATGGCCCTTCAATCACAACTCTCCACGAGGTTCAAGAAAGTTAGAATTTTGTATAGTGTCCTGAATTTTCTCATTCTCACTGCACGAGCAATGATCTTTTAGGGTTTTGCACCCCAAGCAATAAATGAAAGGAGCTTTTAAAAAATAAAGGGTGATATGTATACTATTCATTTTAATTAAGACAATAGTTTATTTTAATGTGAGTGAGCAGTGACTGGCGATTTCTTTTACTTTTCTATTTTATCTTGAAACCACACATGAGTTGTAGCTGACATATTCGTACAGTTCTTTTCTAAACATTTACTCTTCATTGAGACCTTGGGATCAGTTCTTCCCTTTCCCCCTCCCTTCTCCTCCCAGCCCTTCTCGCCCCCTGATAGATTGTAGACTGTTGATTATTTTCAAATCTTACTTCAACCGACCTCTCCTGTCCCCTCTGGCTTCTGTTGTTCTTCCCCCTGACTGGTTGTGGATGGTTATGTGCCATTCATTGAAATGGATGCCCCCTCCCCCCTAGATTCCGCCCCCATTCTCCCTACCCTTTTGGTATCTCTATTCTTATTCCTGTTCCTGGGTTCCATGTGTTGTGAGTTTTAGCGCTTGTCTATACCTATGTACATGATCCCATATGCTACTGGGGGCTTCAAAGCTCACAAGCAGCCATCAGATATGCAAGCCCTGGTCTTTCCTGTCCAGAGGAAAGAAGAACGAAGAAAATCAAGACACATGGAAACATCAGTCTAATGGACTAAGAGACCATTCAAACATTGGTCTACACAATACTGAATCTAGAACCAGATGGTGCCTAGCTACCACTGCCAACTGCTCTCGAATTGAGTGCATTAGGAAGTTCTGGATTGAGTGAGAAAAAGATGTGGAACAGCATTTAAAATCATCAAAAGACCAAGCATACTGGTTGCCAAGAATGAGGTGGAAGCCCAGGGATTAAGGTTCTTAGATATACTTCAGGCTAG
Organism: Nesogale talazaci; assembly: GCA_004026705.1. Lineage (NCBI taxonomy): Eukaryota > Metazoa > Chordata > Mammalia > Afrosoricida > Tenrecidae > Nesogale > Nesogale talazaci. Next base: position 292,883 of record PVJH01000290.1, on the reverse strand, counting down.
GAACTGAACTCAATCCTGGCATTAAAACCAGTAATTTCAGATCAAAAGGGTAACATCCATCCAAGAACAAAGTGCAAAATGTTAGGAAAGAGAGAGAAGCAGAAATGGAAACCTGGGGTGAAAGCAGATGGAGTGATGGCACAATGATGGGATTGCAGTGGATGAGTTGAAACAAAATGTGTATGAATTGTTGAATGTAACTCTGATGATCTGCTCGGTAAAGCTTCACCTCGTTCATAATAGAATCCTTTTCATATAGTTAATTTTAAGCAAGCCATAATAACAAAGAAAATGATATATTTTTAAAAAGTTTGTCCCATGCTGACATTAGTGAATAAAATTCATCCAAATGAGAGACCTTGGACAGTAGCTTTCTTTGAGACAGGTTAACTGCTTGTTAAATGTCTACTGTTTCTCTGATGTGGGGAAGAATTGAGAAATATCTGATGTGTCACTACGTCAAACATTCTCCTCCACTTGGTACTGGCCACCACTTTTGACTCCATATGAATCCAGTCCTTGGTGGAACTGTCAGAAAAATATGTCTTTCATTATGCCCATCCTGCATGCTTTCCAATTCTGGTTTTCACTTATTCAGAATACCTGTCTCCCTCTTTGCTATCTTTCTTGCTTTGTTTATCATTCATGTCTCAACTGGACTTAAGAATTGCATGTATAATCATTGTATTGATTAATGACATTTCTTGAGAATGCACTATGGGCCATGTCTGTGGTATTTGATAGCAATATGGTGATTGATAAGAAATTCCTATCCTTAAGGAACTCCCAGATTTTACACTTGCCTGTGACAATGAGAATGATAATAAAGTTGATAATGACAATGATTAGACTTAACTTTTATTAAGCACTTACTATGTGCCTAGGACTTTTCTAAGCGTGTTGTATTTATAGGATATTTAAATCCCATCCTAGGAGACAAAACTTGTTTTTACAAGGATTTTGTTTTACAAGGATTTTACTTGATTTTACAAGGATTGAGAGGATATGATCAATGGATGTGTAATGTATAAATAAGAGAATGAATGAATCTTGCTACCTGAAAAAGACCATTAACTACAGCACTACATTTTGAATATTTTAAAATTTGAACCATGCCTCCATCCCCCTGAACCTCTTTCTTGATAACATGAAAGAGAGTATTAGCACGTGTAAAACACTGAATACTCTGCTCTCCTTCTCATCCATCATCATCCTTCTCTGAGAGTCCCTTAGGATTCTGTTAAGATTCTCTGTTGCAACCACAGTTTTAAGTCTGTTGTAGCTAAAAGTCAGATTTGGACAATTCTATCAAGCAAGCAGGGCTCACCTAAGCAGGAATAATATCAAAGAAGATTTTTTTCTCCTACAAATCTTTATCGAATAAATGCTCTGTACCAAAATCTGGGCTTGGTGCTGGGATAGAGTGGAAAAACAAACAAACATTGTTTCTGCCCTCATAAAACTTAGAGTCTAAAAACATTACAAGATTAACAATATGATGTCCTTATAGAACTGTGATAGGTAGTGTTATCGTGCCAACCTGGCCAATAGGAACATGTGGGATTAATAAGGTCACAGTTTGACTGGAGGGCAAAGAGATAAATGGCTCAGTGATCCCAGCCTCTCTTTTCTTCCTTTGTAATAATTGGACCAACGTGCATTGGTTCTCAACTTGTGAGCTACACTACCTGTGGGACACCTAACCCATAGACTGTGTTGCTAGAGCTTGCGTTTCCTTTGAAACCTACTTTGCCACATTCCTGGCATATACTTAGCTTGAGCTGGGGACTGTCAGATCCTGTCATCTTGCTGACTGTTGGGGATCCATCCTGCTCTTTGCTGCCTGTGGCCGGACTGACTGCTTTGCTCGATGGAAGTCTCAGCTGTCTGCTTCCTAGATCTTGGACCCAGCAGCTCTCGTGACTTGAAGGACTTCTAGTATATGAGCTGTTTGACAGAAGTGAGTTGAACTGAGTTCTCTGTACGGCTGTGTGGACTAAATTAGCTACTATGTTCTTTCGTGAGATATATAAAATCATAAGTGTCCTGGTTTTGTTTCCTCTAGAGAAGGTTGTCTAGCACAATAAGTGAGAAAATGACTGTAGTTATGCTAGGCTTCTCTCATTTCAGTATTACATTCTATAGACTTTTAAGCCAAAGCGATCAGGGCTTCAGAAAATTCAAACTGCAGTACTGGAACTATTCTCCATTTCCAAGTCTAGAGTTCTAAATATTCATGGGAATAACCCTTCCATGCTCTGATCTCTTTCCCCTGAGATTATGCAGCCTAGTCCCCTGTATCTACAGTCCAGTGTTTCTGTTGAGACTGAAATCTTCCCTGAACCTTAGCTCACTTGGCTATGGGGTACATATACTAACTTGTTCTTTATTACTGTACCCAGAAAATGCCAGGCACAGTTCTAGTTCTTGCAAACTTATTCCCCTAAGAGCTGGACCCTCTTTCTGGTAAATCCAGCTGCCGGCTGAGGTCTTGTTCCAAAGCAGATGGACCACCCAGAACCATGACATTGTTGACTTCCTGATTCCAGGCATCTTCCCTGTCTGGACACTGCTGCTGCTGTACCATGTCTTCCAGCTCCAAATTCCCCCAAATTTTAGCAAGTTCTTGGTGGGAGTCTGTTGGCTACATTTCTTTGCCACCCCCACCCCCATGGGACTAGCTCTTCAAATTGGAGAAGCTTCCAACAGCAGTCTTGTTTTTTTGCCACTTCTTCTCCTATCCCAACAGCCGGCTGCTAAGTCCTAACATGCCTCTCCTCATGGCCCTCCAGAGATGTGACAAGCTTTTGTTCCTGGCTGTTAATCTTGTTTTATATTGTTTTGTGATCTCATGGGCCAATGTCTGGTATTTTATCCCTCTGCTCTTTCTTATTTTACTGCAGCAACACACAGATTTTTCATATGAACTTTCTTAATTCTCATTGCATATGCTGTGATAGAAGCCTTGCTTCTAAGGTCCACAGAGAGGGATGAAGTCAGTACAAGTTGGGAGATCCCAGCGCCCCCATTCTACTACCATCTGGTTCTGTGGCCCTTCTCTTGCTGTGACCAAGTTTTCTGGTCAACAAAATGAAGGAAGTGGGCTATAAGATTTCTGGTTTCTTCTGGTTCACAAATGTGTTGATATTAAGTTGGCTGACATAATTTTTTTCTAGAAACTTTCAACTTGTTTTTCTCAAGATCAGCAAACATTTCTTATATTTCTTAATACTTGATGATGTCTATTATAAAATAGACCTGTAAAAATCCCCAAACCAAAACAAAGCTGTCAAGTTGATTTCAAATCATGGTGACACGACATGTTGCAGACCAAGACTGTTCCTTGAAGTTTCCCTATGCACACTGTTTGCAGAAACAGAGGGCAAGGTTTTACTGTCATGTTGTTCCTGAGTGGGTTCGAACTGCCAACGTTCAGGTTAGTAATTGAGCTCATTCCCTTAAATTTAATGTCTGATTCCATTATACTTTACATATTTAGAATTCCTTTACTTCATAGATAACTTTATTCCACATTTCTTTGTGCTCATTATCACCATGATTCCGTACCTTTCAATTCTCAATCACTCTGTCATTCTCTCCCACCTCATTTTCTTCATTTCCTCTTCTTTTTATTAAAGTTTTATTAGTAATCCAGCAATTGATAAAAATAGAAGAAATGTATTTGCGGAAGACAACATTGCTCATGACAGGTCCTAAGCTAGAATGAAAGTCTTCTGACAACTAATTTAATGGGCCTTCCAGTTTTTGACACTGCTCTTCTACCCAAACTTTCCACAGCACTGTTGCTAAGGTCCTGTCTGCTTACATGAGCCAGGAGAGTGTGAGGACAAATGGAATGGATGAAATAAATTCTTCCCTGTCTCAAGTAGACCATCTTCAGCATGTTCACCCTCCTGCAACCAGGATGAATCATTTTTGCATGGTGCATGTCTCTCTCTGGGTTACAAAGACTGTTAACATATGTTTTGCCTGGTCAGCTATTCTGATATTTCATCATGTTTTATCAACTTCCTGATCTGAAAAGTCCTGAGATATTATAAAAGAAGAAGAAGAGGAGTTTTAGGTAAGAACAATGGTTTCACTGGATGGGTCATACATGACTATGTTGCATAATTCAAAATTTTCCCAAGAGCTGAAAGGACTGCGTGGGTTCCTTACTATTTGGTATCAGGAAGGAGGGATTAAGTGAGTGTTTTCAAGTTTCACAGGAAAAGGTAATAAAAAGACAAGTATATTTTGGGTCAGGTTCAATTTCTACTTGGTTCTTCCAAGCCTCTCTGAAGAAAACCGGCTTAAGCACAACAGAAACGTTAAGGCTCAAGCAGATAGGATTTTTTTCTATCACAACCCAGGTAGTTATCCATTCCCCCAAAGAGAGCCTAATTACCAAGACTGATATAGCAAGCCGAATAAAGAGAGGGGGGAAAGTTAAAGATAGTTGGGTCAGGTCTGTCAGTCATAGTAACCATAATTAGTTACTATTTTAATGGTTCATTTGATTAAATGTTAAGCTATTGTCTTGTAATTATGTGTATTCAAGGGAAAAATACTCAAGTTCAATTAGGAATGGATCTCTTACTACTCTATGTTTAATGAAGTCGCAACATCACCATAATAAGCAAGGAATAATGAAAAAAATGGAAATTGCCATGGAAGTATTTGTCGAGAAGTAGCGGGCATGTGTAATATGATGAGTTCCCCTAAAGGGTTCAACTTTTGATCAAAAAAGCAAATTATATAAGTGGATACTGCGAGGCAGAAACATGTGGACACAGCTGGAGTGTCATGTGTCACCGTTCCAGTCCTTGCCAGCTGGCGGTCACACAAAGGCAGGCCAAGCCAAACAATTACTGTTATTCATAAGAGCAAATGTGCATTCCAAACACACAGTGCAGGCTTTATGAAATAACTGAGCATTCAGATGCATCCAGACAGCCGAGCTGTTTTTCCATCACATGTCCCTGGGTGCCAGGCCAATATGGCAAACTGACACTGCTATTCAGAAACCCTTATCTTTACCCAATTAACCAAATCACTGTGATGTTCCAGAGTTCTTCATGCACTGTGCTGAGCGCAACCAACCAGCAGGCTTACCGGGTAGCAGATGCACAGCTTCTGGAAGCAATCTGGTCCACCCCCCACCCCCCTTCTTTTTCCCTCTGAGCTGTAAATACCATGTTCAGCCACTGCCCATTTCAAGCCAGAGCTGTGAGTCAGACAGTGACATCTGAACATACATCTGAGCATCCAGGGCTCCCTCTTGTTCTCCATTCCGTGTGCCTGTGGGATGGATGACTTCCAGGATGTTGCCTTGGGTGGGACAAGAACATCCTTCAGGCAGGCAGTGGGGACTCATGTTCTTGTTTACCAACACAACTGAAGTAAAGGGGAGGGAGAGATTTGAAAGCAAGTCTAGTAACCAACTAAAATGAAAATCACTGGATGATTTAAATACAGATACCAGAGGATGGGGAAGTCAAATTGAGCCGTTGCTTTCATCATTTTCATCTACTTCTTCAAATAAAATACACATAGCCATCGGTGCCTGCCTGCTGTGTGTTTCAATAGTTAAGCCCAAAGGCACAAGTGGAAAAAGAAAGGGCATTCAAGTTCTTGCTTACAGACAGGGGAGGTTGGAAAGAATGCCCAAGAGGATGGCACAAAATTGCTAGGGAAATTTCATTGTAACAGGAGGTCAGTTGTTATTCCCTGAACAAGCATTGCAAAGAACCATCAAGGGACAGGGTTCCAACTTGGTCCACTAGAAATATGTGAGCCACCTTAAGGTAATTTAAAAATATTTAGTCGCTGCATCCAATAAATATATTGAAACAGGTGAAATTAGTTTTTAACAGGTGAAATTAGTTTGAATAATATATGTGTATTAGTTCAGGTAGACTAGAGAAACAAATTCATAAACACGCATATATATGTGTGTATATATATATATATATATAAGCAGTTTATAGACAAGAGCAATTGAACATAGAGAAAAACATTCCACCCCAACCCAGTCTAAGGTCATAAGTCCAATGCTAACCCATATGTCCTATACCAGTGTATAAAGTCTTCTTCAGAGTCATGAAACACATGCAATTATGCCAGATGAATATAATGCCTTGGGTCCAGTGGCGTGGTAACATCTCAGCGCTGGCAAGGATCTCCAAGTGGTTCTGCTGGCTTCAGAGGTCTGGTTCCATCAGGGTAGTCCATGTGGCGTCTCCTTCAGGATATCTCACAGAAAGTCATCCTTGTGTCTTGTCACCATGACAGGATGTCTAACACATGCTGAATAAGGGATCAGATATTCTGTTTCTTGCCCTGGGTTTAAGATCAGCATCTCTTCTTCTCAGGCAACTTCTCCCTAAGATGGAGATAGTATCTGCCTTGCCAAGTCCATGAAGGAGCCCCAGAGGCATTGTCAGGTAAGTATTGGGCTGCTAACTGGAAGGTCAACAGTTCAAAACCACTAGATCAGTGTTTCTCAACCTTCTTCACGCCATGACCTTTAATATAGTTCCTCATGTGGTGGTGACTCCCAACCATAAAATTATTTTTGTTGCTACTTCATAACTTTGCTACTGCTATGAGCCATAAGGTAAATATATGATATGTAGGATGTATTGGCATTGTTACAAAATTGAACATAATCAAAGCATAGTGATTAATCCCAAAACAATCTGCAATTATGTATTGTGAAATATTTGTTTCTAATTACAAATAAATGATTTTTCTGTTTTGAAGCATGGTGTAGCATTGGTGACAGTCTTAATATAACAACAGCAAACTACATTGCTACCTTTTTGTGACAGTATATGTAAAGCACCAACGTTGGTACAAAGGTTGAGATAGCTTCTTTTTCACCAGATCAGCATACCTGATGGGTAGAGATGGATAGAGGAGTGGCGTCTCAGTTCCTAAGGACATGAGAAATATGTGTTTTCCTGTGGTCTTAAGCCATCCCTGTGAAAGGGTCATTTGACCCCTAAAGGGGTCACAACACACAGATTGAGGGATGCTGATCTCAGCTATCACATTAGATGATAGACAGCTGTTTTGAGAAGTCCACCACCCACTTGTCAGTTTGTTGTCCATGATGGCTTGTGTGTTGCTGTGATGCTACAAGCCATTGCCATTTAAATGCCATTTAAATAACAGTGGGATTACTTATGGCAGACAGATTTCAGGGGCATTTTCAAACTAAGAATGACTAGGAAGAAAGGCCTGGTAGTCTGCTTTCAAAATTGAGCCAATGGAACCTTATGGGTGAGAACAAAGAATTTTCTGATTTGTTTGCTTTGGATATACCATCGAGAGATACGTGGTTCACACTATAGTTCTAACAGAGAACTCAGGACATTACACAGTGACCATGGAGATTGGGTAATGTTTCATTATTTTGTACAAAGGGTCACCATGAGTCGGAAATGACTCAATAGCAGTTTTCTAGCTATGCATCTATTTTAAGAAATAGACAGTGGTCTATAAACATGAGGTTAAGAAATGAACTGAAAACTTGTTGACAGTAATTGATAGTTCTAAGAAGAGAGGAAAGCCTTTTGTCCCCCTTAATTATCTGCTTTATTGTTCTTGTAACAGGATAGATTTTAAAAGCAAGAAGTTCTTACTAGTTTTGTAGACTGCAGTAACCAAGTATCACAAGTTGGATGAGTTATAAGAATAGAAACTTACTGTTCATGATTTGGCGACCAGAAGTCCCATCAAGGTATGAGCTCTGTTGATTTCCTCTGAAGAAGGAGAGCAGGAAATAATTACTTGATACTCTCCTAGTGTATGGTGGCTTTGGACATTCTTGGGGCTAAAGCCACAGCATTGGATGGTACCCATCTGTGTACCCTCTCTAGTCTGATAGGATTGGGTCCCATGCTACTTCTGTATGATTTCTTGTTAGTTAACTTAACAGACACCATTCCAAAGATCCTACTTCCAAACACGGTCATATTCACAGCCCCTTTGTGATTTATCTTTAGGGAAGAGAGCAAAATTCAATTGATAATAGCCTCACCCAATCTTTAGCAAGGGGTGGATGCCTTTTTAACAATATCATCAGCCACCAAGCTAAGTACTACATTCTTTCTGTCAGGGGCTTCTCTTCATTGGCGAAGTCATATGTGTATGGGTTCAAGTTTCACTTGAAAAACAAGACAAGCGACACTTGCAGCAGTGTGAAGGAGACACGGGAGGAGTGCAGCTGAACTGTGAATTTCCTTCAGGTGACAGTACGCAGCTGGCAATGCAGGAGACCTACTAAAAATTCCATTGCCTGTGCTCCTGTCTCAGAGTTGACCACTCTTTCCACTTCCTCTGTTGAGTGAGGGTGGAAGAGGACAAGACCTGTTGGCATCTGGCTCTTTCGTGCTGAACTATCTTGATCGTGTAGTGTTGCATAAAAGTCCACCCAGCCAGACCAACCACAGTTGCACTTCTGGGCATGAGCTGGATGTAAAGACTAAGGCTGTTGGTCACAATGACAAATGTCTTTGCACATATAGGAATTGATTTGTCATTTATATTAAGAAATCATCATCAAAATGATAATGCTTCCATGCAGTATCTTGAATTTTAAGTTTTTTTTCCCCTGGAATATTGTAATTTATCATCATGACCTTCCTCAGACATCATATAGAGAGGTGCTGGAGAGCAGCTCTGTCTCCAATAAACACAGGAGTGGAATCCAAGGTCAGCATCCATGGATCTGCTTTCTGGGTTGGATATGGCCGCAACTGGGTTGCTGGAGTGTGACCTTTCTCTACTTTGGTTTTTCTTTCAGTAGAATGGGGCAAAAATAGATGCACGACACACCTTCTAGAGCCATGGTCAAAAATAGATGAGAGTATGACATGGGGGCATGTGAAAAGGACAAAGGCTGGTCACAGATGTAAGGGATTAGGCACATTCATAGCACTTCTGGGTTCTAAAAAACAAGGGCGAAGGGGATGAAGGAGATATACCATCAGTATCTTCTTCGGACCAAGTGTTTTTTATCCATGGGAATGAGCGACTTTCTTGGGCAGAATGGACTTTCTTTGCCTTTACTTGTCCCAAGACACTCCAGCACTTGTTGATGTGAGGTGGAAAAGGAGGGGTGGTGTGTGTGTGTGTGTGTGTGTGTGTGTGTGTGTGTTGGGGATGTGCGAGGGGAGAGAAAAATGAAAGGGAGAGTGAACTTTTGACATACTCCTTGAGAACCTGGACTAGATGGGGAGGGGTCTTTAGGAGAAAGGGTGAGCAACAGTTTTCTTGCCTCTGATGATTTAGTTTATTTATTTTAAATTTTAATAAGTCATTTATTGGGGGCTCTTACAGCTTTCATAACAATCCATTCATCAATTGTATCAAGCAGATTTGTATCCATGATGCCATCAACTTTTCTGAAACAGTTTTTTTCTACCTAAGCCCTTGGTATCAGCTCCTTTTTTCTCCCTCTCTCTCACTCTACCATCCTTCCGAACCGTTGATAATGTCTACATTATTTTTATTTTCATATTTTACACCATCGACTGATCTAATAATGTAGTGTAGCCCCCCTTGCGCTCTGTGCTCTGGCATTTTGCAACCAGAATATCTTCAGAAGACCTTGTCTTTCTTTCCAGTCTTAAGTCCAAAGTCATTTTCTTAGAGAGCACTTCCCAAAGCCCTCTGCAAAATAGTGCTTTCAGCCACCATCTGTCCTCTTCTCTCCTTCCTTTTCCTTGATAGAACCTATTTTTGCTCTATCAGAGCACACATGATCATGCACACATACACACACTTCATTGCTGCTGCTTTTTTGTCTTTTTCTTTTTGAGACTTATATGTAGTACTGTGATTCTTCAATGGCTTAAAGGGGTGGTTAGATGATGTCCTCGTTGAACTGAAAATCCATATTGTATATTTCCTTAGTTATTAGTGCCAACTTTTAACTGGATGGGATGCCTGCTGGCTGGTCTGCTGTTGTCATCATTATTTTATTTTTATCCTCTAAACAAGTACTTTGCAAAGATACTCACCTTTGAAATATGCTTACTGATCAACAGGAGTCATCCATGGTGGTCTTCCGGGGTCATAGGAGACTTGAAGCTCAGTGTGACACCTGACTGAAAATATGGTGAGGCCCATGATTCTTGGTGTCAGTCACTCATTCATCCAGCAAATCCCACCTGAAGTCCCCGGCCATTCCACCACATCAGGCTCTCTAACCCCAGAGCACACTCACAGTCCAGTTGTTTCCTTCAACATTTTGGTACAAAATGTAATGAGATTTCTGGGCTTCCCTATGCAGAGCCATGTACATGTAATAGGCCAAGAGAAGAAAATAAAGTTTTTCCTTTTCCTTGAAAGAAAATGAAACTACAAGTTCAACTTTCCCGCCTCTTCCTCTATTATCCCTCAAGGCTCTGAGTCAAAGCGCTCATCCAAGGACTGTCTCCAATATCCACTGATTTATTTGTCCTTCAAAATGTTTTATCAAATCCTGTCTTTCTGATAGGCTTTTAAAACACGTAGAAAATAAGTCAGAAATATTCCAATGAACAAAACATACCAAATGTCAGTAATAAGCAAGACACATTCCTTTGGGGCAATATCCACTCTTGATGATGCTTCTACTTCATTAGAAATGAACACCCCCCGAGCCCCCCCAGTCAGCACCGAGGGGGGAGGCTCACACTCGGAATCTGTGGAAGGACCCCAAACCCACATTAGACATCCTGATTCCCAGGCCTGGGCACACGCTGCGGGCCATCTCTGGCCAACTTCGGAACCGCGTCAGCCACTTCTCAGGCCTGCTCGGGCTTCAGTGGGAAACTTGAGCTAAGTGCAGACAGCCCACCTCCAGGTGTTCCTTCTCTTCTGTCCACATTTCTCTCTCTCTCTCTCTCTCTCTCTCTCTCTCTCTCTCTCTCTCTCTCTCTCTTTTTCCAGGGCTCCTGACACTTCTTGGCCACCCATCATTTTCCATTAAGTTGCGGGCAGTCTTCTTATCTTCAAAGTGTTTTCCTTTGCCTTGTGGAGAGAAACCCAGCCCGACCGAAGTTCTTGGTTTTCTCTGGGTGCAGTCAGTGTCTGCCAGGAGTCCAGCTGCTTTCGGACCTCTGTACCAGCTCGGCCCCGACGCCCGCATTTCCACTATGGGAAAGAATCCCTTGGAAACAGCTTGGCTTCTTTGGGGTGGCAAAGCTTTCTTTCTGAGAGGAGGGGCAGACTGAGAAAGCCCAGAGGGCAGCTGGCTTGGTGGTTTCCTGAGAAAGGGGGCCTCTGGGTAGCATGGACAGTGCTTTTGTAGGACCGGAGAGTCCAGGGGCTGGCTCTTCTTGGTGGGACACAGAGGACGTGTGCTCTCTTCTGAGGACTTGTGTGCTGACTGTGCACCTCAGAGTCACCGCTGTATCTTGAAGGCTCCTTCAAGGAGAGGTTCTCCCGGACTGACAGCTGGTGAGGTCACTGGGCAGTCTAGCCAAGGCCCGTGTGCACTGACAATGAAGTCATCGTGTATTTATAACACACCTACCCATGGAGGCCCTCAGTCGCTGTGGTTTGCACCCTGCCTCTGCCCAGATGTTTTTGGAGAACTCCAGAACTGACTTCCAGAAACAATCTCCCGGCAAACAAACTTGGTCTGTTGACTCTGGCGGGCGCTTATAACGGGAGTTGTTAGCACGCGGGATTTATGTTTCAAATATCATTTTAATGTCTTAGGCAGCGATTTCACCACAGCATGGCAATTCACCGGTGTGCTGGAATATCCTAGCGCACTCCCCCCCTCCCCAGCCCCTGCAACGTGCTCTCTCTAGCCCTCTTTCTCCTTTTTATAGGAAATGTGGCCTTGGTTTCTGTGGAAATAGCCAGTGCCTGACTCATTGAAACATTGTGCATTCCCATTTTCTCTGGAATTTTGTCAGGAATGTCATCCTTTTTGAATTCAATTTGTTGTGTGTGCCTTTGTGATTCATTAAGCCTTTTCTATTTCCTAGTAGCACCTTCTGGATCCAACACAAGAACAGCTTAATGAATCCCAAAAGGAGGAGCTGGTCTTCCCAAGAGGCAGACCGTGCTTTTAACATGCGTTGGATGTCCGTGGAGAAGCATGGTGCTACTTGTACTGGATTGGCATGTAGCGTGACTCCTGTGTAGAGTTGTTAAATCCATTCCAGAAATCTTAATCTTCCCATTTGTTGTAGGTTCACAATAAGGCCCCTCTCCGAGTCCACACTACTTGTTCCAGGTGTTAAGTAAAATGAAGACGGCTGAGACTTGGTTCTGACAGTCTCTTGTTGTCCATCCTTCCTTTCAGCTCCTTCACCCAGGATGCCTTTTTTTTTAAATCATTTTATTGGAGGCTCATACAACTCACATCATGATCAATACATACCTCAATTGTACGCAGACCACATTTGCACATTATCATTTTCAAAACATCCTCCTTCTACCTAGGCCCCCATACTAGGCCCCCATACCAGCTTCCCTGGATGCCTTTTATGTTGGCTTTTCCTCAAGCATTTGAGTCACTGCTCAGAGGGATTAGCTTTGATGAAGGCATTCCCTTGCCTCACCAGCCTCCACCTTACCTGGCGAGAGTAAATGGTATGTCTAAGTTCACACACTCCAGCTCTTCCGTCAGATTCTGACCACTCTGTGGATCAAGACAGGAGAGGAAAAGCCCTTCTTCTGTCCCTCACCTCTCCAGTCTGATAGACTTTGCATACATAACTACTCCATCCATGGGGTTTCTTAAAGGGTAAAGGGCATCAAATGATCTGTAACAGATAATCCCAAGGTCTGAATTGGGTCCTCACCCTCTCCACCTCCATGAAGTTCTTGATGGTTCAATAGATTTCACCCTCCTTGAGTTTTTACCTCCCTGGTTCTCCTTTGACCTCTCCAACCGGTCTCTCCCCAGCTTCATGAATTTTTGAATTTTGAGTGGCTTTCTGTCTTCAGATGCCACTACACTCTCCTTGGGAATCTTTCTGGACACTTTCCATCTCTCTGCTCTCCATGGCGGTTTGGCATTTGCCTTTGCATCAAAAGTCGCTGATGGTTCACATCTGAGTGTGGGGGGAAGGGAGCATCATGCCCAGTTCTGCTGAAGTTGGTTCTGGTTCACCTAACAGCCTGACCCGTCACCCAGGGGACCCCAGTGCACGTCATAGATTCACTATGTGAATGGCTCCACCTCCTCTCCAGTTTTCCTCACATATGGGTCTCTTCCGCCACTGCCCCTTGTTAATTGCACTTCTTTACTGATACAAGAAAAGTCAGGGTAACCCGGGAACTTCTAAAACTTAGACTTGCCGGGCCACACCCCTGGAGACTCTGATTCAATATATCCAGGTGGGGCTCTAAGGAGATTTAGACATTCAGGCAGGTGAGCTCCAAGCTCCAGCCCAGCTCCTCTTCTCCAGTCCCACAGCACCTCACACAGGTGAGCCTGTCAGCACACCCTACCCCCCTTCCCTATTTCCCCCACTTATTCCCACCGTCATATCTTCTCTCTAACAATCTGACCTCTGCTACCTCTGCTAGGGAAGGTCTTTCTAAAGATAAAGTCAAGCATGACATTACTTTCCTTATATATGCTTATGGCTTTTCTCCGCTTAGAGTTTCAAGACCACACCCCTACCATGATTTGTCATGATTTGTCCCAATGCCAGGAAGGTCCTCCACCCCTCTCTCTGCCTTGCTGACTTAACTTGCAGCTCATATATTAGAGCCGGAGTTTTTGTTTTTACAAGTCCAGAACCAGAGGCCAGCTGTCACCCACCAAGGGATGCCCACATTGCTCAGGAACACCCTCTTCGCTTGCTCTTCACACAACCAAGCTGTCCCTTTCTGTCTATGTTCCCTCAGTGCACAGCCCAGGGCTTGCCTCTTAAAGGGGTGTTCACAGACAAATAGACATCTGTTTGCTCAGAGACTGATCGTGCTATTTCAAGGCAAGAGGTCAGGTAGAATTTCAAATGCAAAATTCCTAACAGACGTCATGATGATTATTTTCTCTCTCTTAGAACCCGGAAGCCCTAGTCAAAAAAAAAAAAAAAAAAAAAGAACCCAGAAGCCCTCTTTGTTATTGCTAGGTGTCGTTACGTTGATCCTGATTCCTGTGATCCTTTAAGACAGAGTAGCACTGCTCTATCAGGCTGGCTAAAACTGTAACCTTTATGGAAGCAGACAGCTACGTGTTAGAACTTTCGAACTTTTGGTTCAGAGTTGAATATTTCAACCACTGTGCCACCAGGGCTCCTGATATGATCCTTAATGTGTGCTGACTGTTGGTGTCCTTGCTGGTCTTATCACGTTCCAGGTCGTGACCATGCTGTTGTACATTGGTGTGGAGGAAGCAACAAGGGTTCTGAGACAAAAGGAGTCTTTCTTGTTATGTGGCACTGCACCCAGCATTGCCCTTCTTCCGTCTTAGCCTCTTCATCTGTCAAATCAGGATGAGTGCACTCACTTCACAGGTTTGGGGTACGAATGAAATGTAATAACCAGTAAGAAATCTGGAGAGCACCTAACCGATACCTTTTGTTTCCCTCTCTGGGAAACAAGGTGATTTCTGTAACTCAGCACAACAGAAGGCGACAGGATGCTTCTCAGCTCCAGAGATGATCTGCCTGTGTCCTCTGGGCAGTGTTCAGTGACTCTCTCATCTTCCCTTCTCTGCCGCCTGCCTGTAGGAGGGTCTGCCTGTAGTGGTAAACCATAAATGGACAGTACAATTCAGAGGTGGTCTCCTTTAGAATGTATGTGACCTTTGGCACGATGGGTGAACGTAGAGGCTCTAACAACAGACTCAAACATAACAATCGTGAAGATGTCATCGTATCTGGCAGTGTTTCCTTTTCTCATACCCGGGACCACTGTCGGATGGAGCTGATTTGACGGCACTTAACAACAACAACAACAACAGCAAAAACAACAATAGCAGAGAAATTACTTCTGTAGACACCAGTTTTATCTTCTGGAAAGTAAGAACCATACCAAGGACAATACTGTCAAGTAAAGATAATAGCTGTCTTGTAGGCATGTTGAGGGGACTTAAGGAAGAGTGCTTAGTTTGATATCTGACACAGAAAGGCTTCAGGACACAGTAGCTCTTATAACAAGGAAAAGGGAAACAGGTTTGATGTAAAGTCCTGACAGGCTTGTCAACATTTATGAGCAGAACCAAGGAAAGACAAGCGATTCCCCTCTCACTGATACTTGTTTTCAGATGGACTCCCAACACATTCGTTTCCATTGCACCACCAGAAAGAGGCGTAACTTAACTGTCTCTCTCTGTTTGGTGGGGTTTCAAAGTGCTATGCAATTTAATGCAATTAATTATGGGATTTAATATAATTATACCGCAATAATTTGTTTAATAATCCAATTCAATTTAAATTTCTTCCCCCCTCCCCTTTCTTTTTTTTGGGGGGGAGGGAGGCAGAGAGTGTGTACCTCCTCACCCAAGCCATTGCCTTAGGCTTTCAGAAGAGAAACTGGCATTCTGCTTCTCTTCAGCAATTAGGGAAGCGGGAGGGGAGAACCCTTAGGGTAGTATTGGGTCACTTTTCTTCTGGGATAATTCACACGTGAGGCTGCTAAGCAACCTGTGTCTCTGATTGCACTCTTTTCTGAATGTTTCTGCCTATGGAGACCAACACAAGACCAACTAGATCAGAGGTGACTGTCTTAGTCTCTTAAGGGACTCTGGTGACCCAGGGGACTTTAGTATTGGGCTGCAAACTGCAAGATCAACTGTTCAAATCCAGCAGCTTCAGCGCTGAGTCCGGGTGGCATAAGTGGTTGCGTGCGGGACTGCGGCCCACAGGCTTGGAAGTTCAAATCCAGCGGCAGCTCTCAGGAGCAGCTCTGGGTAGCTCCCACGACCACCAGAGGCAGTGATGCCTCCCCCCCCCCAAAAAAAAAAACACAAAAAAACAAATCCAGCAGCTTCCCAGGAAAAAGATGAGTCTGTCTGTTTCCATAAATAATTACAGTCTCAGAAACCCAAAGGATCAGTTCTAGTTTCTCTTAAAGGGGTGTTATTGGTTGCAATTGACTGATGGTGATGGGTGCGTCTTAGTTTCTTGGATATTTCTTTTGTTAGGGCAATAGACATGGTAACAAAAATACTAGGAGTCTTTAGAACAGACATTGATCTTCTCAGTGTCCTGGAAGCTAATTGTCCATGTCGGCTCACCTTGCCTGTCCATTCTTCCCTTGTCAGCAGCCCTGGCTCCCTGATGATTCTTGCATGGCCCCTGTCTTCAACTCAGTATGAACCTCTCTGTCTAATCTGTGCTTTTTTATCATTAGAAGTGATCACATCAAGAACTCACCATTTCTATTATAAAATAACTAGCATACCAAATCAATTCCTGTTTCCAAACAGAATGATAGCCACAGCTATAGACGTTAGGATTTCAATGCATGCTTGATGGGCCAGAACCCATTCCATAAAAGGTGCCAACGGCTGGGAGGAATGGGGAGTTAAGACTGAATGAGCATTTTTTTCTTGTTTAGGATCATTTTTTTAAAAATTGGAACGAGATAGTGGTGATAGTTGCACAGTACTACAAAAGCAATGAATGACACTGGCTTATACTTGAAAATCATTAAAATGGAAAATGTTACATGATATGTATTTTATCCTGAAAAATGTACACTGGTACAGACACAAAAAATCCAAATACCTCCCCTCCCCCACCTCCCAGGAACTGATTGGGGCCAACTGAGAGGCTGGGGGATGGTGGGGGGAGGAGCGGAGGAAGGGAGATACAATCACATGTTTGACACATGACTACTGCCTACCAACCCCCCTCCCAATCCCCCAGGGAACAAGCAACAAACAAGTGGGTGAAGGGACGTAGAGGTTGGTGTATGTCATGAAAGCAACAATAATTTATAAGTTATCAATGGGTCATGGGGGGGAGGAGAACAAAGAGGAGCTGACACCAAGGGCTCACATAGAAAGTAAATGTTTAGAAAATGATGATGGCAACATATGTGAAAATATGCTTTAAAAAATCGATGCATGGAAAGTTATAAGAGCTGTAAAGGTCCCCAAGAATAAGATGTGAAACAGAAGAAGAAACCTTCTTTGAGTGATCCCTCGATTAAATTGGTTCCCTCTCCCACTTACACTCTATTGTATCATCTGGGTTTCTTTTCTATGTAGCGTGTAGGAGGAAATGAAATAACATGTATCTTTTTACACTTGGTAATATAGATACCATCATGTCAGGGACACTGTCAAGCTTGTTTTCCTCTGTGTTACAAAACACTTAGTAGTGGTCATGGCACACAGTAGGCCCTCTATAAGTCCGTGAGTGAATAAATAACTACAGGGAAGTCCTTGACCTTTGAAAAGTCTGTCCCAGATCCTCTTCCTTCCTGTCCAGTTGGCAGCTCTTAAGTAGTTAGGTTTCCTTTAAAAGCGATGATTGATTACAACTTCAGAATTTGTCCGGTAATTTTTATTTTTAAAAGTCTCAGTTATTGGCACAACAGGGTTTCTGGAGGGTGTGCTGGAAGAGAGGCTGCATCTGCAAGTCTTCTCTTTTGCTGCCCTCAAGGCCGGGCTGGGGGTGGGCGGCACACACCTGCTCTCCTTTTTCTTCTTGATTGACAGCAGGCAGAGAAATTTGGAAAAAGGCTCTCCTCCTCTCCAAAATGAACTCCAACCCAGGTCAATGTGGGGTGGGGTAGGGGGTGAGAAGCAGGCAATGTTTTCTCTCCCACCCTCTGTATCCTCCACCTGTCCCCTCAGGAGCCTGCCTCTATCAAACATTTACTCACCTTTTGTTAACCCTTGAGCGCTTCACAGCAAACAAGCCTCTCAAGGAAGAAGAACTGCTTCTAGGCAGTTTACTTGAATACCTCCATGCAAAACGTACAAGTTTGTACTCGCGGGTGAACTCAGGCAGTGTTACTTTTATCGTTGATTTAACCTCAAGAGACGGGTCAGAGGTGATCAAGACTGCTAAATAATCACACTTTGAAGCTGGCTTCCAATATTGGAAGCTCTTTCAGGAGCTTCAACTAGAAACCCAGATGGTTGACCTTGTACTTGGCTGTGACTGAAACTCCCAAATAGCTCTTTGTGTCTCGATTCCAAAATGCCTAAGCGTGAAAGAGAATTCAAAACTCACCTGGTGAAGCACCCCTCCATGAATTTTACAAATGTAGAAAACGCGGCTCATGCACCTGAATCTCTTGACACCAGAACCTGAATCTCACGACACCAGAACCTCAGTGGGTTGACCTCTAGCTCACTCAGGTGTCCACAAAGCCATACTCTCTTCTCTGACAGGCTGACTATAGAAACTGCACAGAGAGACAATGGAACAAGCTATCAGGGCTGAAACAGCCAGGACATGGCTTATGTCTTCTAAAAGCAGGAGTTGAAACATGCAGAGGAAAAAAAAATCACGAGCAACATGAACTGCTTAGCCGAGTGAGGTGTTTGGACCTCAAACTGAATTTTCAAGATGATCCTTCCATCAGAGAGACTTTTGCATCTCTCACAAATCTTCCAGGCTGTACAAGAAAGCACAGTTTATTGTTGTTGCCTCGAGCCAGGCTTGGATATGGAGAATTTGTACTTGTTGGGAAATTCAATAGAATCTTTAATATTTTATCTGGGTGGATCTGTTGAAGGGCGGTAAACATAATGGGAACGAAACCACGTCAATGTTCAACTGTCTGCTCTGTTTCCTTTAGCTCACACTTCACCTCTGCATGGGCTTGTTTGTCAGGTTGGTAATTTCTACGACGAGAATGCATTGCACTCTTTTTTTGACTCATGCATTATTGACTGTGGGGCTTGTGCATTTATGAACAAGTCATTTTTCCTAGAGAGAGCTCTTCTTTACCAAGCTTCCATGGGGACTGCTGAAACTTAGACCCAGGGCCCGTGGAAATGGCAGACACTTAGCTATTTGCCATCCTGATCAACATAAAATTCAAGCTGATTAAATCTATATTAAATAAGAAGTCCCATTGATTCACATGGTGCAATCTATCAGAGAGAGGAGTGTTATCTGTGGTTCATTGCTATTTTTCCTGGAGCAAGATTACCCTGAATCCGCTAATTCTTGATCTGAAAATACAAATAGCCGAAATTGACTCTGGGATAGCAGGAAAGCAAAAATGCAGCAATAAATAAGGAATGAATTCAAACTGCTGTCAAAGAGAGTTCAGCCTCCATGATTATTTTAAGTGATTTTTTTTTCAGTTTTCATGACAATTCTCTTTACCTACAAATTCTTCTAAATCAAAGGAAGAAACCCATCGCAATCGATCTTTCCAGGCACACATCTTCTTGAAACCCAAACCTGACACATATGAGACAAAAGAGCAAGAAGCCGGTGCCATTCATGAGTAGTGAGCAGCGATAACTCTAAATATCACACAAAATAGAACTGCTCAATTGAATTTATTAGCATATTAAAGAATGATTCACAAATAGCCGAACTAGAGTTTAGGAAATAAACGTAAAATATTTTATTATTAGCAAATCTACCAGTACAATAGGTTAAAGAAGAAAAATAGGATATGACAATCTGTACAGATTCTGAAAGGCACTCTCTAAAATTGAATATTCAATAATGATTATGAGGAGTCATGATTCATAGGAACATGAATAGAAGGGTTCTGCCTTATTTTCCCATGGGAAAAATCTAATTCAAACCAAGAGACAATGCCATGTGTAAGAGTAAAATGTGACAGGCATTCTTATTAAAGTCAGAAACAAGAAAGAAGACTCACTATCCACACTGATATTTAATAGTATTCTGAAAGTTCTTGCAAATAAAAGTGATAAGAAGATTGATGGAACTTATTGGAAAGGGGCAAAAAAGATGTCATAATTTTTAGGTTCTAGAAATGTATACTGAGAAGAAATAAGTAGGTCTAAAGTAAATATAAAATAAAATAGCCTGTCTAGTAAAATACGAAGAGGGTGGAGGGAAGGTGGGGTAGAAAGGAGAAACCGATGATAAGGATCTATATGTAACCTTCTCCCTGGGGTATGGACAAGGGGGATTTGTGTGAAGGGAGACATTGGATATGTAAGATATGACAAAATAATAATTTATAAATGACTAAAATTTCATGAGGGAGGGGGGAGCAGGAAGGGAAGGGAAAATGAGGAGCTCTGATACCAAGCACTGAAGTAGAAAGCAAATATTTTGAGAATGATGAGGGCCACAAATATACAAATGTACGTGACATACAATGGATGCTTGTATGGATTGTGATGAGTTGTATGAGCCCCCAGTAACATGATTTTAAAAAGATTATATTTGCTGTAATTATAACATCAAAATTAAAAATTACCCAGGAGTAAATTTACACAATGTTTTAAGTCCTTTGGGGATGGAGAGGAGTGCCAGGGATGAGTTTCCACTGAGTTTCCAAAAGGATTGTGAATGATGCTGAGCTTCCGATACTCCAGCATTCTTTGTGGCACATGGTCCAGCTTGTCACTGCTACCTGGAAGCTTGTGCATCAAGCCAACCCACTTACTCTGCAAGGGGACGCCTGCGGAGTTGCTTTTATAATGATGATAGTTAGGAAAACACTAGGAGGGATTCTGTTCCATCATGAGGAATTGTGATCAACTCTGCAGCATCTAGGAAGACTGTATCCATGTATTTGTTGACTCCAAACTATAAAATTTTAATGTCATTAGAGTAACAAATGAACTTGATATAACTAAACAATCCAATTATTCTTATCATTTTATTTTGGCGGCAAAAGTTGACAAAGAGAGTTATACAACTTAAGTGGAAAGGAGAATAAAACTGTGGATTTGAAAAGTCTCAATAAATGGATAGGATTCTTTGTGTTTCCAAATATTCTAAATCTGAAATTATAAACTGGATTGTATGAAGGTATGAATTCACACATGTCTGGAGGGAGAGAAAGAGCCCCATAATTATATTTTAGAGTGGTGGCATATCAAATTTTTAAAGAAAAGGAAAAAGCTACCACCAATATTTTTTTTCAGAATGCCTTTCCTAGTCAACATTATTCTTGAACATGTGCCCCTATGTTAGCTCTGTGTGGCCACCCTTTGCCTCGGGACACTTGCTGAACGTTATTAATAGACATTGTTTTATGACGAGCTGGAGCAGTCATCACAGGTGGAGCCAATAAGAGGCTGATGAAAAAACTCTCTGGAAGAAGCTTGAGAATGAGAAGCTCATAGGGAACGCTGAACACCTCCAGTCTGTTCTTGTGCATCTGAATGGCCATGTGGATGAGTAGGGCCAGGCACATACCCAGGGAAGACCGGAAAAAACTCCAGGCTCTCACCTCTGGCTCACCTTGAACCTTTGGGAAGGCAAAATAGAAAAGTTAAGACGGGGTTTTAAATACCCAGAATGATGAAGACGTGCTCCAGCATGCACATGAAACCCCTGGTAAATGGCTTGAAGGCTTAGCGTTTCAAGACATTTCAGAAAATATCTGTCAAAAATTAGCCAGTCAAGCTCAGACTCCTGTGACCACACATTGGGAAGAAAGACAGACTTTATAGAATTAGGTTAGGAATGCACTAAACCAGCAGCAGCATCAATAGCAAGGAGTAACGTCAAACCCTAGAGCCATGACAATTGCATTCCAGAACTGCATCAATATTCTATTTCAAATATCTAGGTTGCAGGAAAATTACAAGACATGTAAGACATGCAAAAGAAGTATAATCAAATACCTGCGAAAAAATACAATCAAAAGAAATTGTCCAAGAAGAACCTTAGATATACTTCTAAGATAAAGACATTATGTCAGCTATTAAAAAGATATTCAAAACTAAAATAAACTTTGTCTAAAACAAAGCTTCTTTAACTGCGAGTCACAACCCTCTATGGGGGCCACGCAACTGGATGTTGGCTGGAGAAAACCTTGGCAAAACTAAGAGATTCTTGCACACACAACTGCCAAAAATTTATTCCACATCCAGCATCTGATAGATCCAAGGTGTTTCTGGCAGCACTTGTTTTGTCTCAAGTTTCTCAGCTGAGAAGAGGAGAGGGGTGAACAGGGTTTAAGAACCCCTAACGGAAGGTATCAGGCTAATATTTCACTAAGAGTAGAATATAGATGAAGGGATAAAATTATTCTAAAGATAAGCACATGGACAAAAAAAAGCACATGAAAACAATGGAGTTGGAAAGCGCAGTGATTGATATAAAATAGTCACAGGTTTTTTAAAAACTTTCATTTGCTTTATAGCTGCTTTCAGATGAAAGAAAAAGAATGCTTCAACTTGAGGGAAAGTTCATTGATAGGATGTAGTCTGAGGAGTAGAAAGTAAAAGAAATGAACAGATCATCAGAAACCTCTGGGAACCCCATTGAGGACACCAAGGAGCCTCAGAGAATGAGGAGAAATATTTTTTGAAAAAATAATGAGCAAGCCACACCCTTTATTTGAATAAAACAAACCAACAGCAACAACCCTCTTTCATCTACATGGTCAAGAAAGAGAAAAGACCCCAAGTAGGATCAAATCAAATGAATCTACATTTAGATGTTTTATTTTTAAAAAACCAAAAATAAATTGATTTCTGAAAGCAGAAAGCGAGGAAACCACTCATTTGGTGTAGGAAGTAGTTGGTTGGTATAGCTGAGTCATTGATTTCTCATCAGAAATCACAGAGGCCAGAGACAGTGGAATAACATTCAACATACTAAAAAAAATTGTCAGCCAAGAATTCTAAATCCTGTGAAATCTTCCTTCACAACAAAGGAGACATGAAATCATTGCCAGAAAAACATAAACTGAACTTGTCATAAGTAGATCTGCTCTATAAGGAACAACAAAGGCAGTTTGGTAATTTGAAATGAAAGGATCTGAGATACCTTTGGAATCAGGATGCAGAAAGAAAAGGCAGAGGTAAAGGGATACATGGGTAAGTGGAGAAATGAATAATCATATTTTAAAAAATATACAAAACTGTGTTGATGGATTTATAATGCCGAAGAGATCATTTGTGTTATCATCATAGTACAAGTGAAGAGGAATGTGACAATCTACAGGGCTGAGAGTCTGCTTCATTTCCAGGGCTCTTCTGCGTGCAAAAAAACTCGTATTACTGTACTTAGAAACTCTCATGGCTAGGGTTAGGGTTAGGAAAAAAAGAAAAGAAATTCTCATGGCATCATGCTTTATGAGATGGTCTGCTAATTGAAAGGTCAGAAGCCACTGGCTACTCTACAGGAGAGGGTTAAGGTTTTCTCCTGTAAAGATGTACAATTCTGGAAACCCACAGGAGTGGGTTCTATTCTGTATTGTCAAGTCCCAAGGAATCAGCAATGACTACGTGGTAGTCAATTGTTTTTCTTTCTTAAAAACAAATTATTGTGATTGTCTTCATAATAAATAGAGATGTTGGCAGGTGCTGTCAACTTGGTTCTCACTCACAACAGAAGGTTGCACCGCCTGCTCCTGGGTCCATTGCACAATTCTTTTGTTTGGGTCCATGGCTATAGCGTCTGTGACAATTCACAGGACTGAGAGTCTCCCTCATCTCCAGCGTTCTTCTGCGTTAGCAAACATGATGTCCTTTCGTAGTCTCTTCTGATGACATGCCCACAGCATGAAGATGTTAATTTTAACCTGTCTGACAACCACTAATAACTTAATTAAAGGTAGTATTAAACAACAGAAGCAATAATAACAGATGAGCTGATGGGATAGACTATCTTTTGAACACACAAAAGGTAATAAAGAATAAAACAAAAATTACTATCAAGCTGATTCTGAGTCATCCTGACCCTTTAGGTAGTACACATACGACACTTCTGTAGGGCTTCGGAGACTGTAAATCATGGCAGCAAACAGTCTCCAACAGAGAGTGTGGGACATCCTAACCACTAATCTTTTGATTGACAACCCTGTCCTTAATCCCCTGGACCATGCAGTTTTTTTTTAATGAAGGACTACAAGTATAAAAAAATATGAAATAAGATATACAAAAGCAGCAGCAATACTTATTAACTTGGGTGAAGGGAAAACAGAATAAATGATAAGAGAAATAAATAAGCGAACAATGGCCATAAGACACATAAAAAAATAGCAGATACAATAGCATAAAATGGCTGATGTCATTCTTACCATATGAATAGCTACATTAAATGTAAATGAGTCAAACATTTTGTATCAGTCATCTAGGAATCCTGGTGGAGCAATGGGTAACCCATTAGGGTCATAATCTCAGGGTCAAATCCACTGGCCACTTTGAAGAAGAAAAGATGAGGTTTTCTTTTCCCATAAAGATTTATAACATTAGAAACCCAAAGGGCACATCTATTCTGTTCTCTAGGGCAACCGTACATCAGAATTGACTAAGATGCAGTAACTGTCAGTCGCGAATTTTCAGAGAAACAGAATGAGAGGGATAAGTACATTTATAGAACGGTGATAGACTTAAGGACTAGATTCACTGATTGTGGAAGCTGACCAAGTCCAAATTCCACATGGTAGATCAGTAGTCAGGAAAATTCATAGGAGTCAGGAAATTCATGGATGATGTCACAATTATAGGGCAAGGCAACAGATTGGAAACATGACAGGGTTTTTATTGTGCAATGTGGGGGCAAAATACTAAATTTCTTCAGGAAACCTCAACTTTTATCCATCAGGTTTCCAAGTGATTGAATGATCTGATTTATTTAATGCATATGAAATGAAAATCCACTGTCAACCAGTCATTTCTAATTCATACATAAATACTTTCAAGTCAACATTTTAGACTCTCATGAGCTCCAAACAAAAGGGGGAGAGTGACAAAATGGATTTAATAAAACAAGTAAACTTCAAAATGGTTTTTGAACTATAACTTGTCCACATAGATACACTGTAGAATTTTAAAAATGTAAGTAGGCATAAGTTAATGGGCAGAAAAATATATAACCAGATTCTATGAATGGGAGGACTATACTAATATTAGAAAAAGAGCCTATGAGAGAAAAAGTGTTATTAGAGACAAAGAAGAATATTTTTTAAAAACTATAACCAAGAAAGCATTTTTCTTATGAATTAGATGGAGATTTAAATTTCAGATAATCAATTTTATATTTAACAATGCTAATTATTTATCAAACATGGCCCCTACCCTTTTTGCCTCTTGTAGAACGAGATCTTCCCCCTCATTCAAGTTAACATTTGTCAACCTTTTCTCTCTCTCCCTCCCACCCCTGGTTGCATCAAAGTCTGTTTCTTTTGGAAAGAAAATCTTTGTCTTCATTTTTCCTTTGTACCAATGGTCTCATACAATATTTGTCCTTTTGTGATTGACGAATTAGGTCCATCCTACTGGTCTCTAAGTCTGTGCACACCGTGGGGTATGCTTCACAGTTTCATTACTTACTTTTAAGTAATGCAGCGTGTTCGATTCTCTATATGCATCAAAGCAGAGATATTCTTTCTTCCACGGATGGACAATTATTTCATCTTCTTGCTGTTGTGAACAGTGTTGTGATCTGCATGACTTTTCATATATCAGTTCATGATATGACTCTTACTTCCTTGGGTGACATACCCAGGAGGGGGTTTCAGGGCCATATGACATCTCTATACCCATTTGTTTGAGGAAGCACCTTGTCACTTTCCACAATTGCACATTTTTACAGTCCCACCAGCAGTACATGAGGTCTCTAATCTCTCCTCATCCTCTCTAGCATTTGTTATTTTCTGTTTTTTGAATTTTGGTGTATTCCCAATGTAAGGTAGCATCTCACCCTTGGTTTAATTTGCATCTCTTGGGTGCCTAAAAAAAGAATATTTTTAGAAGATAGAAAGTGCTAACTTATCAAAAGATATAACAGTTCTAGTCATATATATATATACCTCACAACAAATCCTAACATATGATGTGAATTAAGATGGACAGAATTGAAAAACTGTTGTGTAATGTAACACTAATAGTTGAAGACTTCAATATTTCATTTCCAATTGTGGATAGACTAACTGGACATAATATCTTCAAAAACTAGAAGGCAATATTCTAAATCAACCAGAACTAACAGTTATCTATAGACAACTATTCCGTGCAAGACTAGTAAACTATGATCCCTATTAGGCAAACATCTTCAGAAGCACTTAAAAATATCTGGTAGTCTTACGATAAAAAAGATAAGAACAAAAGCCCTAGAAATGAGAGGAACTTCTTTAACTTGATAAATACTATTCATGGTGAAAACTTTCTCATTATGATCATGCACAGGATTAAAATATCCCTTTCCATCACTTACATTCCACATTTTGCTGGAAGTTATGACTAGGGAAATAGCATAGAAATACAAAATAAAAGGCATTCAGATAGGAAAGGAAGAAGAAAACATTTCTCATCATAGTTAAAACCTAGTTGGTAAAATATCTAAACCATATCCTTAGATCTATTAGAGCTAATAGACAAGTTCAACAAGTTTTCAGAATATAAAATCAATATACGTTAAAATTTGTACTTCTATATACTAGCAATGAACAGTCTGAAATTAAAGTTAGGAAACTAATTTCTTATAAAGTAACACTCCAAACTACTTATTAATAAGAATTTCACAAACTAGCTTAAGATTTGTACAGACACATAATATCCTGATCAGAAAACTTAATATTTTTGACATGGCAATATTGCTCAAAATGATCTAAATTGAACAAAATTCTTTTAAAATTTGGCTGCATTTTTATTTGTTGCAGATAACCCTAAAATCTAGATGGAAATTCAAGAAACCTTGAATAGTTAAGGAGTCCTGAAAAATAAAAACAAAGTTCAAAGACTAACATTTTCCATTTGCAAACATAACAACCAAACCAAAACCAAATTCAGTGCCACCATGTCAATTATGATCTATGACAAACCTAGAGGGCAGTGTAGAAGCACCCTTTTGGTTCAAGACTATAACTTTTTTTCTTCTTCTTCTTCTTTTTTTTTGTTTGGACATCACTGCCTCTGGTGGTCATGGGCGCTACTCAGTGCCACTCCTGAGAGCCACCACTGGGTTTGAACCAACATGCCTGCGGGCTGCCATCCCACACTCAACCACTTATGCCACCAGGGCTCAGCCCAAGACTATAACTTTTTATGGGAGTAGAAAGTCTCCCCTTTCTTCTGTGGGGTTGTTTCAAACTGCTGACCTTGCAGTTAGCAGCCCAATTCCTAAGCACAATAGCACCAAGGCTCCTAAGCTGACTATAAGGCTGCTATAATTAGGACAGTATATTATTAATATAAAGATGGAAATATGGAAGCAAACCTATTCCAAAAATAATTTTATGTTCATCAGCAATGTTTTGGTTTTTTTTTTTTGCTTTTTTGCCAGTTCTTTTTCTTCTCTTTTCTTTCATTTTTTAATTGGTGGTTTGTACAACTCATCACAATCCACGCATGCATCCATCTTGTCAAGCACATTTGCCCTCATCATTCCCAAACATCTGCTTTCTACTTGAGCCCTGTGGTATCAGCTCATTTCCCCCCTCCCTCCCTTCTCTCCCTCTCTCATGGATCCTTGATAACTTATAAATTATTATTATGTTGTCATATCTTACACCTCCTTCACCCACTTTTCTGTTGCCTTCCCCCAGGGAGGAGGTTATATGTAGATCCTTGTAATTGGTTCTCCTTTTCTACCCCACCCTCCCTCCTCCCTCCTGGTATCACCACTCTCAGCACTGTTCCTGAAGGGATCATCTGTCCTGGATTCCCTGTGTTTCCGTTTCCTATCTGTACCAGTGTACATCCTCCGATCTAGCTGGATTTATAAGGTAGAATTGGGGTCATGATAGTGGGGAAGGAAGCATTAAAGAACTAGAAGAAAGTTGTATGTTTCATTATTGCAACACTGTACCCTGACTGACTCATCTCCTCCCTTTGAAAGAGGATGTCCAGCTGCCTACAGATGAACTTTGGGTCTCCACTACATATTCATTCACAAGGATATTATATTTTTGTTCTTTGATGCCTGATATCTGATCAACATTGGATTTTTAACAAGGATTTCAAGACTGTGCAATTGACAAAAAAAACCAATGTGGTGACAACTGGGTGTATACATGGGAGAGAATGAAATAGGACCCCTGCAACAGACCATTTACAAACACCATCGTCAAAATAGATGGCAATGGTCCAGTCACACATGATCATCTCCATAAAGACTCAGATAAAAGTTTGACAAAATTCAGCACCCTCTCACGATAAAAAGGAACCTCAAAGGCACTAACTAACCCAAGCTACTAACCTTGACCTACTCTATAGGAGAAAGATCAGACTGTCTGCTCCCTTGATGTTTTACATCCCTGGCAACTCAGAGGTGAAGTTCTTCTATGTCCAAAAGGGCGACCAAGAGTGGGTATTGACTTGCCAGGAGTGAGTTTTGTTTTGCTTTTGGTCATGATCAACTCTCCACAAAAGAACAAGAGAAGGAAGCTTATTCAGCCTTCAAATAAAAGAGATCTGTTTTTAAAAGCCATTGGTTAATATCATACTTAAATGTGAAAGACTGAAAGATGTTCCCTCAAAATCAAGAACAATACAATTATGTCCACTGTCACTACTTGTCTTCAACTTCATGTTGCAGTTGTAGACAGCACAATTAAGCAAGACAATGCATCTATATTAAGAAGGAAGAAGGAAAACTATGTCTACGGGGTCATGCTATCATCTGGACTAGTGAAAATCCCTAAGAAACCCACATAGAAAAAGTAAAGCTAATCATTGAGTTCGGCAAGTTTGTCATGTAGAATTGATAAGAAAAAAAATCCACTGGACCAACCAAGAAAATTCAAATATGAGATAAAAAAATTTTCCTTTTACAAAACTATGGAAAAGAATGTTAGAGCCAGAAATAAACTTAACAAAATAAGTACAAGATCTGTATATAGAAAATTGCTAAATATTGTGCAAAGAATTGGAAGAATACTTGTGTAAGTAGAAAAGCATTTATGGCTACTAGAAAAAAAATACTCCTCAGAGATGTTCATGCATCTTATGGATGTATTAGTGTTTTGGGTATGTGCTTATGTTAATTTCATGATTGAGTTGTAGGGGTGGAGCCTAGCCTGTTAATCTGGAGATAGCAATTGAGTAGCCAATGAGGTCTCCATGTGGGCATGGCTTTCTCCTGAGACTTTTGGGAAATCTCACTATATTTCCCCCATGGAGATGAGAGGCTATCTCCTCAGTTGTTGGGAGTTAGTCTCAGAGACAATGAACTACAGACAAGACAAGATGGCAGCATCCCAAGAGCTGAAGGAGGTGGAGGAGAAGCCACACAGCTTTACCATGATGGAACCAGACCTCTGAAGTTGGAGAAGCCACATGGAGACCCCTGCCACTGCTGAGTTGCTTCTACCACAACTGGATGCTGTTGATGACCCTGAGCCCTGGAAGTGAGGAGCCATGAGGGGACCCCTGCCAGTGCGGGGACTCTGCACCCACTGGCCTGTGACTTCGTGAGTCAGAAGGAGACTTTATAGATTGGTACCAGGCATATGGGATAATATTGGACATATGACTTTGAACTGGACTGGGATGCTTTTTCAATGTCCCATTCCTCTTGTATATAAACCCTTGCCTTATATCCATACGTGTGTCTATGAGTTTGTTTCTCTAGTTTACCTGGGCTGACACAGGACATTTAAAGATGCCAGTAAATTAAGAACCTTCATGAGAAAATTATCCTGGACTATCTGAGGAATTAGTGTCAATAGCTAGACCTTTATAAGGGAAACCCAGGACAAAAGAATCAATTTCAAAGTTTAGCAACCCTTACTGGGTTTCTGAGGCTGTAAATCTTCATGGGAGCAGAAAGTGTCATCTTTTTTCCTAGGAGAAGCTGGTGGGTTCAAATTGCTAACCTGGTAGTTATCCCAATGCTTCAGGCACTATGCCGCCAGGCCTGCTTTTTATAAGTGAAAGATGGAGGCAGAGATCAGAGAAGATGTGACAATGGAAGCAGAAGTCAGTGATGCTAGATTCAGGGCATGAAGGGGGCACACTTTCGAGAATTCAGGTTACCTCTGGAGACTAGAAAAGGCAAGGGATCGGGTCCTGTCCTGTAGTTTGTGGAAGAACACAGGGCTGTTAACATTTTTATTTTAGCCCAGCGAGACCCATGTTCACATGTCTGTCCCCCAGAACTGTCAGATCATAAATTGGTGTTATCTTTAGTTACTTGGTTGTGATTGTCACAGCACTAAGAGGGAACTAGCTTATTACCATGAATTGGAAAGTTTATTTCTATGCCAATACTCACCACGTGAATCTACCAATTCCACATACCTATTAAGTTTCCAGCAGCTTTAATAGAGTATTGTGGACTATATGAAAACATTGGCCATTTAAACCATTTTTGTGTCCAACTCGGTGACATCGACTGTGGTAAACACAACGCATTCATAGATTTTTTTCATCATTCTTAATTGAAATTCATTCACTCTCTCACTGCCATGAAGTCAATTTAGACTCAGAGTGACCCTACAGAATGGGGCAGAACTCCCCCCCTGAATTTCTGAGACTACAACTCTTCATAGGACTTGAAAGTCTCATCTTTCATTTGCAGAGAGGCTGGTCATTTTGAACTGCTAATCTCAAGGGATAGCAGACCAATGTGTAGGACCTGAAAACAAGAAGTCCTCATTTTCTTTCTTGTCTCGGAGACACTACTAATAAATCTTTGTATGCATTTCCCTATTCTAGATATTTTGTACAAATGGCACCATACATTATTTGTCTTTTTGTCTCTATCATTTAAACTACCATAAATGTTTTCAAGGTCCAGCCAAGTGATATAATTTATTTTGATGGCTGCATAAAAATTCATTGTATGATTGTATTCCATTTTGCTTCTCTACTCGTTTGTTGTCTACAGGTTCACATTATGGCTCAGTAAATAATGTTGCTATAAGATTGGTGTACAAGTATCTATTTGAATGCTTGTTTTCAATTATTTCAGTATATATATCTAGAAATGGAATTTATGGTCAGATAGTCATTCTTTAAAAAAAATCATTTTATTGGGGAGCTCTTATAGCTCTTATCCAAATCCATTTGGACATCCCAGATGTTCATTCTAAGTCTAACTTTTAAAGAACGAAAAACTGCTTTCCACAGTGCTGCACCATTTTCCATTTCCTCCAATAATGGAAGAAGGGTTCCATTTCTCTACATCTTTGCTAATGCTTGTCATTTTCCTTTTTTCTGACAATGACTCTCCTAAAACCCCATGGCCATTGAGGTGATTCAGGCTCATTAGATCCATATAGAGTTTCCAAGCACTTCCATCTTTACTAACGCAGAGAGCCTCAACTTTCTCTCTTGGAGTAGCCGAAGGTTTTGAACTGCCCATTTTTTGATTAGCAGTTCAGAGATGAGCAGACCATGCAACAGTGGGAGCAAAGTGGTATTTCATTTTGGTTCTATTTTGTGTGCGCCTATTGACTAATGGCATTGATCACCCTCTCACTTCAAAATGTGTGCCTTGGGTTCTGACAGATCAGGAAAAAGAGTCCTGTGGAAATAATAGCGCCCAAGTGACCCAGACTTTTTCCCCAAGACCATTACTGATGAGGAGACGTGACGCTATTCTTACAATCTGGAAATCAAACATCAATCAATCCAGTAGAAGATGCCATTGTCACCTTACCTCATCCACAAACAAACCAACTCATATGAAATCAAAGATCAAGACAATGCTCTTTAAAAAAAAATTCCAGGGGGGCTGAGCCCCGGTGGCGTAGTGGTTGTGCGCGGGACTGCGGCCCACTGGCTTGAAGGTTCAATTCCAGCTCCCAGGAGCAAAGGCTGGGCCTCCTACTCCCACCACCTGAGGGCAGTGATGCCTAAAAAAAAAAAAAAAAAATTCCAGGGGGATAGTGCATTTGGAGTTTGTTCTACCAAGTCAGACTTAATCAAACTTTCTGTGAGTCATAACTCATTTGGGGGTCAAATGACCCTTTCACAGGGGTTGTCTAAGACCATTGGAAAACACATATTTCCTATGGTCTTAGAAACCCAGATACTGCTCCTCTATCTGTCTCCAGGCAGGTCCATCCACATACAGAGACACCACATAGGAGTACCCAGTGTGAAGACTGTTACCCGTGCTACACCATGCTTCAAGACATTTCATTTATTTGCAATAAGAAAGGATATTTCTTTATTTTTAACAATATTTTACTTTATTTGTGTATTATGTTTTTCATGCTACCCCACAGCTCATTGAGTCTTCTGTCATTAGAGTTCAACAAAGGAAGTTTATCTTTGGGATGTTATCAAAAATTTAGGCAGAATATATTTAATGTTACATTTTGGCCCCCATGGACTTGTTTTCATTTTCTTGAACTTCAAGTTGTACGTCAGTATCAGCAATTGATGGTCTGTTCCATACTCAACCTCTGCCTTTGTTTTGCCATGATATTGAGCGTCTCCATCATCTCTTCCCACAGATGTCATCATTTTTATGTCTGTGTGTTCAATCTGGAGTGATTCATGTGTATCATTATCATTTGTGTTGTTGAAAAAAGGTATTTTTGATGAAGAAGTAATGGGTCTTTCAAAATTCCATCATGCAATCTTCAGCTTTGTTTCTATCAAGAAGGCCATATTTTCCAACACTTGTTCCTTCCTCTTTGTTTCCAACTTTTGCATCCCATTTCACATTTATTATCAAGTGCCTTGATGATATATTTAATCATTTTCAGAAAATTTCACAAAACATTGGTAGATTTGTTTCATTTTTTTCACCATTTGTTTTGGCAGCAGGTGCATAAAATTGAATAACAATTGTACTAACTTGATTTTCTTGTATGTTTTTAAATATTCTCTCATAACAACCAGCAATGTACTTCAAGGTGGAGCTTGAAGTGACCTTTTGCATCATTCTATTCCTCTTGAGTATTCTATTCATGGCACAGTAAACTATATGTTTGTCTCACGTCAATGGCCAATACAAGTCTATTTCAGCTTATGAATGGCTAGAATAGGCATCTTTATGAGGTCTATTTCAATTTGACGACTTTCAGTTTTCCTGGGATCATAATTTGCACCTTATTGAGTTGGTTCTGACCCATGGTGACCCTCGGCACAAGAGAAGGAAATGCTATGTGGTTCTGAGCCATTCGCACAAGTGTTCCTGGGTTTGAGCCCACGGTTGCATCCACGATGGCAATCCATCTCCTTGTGGGACTCTCCCCCTTTGGTACCCCTACACTTGACCAAGCATGATTTCCTCTTCCAGGGACTGGTCTCTCCTGACAATGTGTTCAAAAGATGTAAGACGAAGTCTTTCCATTCTTAGCTCTAAGGAGCACTCCCGCCACACTTCTTCCAATACAGATCATTTTGTCCTTTCAGCAATCCATGGTATTTTCAATATTTTTCTCCAGTACCATATTTCAAATGTACCAGTGTTTTGGTCTTCCTTATTCAAAGTCTAATTTTCATATATATGTGAAACAATGGAAAGGTCAACATACATTTAATTGGAGCAGGATTATAGATACAAAAATACACACTTATATTTGTGCTGAATTATATTTTTAAGAATGCCGGGTAATTCAAATGAGAAAAAAAACAGCATTCTCAATAATGGATACTGGGCTAACTGAAAAAAAAATCCACAAGCAAAAACTGAAATTGGCCTCACACCATGTATAAAAATTAGCTCAAAATGAGGGAAAGACTTAAATATAATAGCTTATAACTGTAATGTAGGCATGCATTTTTGAGTTTGGATTATGCATTTGTTTCTTAACTCTGACACCAAAAGAACAAGAGAAAATAGATAAATCAACCTACATATATATAAAGCTTTTTGCTGCAAATGAAACAATTAAGAAAGTGAAAAGAAAAATTAAAAAATGACTGCTATTGGGCACAAGGGTTCTTTTGTGGTGATGAAATGTCTTGAAATTAGATAATGGTGATGGCTGTATAACTGTAATTGCATCCCAAAACCATTGAACTATTAAAAGAAAGTCAAAAGATCTTTGGAGTAATTGTTGGAATAAATTTTATTTCATTTTAGTTATCTCTCTCATTTTGCCCAATCAGCCACTCAGTTTGTCTCTTTAATCTTTCCACATTGCTATTATCTAAAACAAAGTCCAAAGGAAAAAATATTCAAAAAGAAAAATTTCAGTAGTGAAGATAAGATAAATTAACATCCAATTAACGTATAGTGTATTTGATGGGTTTGTGGTATTAGTGATCCATGTGTTCAGTATTATATTATCTCTAAAGGGTTTATGTTAAATTTAATGCAGAAGTACAAGGATAAAGAGATGACTGGAATCATTGAAATAATAAATTATATGTCTCTTTGTTCTAGAGACCAAACAGTGAGATGGATAGAGGTCTCTGCATTATTAGCATGCTATTTCCAACACTTAGAAATACTTTTTTCCATGAATTATCAGAAGGAAGAAGAAGAAAAGGACAAGAGAACTAGACACAGGCTTCTGTTCCGTCTTTCTTTCTAGCCCCAACAGGACAGAAGGAATTGAAAGCTCAGAATTTCCCTAGTGATTCTTGGAGGTATACGTGTATTTGCAATCACAGCACAATAAAGTATTAGCTGTGATCCTATCTAGTTTGTTTTACATGGTAGATTCAACTCTTTCAATGATTGATTTTAATGTCCTTATGAATTTTCCACTTCCCTAGCTTAAAGAGAACACCTTTTTTATTATGAGCTCAAAGGTTTACAAGCCAGATCACCAGTCTTACATTTAATGGTTTGTATACATTCTGCTCCATCTTCTTCATTGCAGTCCCCGCAATGTAATATCATCCACACTGCACCTTCCCTATGTTTTCTGTGACTCTTCCTCCTTTGTCCCTAATCCTTCCGAACTTTGTCCTGGGATAAATGATGTGATCCTTGATGCCAAATTATTTAAGGTGTGCACATAATATTAGTGATATTATTTTTCTTGTAGACTTGCCAATCGTTTGAAAGTTGAGCACAGAGGTGAATTCAGCTCCATGCCCCAAGGTTCAGTAAGGGCTCTAGTCTCACGAAGGGCGCTATTCTCGCTCCAACCAAGATAGTTTTCCCCTCCTTCCCACTCCACATGAGCCTGCCTTGCTGCTGTACATCTACTCCTATGCAACTGTTATTGCAATGTTTACCTCTTTAGGCTTTGACTCTCATACTCCTTTTCTTGGGGGGCATCACTGCCCTCTGGTGAGAGTAGGATGACTGCCTTGCTCCTGGAGAGCTGCTGCTTGATTTGAACCACCCACCCTGTGGGCCACAGTCCCGCACACAACCACTACGCCAATGGGGCTCAGCCCAACTCTCATACTCCTTCTAGCATCTTACCCTGCTCCATCATTTAAAAAAATTTTGTTTTTATCAACATCCTTCTTAGTGCATATTGTTATACCTTCACCCATAGTCATCACATTTGTTCCACAAGTTCTGAAACTACACTATTTTCTCTTTTTCTTTATAACTGTCTTCATAAATGTATATCTTTACTTTGCTATTTTCAGTCTTGTAGGCTTATTTTATTTTGTTTCATCTCATATCTGAGTTCAACTCATATCTGAGTTCTAGGTCCTCTCAATTAAGTGTAGGTTTTTGCCTACTCTTTGGGGGGTCCTTGTATGAAGAACTTCCTTTAGTATTTCTAGTAAGGCTGGCCTGTTTTCCATGAATTCTTTTGTTTTCTATTTACCCAGAGATACTTTAATTTTGTGGCCATATTTGAGGGGAAATTTGGATGGGTATGTGATTCTTGATTTGCAATTCCTTTTCTCCCAGAGCTCTTTTATCTGTTATTTCATTGCCTTCTTCTCTCTCTCTCCCTTTCTTTGTCTGTATCTCTCTCTCTCTCTCTCTCTCTCTCTATATATATATATATATATATACACACACACACACATGTGTATATGTGTATATGATGGCACAATGTTATTTTTTTATGAGAAATCAGATCTTAGTCTTATTGGGTTGTGTTTGTAAGTCACAACTTGCTTTAACAGAGGTGTCTTAGGACTCTGTTTTTGTCTTTGGAAAGTCTGATTTTAATTAGTCTCATTGATTTTATTTGGGGAGTCTAATACATTTGAGATTTGGTGAACTTCTTGAATGCATATCTTCTCATTTTTTACAATGTTAGATACATTTTCTTCCCATTACTCTGATATATTCTCCGTGTGTGTGTGTGTTTTTAAAAATCTTTTCTTGTTTTGGAATCCTAATCACATACAAGTTATTTCTCTTAAGTGTGCCTCACAAAATTTTCAAGCTCTCTTTGAATTTTCTAGTAGTCCTGAACTGGGCAGCATTTCCATTCTGTTGTGCATAAGGTCACAATGGCTCAGAACTGACTCAAGGGCACCTAACAATAGCAGGAATTTCTTTTTCTTAACAACTTCTTATCATGAAAAACCTGTTGGTGAATTCAAACCTTCACATAGAGTAGAATGAGCATGCTACTGTCTTGTGTGATTGCATTATGGGAAAAATGAAAATGACTGAATTCTGTCTGGATGACTTGAAGAATGTCCAAGGGAAGAGAGACCCACCCAAGCAAGATAAAAAATTTATTGGGTGACACTGGGAGGGAAGAAGGAGGGTGGAAGAGAAAGGGGAAACCAATTTCAGAGATCTACATGTAGCCTCCTTTCTGAGGTACAGACAACAGGAAAGTCAGTGAAGACACATATCGGATGGTGTACAATATGAAAAAGTAATAACAATTTGTAAATTATTAAGGGTTCATGGAGGAGGGGGTGGTGAGGGGAAGGGAAATTTGGGGAGCTGGTACTGGAGGCCTAAGTGGAGGGAGGATGTTTTGAGAGTGATGATGGCAACAAGTATGCAAATGTTGTCTGCATACTACATCGATATATATATGGATCATGATGGGAGTTGTATGAGCCCCCAATAAAATGATTCATTTAAAAAAAAAGAAGGAGGGGATAAGAGGAGCTTGCACCAAGGGCTCAAGGGCTCAAGTGGAAATCTTTGGAAATGGATGTGGCACCATGTGTACAAATACGCTTGATACAAATGATGTATTGAATGTTTAAGAGCTGTAAGAGCTCCCAATGAAATCACTGGGGAAAATCCTCTTCCCACAAAAAAAAGAATTTAATGAAAATTGACATCTGGTACCAAGAGTCAGTGAACATTACAATTTCTAGGACCTGGAATGTCCTAGAAATCTTAGTTCATCTTCAAATGAATGTGAGACATGAGGCATAAATTAATTTTGCAGAAATCTGAAAGAGGGGGAGTAGATTTGACTCTATAATATTTGTACTTTTGGATCTTCTAGATTACTTCTGATGGTGGCAGTCATCAGGACCTGGAAGCTGTAACACAATGTGTGATGGGGAACGTTTGTCAGATTAAGAAGGAGAGGGAGCAAAGGTCAGATCCCATAAGATCTTGTCCGTCGACTTATCCCTGGGTAGTGCAAATGGTTAAGTTAATGGTTCTAATTCACCCAGGGGCTTCTCGGAAGAAAGACTTGACACTCTTCCATATCATTTGATCTTTTATGACTCATTTTAAGGTTGTTTTAATTTGTAATCTTTTCTGATTTTTTTTGTGGAGGTTTTTATCCATTTTATTTTGCTTTCATTGTTAGCTTTTTTGTTTCTTTGTCTTTGTATGCTTTTCTGTATATGAAATCCATAATGGGTGAATCGATAGAGACAGTAATTTGTATCAGTGGTTTCTTGGGAGTATAGCAGGGAGATGGGGTGGGGGAACACAGAGCCAATAACAAGAAAAAAGAAAATTTGGTAAAGATTGTACCACTCTTCTTGATATGATTGAATGGTTGAATTTTTTGATATATGGACTATGTCCCAAGTACACTTTTTAAAATTCCTCTTTACACAAGAAAAATATGCTAAAATTCAATGTTGAACAAAAGTCTGAAGATGTTTTTGTAAAGACAAATTGGGATACATAATGGGACCAAATACTCAATTTATGGGTTTTAATGAAAAAAGCAGATAAACAAACCACTTTGCTAAAGGCAAGCAAAAACAATGTTTTTCTGTAACCCATGGGGTTGGCATGAGTGAGAATAAACTTGCTGGTTAAGAGAAAGAAGAAGCTACTGGAGAGTTTTTTACAGAGTAGAAACAGTCTGGGTGCCTTGTGAAGATGTCCAGGAAAGTAACAGGAAAACTACCTGAAACAGGAGGCTACCCCTGTTGACCTAGTAGAAAAGATGCGGTAGTTGGTAGATGAAGACTCAGCGAATGATTGAACTTGGGACTTAAAGAAAACAGATGGACTGGAAATTGTAGTCTAGCGAGTGATGATGTTCATAGTATTGACTTGAACAAACAGGCAAATTGAGGCTGTAGACAGAAGACCTAGGGAGGAGCATTGGTTAAGGGATTTACATTCCATTCATTTTAAGATGGAAGTCTGTTGGGTGTGAGTTAGGAACTTGGGAATGGAATAGAGCAAGGGAAACCAGTGGAGGAATGGATGAGAGAGACCCCTTCAAAAGAATGAGTGGACAAGACTAGATGGTAAAACAAATGACCATGTGAGTACACTCAATTAAGTACTACTCTAGAGTGTTAGCCAAATGAATTTGCCTGTTAGCCTACAGAGGCTGTTAAAGAATCTAAAGTCAGATGGTGAGGGACAGACTTGATACTGAAACTTAGGCATCCTGATTTCTTCTTTTAGGAAATAGAGGCTGACATCTTCTTTAGGGACTTTGATGCTGGTGAGTGACTTCTCAGGCTTCATCTCAGTATTCATCACTTCCTGTAAGAGTATAATCACCTCTACCTTTCCAGATAAGAAAATGAAGACTGAGTTATGTAACTTGTTCCTTATGAAAATACATGCAGTAGTCAGCATGTCTTTGTAAATAATTTTTTAAAAATCCAGTCTGAAAGATAATTAGTCCAGAGCTCTCAAATTACAGACCAGAAAGCCACTACACAGAGAATTACAATAATTTGTCTATAATACATTCATGTCAGAACTAAGATTTGAACACAGGTCTCCTGAGTGTCTTCTCAATCAATAAAGTAAAATAATAGGACTGTTAAGTAAAGCAATCGGACTTTTCGCTGGAATCTAGAATGTAGATAACATTTAAAAGGTCATTTTGGAGTGAACAAAATAAATTATTAACAGCAATATAGGTTGCATTTCTTAATTTCTCTGTTTCCTATATTTTACATCATGCTTGGAGGAGAGAAGGTTCTTGGAACAGACTTTAATAGTCTTCATAATGCCATAGAGCTTATTACCTAATACCCTGTCTAGTCTATGTGTTAAAAATTGATTTTGTGATCATTCTTTCCCATGTCTAATCAAGACAATAAATTAAACTTATAGGTCTGTTATTCCAAATCATTCTTTCTTCCTCTACAAAGGGCTTCAGCCATTGCCTCTTCCCATATATTCTTTGCAAGTTTTCATTGGCCTGCTTGGATTCTAACATCTGAAGCTCTTCAGTGTACACAGATGGCTTCTCTTTCCCAGCCCTGGCTGCTAGGATTGCCTTTCTTGTTTTCAAAGACAATATGCCATGATAGCTACTTCTATTTTTTCCCCTTTTTTTTCAGAGGAAAGCGATGCTGCTTCTCATCTCAGATGGACTGGAGACATTTGGAGATTCCACAATATCGTGATTGACGTCTTAATCCTGGGTCATATTGCCAGTTTGGGGAATTAGATTAAAAATGCAAAAAAAAGTCACATTTTACCAGTAATTTTCCAATTTCTTTTAGGGTTATCCAGGCTGAGGGTAAATTCTCCAGACTATGATGAAATATTATTGTTTAGACATGGGTTTGCTTTTTTTTTTAATTGGGGTTGTTGTTTGAGTACAAGACCTGCTACTGTAATGTTCTATTTAAACTAAGAAGATTATTCTCTTTTTTAAAATACGCCACTCCTTTCCAGCCCTGCTGCCCTCACCTGGAGTAGAGGAAAAGGAGGTTCTGCCTTTTGACATATCTGCAGCTATATGTTAGATCCATGATGACTTGATAGACTTGTCCCAAATACTTCAACTTTGAGCTATTATCAGACCCGTGATTAAGGAATGGATTATTTACTAAAATTAGTATCTTTCCTCCTCCCTTTCTGAAAGAGACATGAGGGAACACATGAAGAAAAAACAGACATGTGTATTACATTTGAAAGCCATGATTAAAAAGCTTAAAAATTCAAGCCAACGTAAAAAAAAAAACTGTTTTATTTTAATACTCTGGAAGGTTTCAGTGAACTCCATTATTTTCACTCACTATTTGCTTGAATAATTTAGGCAAGAAAGCTAAATTATACATAAAGTGTACAGTTAGAAGAAAAAGTTCATGCACAGCCTTAGGCTATAGCCTTCCCCTAATGATGTCTGAAGTCAGTGAAAAGAACTCGTTAGACTGAGAGTAATTTCTCAGGGTTTAATTTTTTTTTCTTAAAGCAATAATGTTCTTATAAAAATCTGACAAATAATGCATTAAACTAAAAGCCACAAAAGAGAGCATACAGTTAAGGTCTCAGCCCCTGTAAACTTTCCTTTCATTTCATGTAAAAGTTGGCTGTCTTTCCACCACAATAGATGCTTGTTGGCAGCCCTGAGTGATCGGATTCAACAAGGAAAATACACGTCTTGATTGAATAGAGTTGTTATTTGTCCTCATCAAAATTCTGAAAAGGAGATGCTTCAGGCTGAGAGACAAACCCGGCAGTACTGCAGAAAGGGGATCAGCCCCCAGCCAGGGTGCTGAGCAAATGGTTCCTAGGGTCTCATTCTTAAGGCGCAACCCATATCATTAAACATGCATGGGATTCATGAACAATTTCTCATTCTCTTTAAGTGTAACAGTGAAGACTCCAACTGCCGCAAGATGACAGGAATATAAAAATGGTACCTTTGTCACCTTTGATTTCTGAGCCGCCTTTATTCTTCTTTTAACGTGACACAGCAGTAGAATTTGAAGAATCCAGTTCAATCCCTTCAGTTAACAAATAGAAACCAGAGACCCGGAGAGGTGATGTGACTGGCTCAAAGCTATGCAGCTCATTTATTTGTTCATTCATCCGCAAGTGTTTATGCACTTAAAGCGATGGCAAGGAATTCCAGCACGAGAGACGAGCTGGACAAAAAGGTAAAAGGAGGAGAACCAGAAAGATGCTGCAGAGAACAAAAAATGTCGATAATTATCCGGTCCCACCTGCTTCATCACCATCCATGCATGTCCTAAAGGAATCTGTCCGAGTTAGTGTAAGGCGGCAGATGAAAACAGAGTGTGCAGCCAGATTTGCTGGGTTGAAATTCTGGTTCTGCACTGTGTAGGCTGTGAGATCTTCGTCTGGTAATTTAACTCTGATTTATTTATTTCCCCCAA
The DNA here is from genome assembly GCA_004026705.1 of Nesogale talazaci. Classification (NCBI taxonomy): domain Eukaryota; kingdom Metazoa; phylum Chordata; class Mammalia; order Afrosoricida; family Tenrecidae; genus Nesogale; species Nesogale talazaci. The sequence goes on along the minus strand of PVJH01000290.1, from coordinate 251,521 downwards.
CAGTAAAATCATGAGAGAAAAAGTAGAACCTACTTGGTAGAGTTGTTTTGAAGATGAAGGAGGTATGAATGTATCCTAGTGGTGTAGTAGTTATAAGTTGGACTTTGATGCTCATGGTCAGTGGTTCGAAACCACCAGCAACCCAGTGGTAGAAAGACTGAACTTTCTACTCCCATCACCAGTCTCAGGAACCCACAGGACTTGCTATGAGGCAGTATCAACTCCATGGCCATGGATTTGGAGGGTTTTTTTTAATGTATCCAAAGTATTTGCCACAGTGTCTAGCTCATCAAAGTAACAATGTTTTCTTATGCCTATCTAATTCATGATGAAGTAGATGAATTTGACCAGGCTAAGAGCATGTAGATGTGGAGTGGAAAACTGATCCAAGCATAGAATCTTTGAATGGCCAATGTCCTAGGAATTCAGTAGCCTATGATTAAAGATATAAATTGGGCCATCAGGTTAGGGTCACCAGAAATTAGAAGATGAGAAACTAAAGGCCTAGGCCAACTACCTGACAGGCTGGAAGACTCAAGGATACTAGGGTTAGGCATTATGGACCCACATGCAAGTGGAACTTATAGGGTTTTGAGGAAACCACTTAATGGAGAGAAGAGACTAGGAGGGACACACATACACACACTACACACTATACACACACACATACACTACCTTAGTCCTTGAATACTCTGTATGTCTAATCTAGCTATTTGCACAAATGATTCTCATTAAAACCTCTTGAAAAAAAAGCAACAAAAACAAAACAAAACAAAACCCCCAAACTATCAAACACTTGCAGGTGCTTAGCAAAGTAGAAAAGAGGGACCTGAGAAGAATAACAGGAGGAGACCCTGGACGTGTAGGCAGGGATCAAGTGGGGAAGGACAAACCCAAACCAAAAGTCAGCACACTGCCATGGGGTTGGACAGGGTCACAGTGACCCTATATGATATGGTAGAACTGCCCCTATGGATTCCCAAGGCTGTAAATCTTTATAGGCTAGAAAGCCTCAGAAGTCCAGGTATGACAAAATGAGTTTAATATTACTTGTGGAAGCCACTGGAACTTATTGGAGGATTTAAACAGGTGAGTCATTTCTGATCCAAATTACCCTCAATTCTAAGGTCATCCAGACACTAATTCCATCACTAAGTGTGAGGAGGTAAATAAAAAAAGAGAGAAGGGAAGCTAGTGGAAAGGTTTTGAACTTAATCCTGGATAGAACTGATTAAGATCTACTTCTATGGTAGTGTTAGGGGAAAAAAAGTAAGAAGGGTATTAAAACTCGAGACGGGTTGTAACACATTGACTTGGGAAAGATTTGTGTCTTGGATGGTTAAATAGACACATGTGGAAACATGGAAATCCTTGTTGAATTGGAAGTTAAGAAAGTTGCCCTTGAGAAATGCTGAGCTTGAGGTATCTGTCTGACACCCAAGTAAAGATATTCAGTTGCATTTAGTTATGTGGTTTGGAACTCCGCAAAGAAACTAACATGACATGTGTAGGAGACTCCAGGATAAAAATAATAGCTGAGACCATTGGACTGGCTGGTGTCTTTCAGAGTGAGAGTATATGGTGAGAAGAGAGGGCCAAGGTTAAAGCTTGGGGAGAATCCATATGTAAAAAGAGAAGCCTGTGCTACAGTCCAAGAAAGAATGGACAGAAAGATGGAGGCAACCCAGGAGCGGATGGAAGAAAAAGGCCTTAAGAGCCAAGAAAGGAAGGCATTTCAAGGTGAAGAGAATCATCAGCCAAATGCAGAAGGAAATCATGAAGAGCTCAAAACTGCCCCACAAAATGAAACAGCATGGATGTTTGAAAACATTTGAGATCTCATTTAAAAGAATGAAGACAACATAAAGATGGCAGACAGGAAAAGAAAGTAAGCCTATTCCAGTTGTACAATAAAGGAAATTGAAGAGAATACAGAATCAAATAAAGACAGTTGGTTTCTTTGCTAAAGAAAAGGCTATCCACCTTGACAAATTGAGCCAGAGAGAGGCTAGCAGTATAGGAAAAGGAAGCCTGTTTGGGGTACGATGTCTGATGAAGAGGTAGGGAAGTATGGAGTTGTGGTTCAGGTGCAGGGATTGGATGGGGAGGAAGAACAATGCTTCCATAGAAACAGGAAGAAAGAATGGAAGTCAATAACTGCAAGTTTATAGGTGAGGACTCATTAACTTGAAGAGCTAAGTGTTTGAGGAGTTTTTGTTTTATTTTGCTTTCGATTTTGGTTTGAAGTAGACACCAAGAACATCTGCTAAGAATGAGAAGAAAATCTATGAGGGGGTATGGCAGTCATGTATTTTGGTGTCAGTTTCATGATTGTCAGTATAAGGGTAGAGTCTAGCCTGTCCATCTGGAGATAGCCAATGAGACCTGTGTGTGGGCATGACTTTCTCCTGACAATTCTGGGAAATCTTGTAATAGTTCCCATTGGAGGTAAGAGACTTACAACTCAGTCCCTCAGGGACCCACTACTGACAAGACACAAGGTTGAGTCTTTTGTAGACACACTACTGACAAGACAAGATGGCAGCATCCTGATAGACCTTGAGTCCTGGAAGCTGGAGGAGCCAGAGGAGAAGTCACATGGACTTACCCTGATGGAACCAGACCTCTGGGGCCAGAAAAGCCATTTGAAGACTCCTGCCAGTGCTGAGATATTTGGGAGGCCATGGGGAGACTCCTGCCAGTGCCGAGATGCTTCTACTGCCATTGGATTCCCAAGACTCTGCACCCACTAGCCTGTGATTGTCCTGGCATCATTGTATGTGTTTCATGAGTTTGAATAAGACTTTATAGATTGGTATTGGACATACAGGCTAAAATCAGACTTGTAAGCTTTGACTGAACTGGGTTGGGATGCTTTCTCAATGTTTCATTCCTCTTGTGTATAAACCTCTTCCTTATAGACATATGTGAGTTTATGAATTTGTTTCTCTAGTCTACCCAGACTAGCACAGGGAGTTTCAAAGATTTTGTAGGAAAATGGAATGAAAAGATAACAATCCCACCCCCATTCCTGATGTACTCGGAATTATCAAGGAAATTGAAGAGCATGGGAAAAATTGAAACAAAGCATTGCTATCAAGAAGAGACCAGGAGTTGAGTTCATGATATTGTGGGGGCAACTAAGAGCCTGAGTATTTTGCAGCTTATGGGTACATGGTGGTGCCAATCCATGACTCACTCAACCACATGCTAAGTATTAGAAAGGAGAAACATAAAGTTTGAATGATTCAGGGGAGGTTTCAGGGAAAAGTAAGAGGACAAGGAAGTCCAGAGCAGTGGTACAAAAAAGATAGGCAGACCTAGGCTTTAATGGGATATAAGTGAGTGGGGAGGAGATGCTAGCTTAAGGGGGAAAGGAGAGCTGGAGATTGAGTTGGACATTTTCTGAGGATCAAAAAAATGAGACTCATAAAAAAGTGATGATGATAAACAGAAGGACATGAGCTTATCAGTGCATAGGATGCAAGAGTTAAAGATTTCGAGAATAAAGATTTTGAGTTAATTGTTCCTCAAACCAAGACCAAACACCGGAACCTTTATTTTGTCATAGATTTCCTTTTCCTGGAATACCTCTGGCTTCTCTGAAATGTCCTAGATCCATAACTAGAAGGCCAGACTTATTATAGACTTGGCATGGGCTCTTGCCAAGGTAATTTATCCTCTTTTGTCACTGGAGTTCCAACGGAGGCTGGAAAAGATTGAGAAAGTTTAATCACCCTCTTCTTTGGAGTCCATTGTGAGGCATTAATAACTTGCTGTGATATTAGCAGTTTTACATCTTCCACTGGCATCATTTTGTCACATTAGTTTAATATTGCCATCATGTAGCGCATTATTAATGTGATACAGAAGTAAAATTACACGTGCACTTTTCATATTGTTATATTGAAATCTAGTATGTATATGACACTAATACTATTCCAATTCCATAAAGCATACAGTGCCTTATATAAGGACATTTTAATGTTATGTTAGAATAAGAATGCCGATCGTTAAACTTCCGGAGCCATGCAGGAGAGGAAGAAGAACTGGAGAGCGGAGCATGTATGAGCCCTATGAGAAGAGACAACCCAGTCTCCACCTGACCTTATCTGACAATCAGACTGGATGCACTATAGTTGGAGTCAGCAAATATTTTTCTATGGAGACAGTGAGTTCCTAAATAATTGGGACTGTGTGGGCCAGATGGTTTCTCTTGCAGCTACTCAGTTATGACCTGGTAGTGGGAAAGCAACCAAAAGTAATGAATGCCAAATAAATAGATAGATAAACAAACAAACAAGCAAACAAAACTCATTTATGTGCAGTGAAATTTGAATTTAATATGCATTTCACATGTGATAAAAGAGTATCCTTCTTCTGATGTTTTCCCCATCCACTTAACAATGTTAAGGTCCATTCTTTCCTCATGGACTATTTAGAAGAGGCAGGGAAGCAGATATGGCCCCTGGATATACTTTGCTGACATGGCCGTGTCATAAATCTGTAGAGGCACTAATCCCAGATTCTTTAGCAGGCACTGATGGGTTCAGGCTCTACTGAAGAACTTGTACATGCTAATATAGCCATATTTTGCCCAAAGTGAGTGTGAGGGGGAAGTATACCTCTTTTTCCCTGCTGTATTTTCCGTGTCCTCACCTCCCACCCACAGGAGTAGGACATGATTGGTTCTCACAGTGGGGTGTGCTCTGAATGCCTGAGTAACAATCTAAAAAGTGTACCATGACCTTGTTTTTCAATGATAAAAGGAGTTAATTCTTTACTGTAGATCGAGCCTTTGGAAACATTTCCCTTTCTACTAAGAAACAAAATATTTCCCAAGCAGAAGGCTAAAAAAATGTGGGTAAATGAGAAAGAATTGTAAGGTCACAGGGCAATCCATGTGGTTGGAAGAAAGCATTTTTAGCTCTGCCACTTCTCAGAAATAGCAATTGATAGCTTAAGGGTTTCTTGGTTGGGGTTGCCTTTCTAGCACTTCTAAACTCACTTCTCTTCCCTTGTCTTATCTTAGGGTGAAATCCTTGAGAGTCTTTAATAACATTCAAATGAACGTCTAGCCTAAGTGAAATAAGTTCTTTGGAGATCAGAGAATATGTCTGAGTTCCTTCCTCTGCAGAATCTGTAGCAGTCTTTCCAACAGACTTTGGAAATAACATTCTATAACTTTGCTAGTGATCCTTATACTAGGAGGATATTACCTGCTGCCCTTGGGGCCACTGCTTTCATTCAATGCTCAATACCTATTCTTGATTGCTCAATGCCACCTTTCTCTTTTTGACCAGGATTTTTCAGTAACACATATCTATTTTTGATTTTTAAAAGTGGAAGAGAGTTCAGAAGTGAGACTAGCAGTGGGATGCAGGAGCCATGTTCATGTCTTCATAAAGACTGTTCAGAGTTAGAATGTTTCAATCCCCAACTCGTCATTGAGTAGCTCCTAAATATCTTTTATTGTCACTCATTCTCATGATTAAAATATATAATAAAGACCCCATCCATCTTTCACTTTCATTTCATTTCATCCAAGTTTCATTTTTTAATATCAACAATGGCCCATAACTGACCACAATTTCCTCCACCTAAAGCTATGGAAATGAATGCTAATCAGGTATAATTTCTTTTGTTGTGCTTGGCTGTACTCATTACATTCTTTTAATTGTAGCAGCCAAAGGAACTATTAGCAATTGACCAGACAGCTCAGAAGATGGAATTTTGTTGCCATCCTTGAACTACATTTTCCTTCCATTTTATCATTCCATCAAATCATAACATCATCTTAAAAGGCATAAGATGTTTTGTTTCTACAATGAGGTACTAATGATGAAAAATAAAGCTCAATAATCCATACTTCATGGGGAACAACTTGTGCTCCTAAGAGAGTTCGCTGGAGGATCTCTTTACCTTATGACTTAGATCCATTTCTGAGACCTACACTTCCAGGAATGATAAGAAATTTATGGGGATATATAGTCATACCATATTCATCATATAATTATTTATGATGGCAATAGGAAATAATGCATTGTATATTAGAAGCATGGTTGTATCAATATTATAACTGCATATAGTGAAATATCATGAAGTCATTAACATGAGGTCTATGGAACCAGTCGTGTGATATATATATATATACATATATATATATATATTTATTATAATCCTTATTATCTTCAACTACTTTATGAGATGATGTGTGATCAATGACATTTACTAAGGGGAGTTAACCAATGTGAGGAAGACCACAATCTCTAAAGAACCAAGTTGAGTGAAGCTTAAAGGAATATTCTACCTTGTTTGAATCACTATGAGTCAGAGCCAATCTTCATAAACTTGTTGAAACATTTTAGTTTGCATTTAAAATAACAACAATAAGTGTATTTTAAAATTTTGCGTGTTTGGCTTTGAATAAGTCTAAAACTAAAACATCTTCAGATTTTCTGAAGACGAGTCAGGTAGGAGTGCCAGTGACCTACAGGTGAAAGCTGAAATTCTCCAGTAAATATCAAGGACCCCAAGTGATCTAGAACTTATCTTTCTCTGCAGTCATGATTTTTGTTATGTTTGTACCCATTGTGACACTCACTGTGTCAACCTATCTTCTTGATGGTCTTCTCTCTCTTTTTTCCTCTTGGGTCCTCTACTTAATCAAGCATGACATTTTTTTCTGCAGACAAGAGCCCCTCCAAATAACATGAGCAGAGTAGGAGCAATGAAGTGTTGCAGTCCATGCCTCCAAGTAGCAATCCTGCAGTATTTCTTCCAAAACATATTTGTTGTTTTGAAATCAAGGCCAGATTCAGTTTTCACTGCCAGTTCCAAAACTTAAAAGCATCATTGCTTCTTCTCTCTTCCTTATTCATTGTCTGGATTTCAATGTGTACAACGCGGTTGAAAACACCATGCGTTAGGTCACCATGCCCCTTAGAATTGTAAGTGAAATTTTTGTTCTTTATAACTTTAAGTGGATTTGCAAAAGGCAAAAAAAGCAGACTTGCAAAAGGAAACAGATTGTTTGATTTCTTCACTGCTGCTTCCATAAGTGTTGCTTGTGGATTCAATAAAATGAGATGTTTCTTTGATCACATCAATCTTTTCTGCACTCAACATGGTATTATTTATAGATCCAGTTGTGAGGAATTTCTTTATTTTGAGGTGTGGTCCACACTGAAGGTTGTAGTCTTTGTCCTTTATTAGTAAGTGCTTCATATAGTTGTTTCCAAAGTTATTTGTTTAGCAGAAAGATTGAATAAGTATGATCAAAATTATACTATTCTAACACACATCTTTCCTGATTTTAAACCATTTTATATCCCATTCTCTGTTTAAACAACCACCTTTTGCTCTAGGTATAGGTTCTGTAGAAGCACAATTAAGTGTTCTGGAATTCCCATTCTTCACAAAACTAGCTGTAATTTGTTATGATCCCCATAGTTGAATGTCTTTGCATAGTCATTAAAACACTTGTAAACACCTTTCTGCTATTCCCTGCTTTCAGCCAATATCTACTTAATGTCAGCAACAATATTCCTTTTTCATACCCTCTTCTGAATTTGCTCTGAATTTCCGGTAGCTCGCATGCAATGTCCTGCTGCATCCATTTTGCAATTAGTGTCAGCAGGATTTTGCTTGCATGTGGTATTAAGAATAACATTTGATTATCTCCATATTTGATTGGATCTCCTGTCTTTGGAAGGAGCACAAATATAGATCTTGTCTCATCTGTTGTTTTCCAAATTCCTTTACATAGGGCAGTGAGTGCTTCTAGAGCTTTATCGGTTTGTCGAAACATTTTAATTGGCTTTAAAAAAAAATCCCTGGAAATTTCTGCCAATGCATTCCTTGCAACTTGGACTTCTTCCTTCAATACCGTTGAATCTTGACCAGATGATCCCCCTTGAAAATGGTTAGAAAGAAAAGCAAGGAAACCAAAGTGGATGTCAGAAGAAACTCTGAAACTCGTTCTTGAATGTGGAAATAAATACCAAAGCAGCCAGAAGATAGGGCAGAGTATCAAAAAGGAGTAGAAGGTATCAAAGAGCAGATTGAGAAGTCAAAATATGATAATGAAATTAATGAGAAAAAAAATCTTGGGTTGGAAAATCGAAAGGGAAAAACGTGCTTGGCATTTCATAAGTTGAAAGAACTGAAGAACAAATTCCAGCTCCAATGGCAATTTTGAAAGAGTCTATTGGCAAAGTATAGGATAACGCAGACTCATAAAAAGAAGATGTAAGGAATACACCGAGTTCTTATTCCATAAAGAATCAATGGATGGTCCATTTTTTATGTATTTGAGGCATGTAAACTTAGACTGAGAGAAATCAACTTAATGGCTGCAGGTTTTGACAATTAAGTACTAAGGAACTACCATTGCATTTATAGTTCGGTACACCCTCTCCCTCCCAAAGCTGCCCTTTCATTTCTCAGATGCATACTCTAGTATTTACAGATCAGATGCCTTTTCCTGTGAAATACCCCAGGAGAAATATAGAGGGAAGTACAGAAAAACAATTTTGGATGTTAAATTTGGGGAGTAGATAGGCCTAAAGGACTTTTATATTTTCTACTCTTGTGTACTCTTAGGAAATGTCATATAGGAATAAATAAATAAATAAATAGGAGTAATTAAAAGTATAGAATGTACCCTTTTGAGTTTTTCAAAGCATTAACAAGAGTTGACTCTCCTCTGTTAGTATTGTTTCAATATTTGTGTCACACTGCTTATTACTGAAAATCACCTCAAGGCCTGACTTCCAGGAACATTGAGCAATTTTCCTACTTCTCTTTTAGGAATGTGCAGGCCCTCCTGCAGGCCTGTTTTGGATTGTTTGATCTGATTCACTGTTTACAAAGATATGTGCCTTGAGCCCTCTGGAATCAGTAGTGTTTTCTCATGTTTCTTCTTTGCCTTCCCCCACGATTCCACCAAGTGTCCCTAGAAAACAAGCCGGTGACCTAGACTATTTGCAATACAAAGCAGTGTCCTCTCATCCCTTTGATCAGGCTGAAAGTATGGCAGCACGTTTTAACATACCCAGAGGCACCTACACCCCAAGAGCAAGCTTGTGTGTGCTCATGGCGTTTGTGTGTGTGTGTGTGTGTGTGTGTGTGTGTTTCCTCCCTTCTAGCTTTTCCTTTTTTGAGTTATAAGAATCTGTGCCTGAGACCTGACATCTTCTAGGAAATCCATTTAAACCCCAGATTTCAAACAACCGGGGTTAGCTTTGCCCAAGGGACCTGAGGATGTGGCCAGTGAGTTCCTTCTGTGGTGGGAGTCTCTCTGGAGACCCTGGTCTTTCCTGTAATCTCCACGGGCTCTTTACAGAAAGCCATATTTCTCCCAAGCCTTTCTTTCCATTCCTGTCTGAACCTGCCTTCATCTTCCTAATGGATAATTTAAAAATTACAACCAGGGGCATTAAATAGTAAACCCCTTCCCTGCTGTTCTTGGTTTAATTTCTGAGGCCCCAAGCAAAATGTGTTAAGAAGCATTAGAAAGAGCCACCTTTCTGCTTGCAAAGGGCGTGATACCCAGCATTCTCCCTGTGGTGGCCCGGTGATGGGTAGGGGGGGACTTTGTTGTGATGTGTAGCACTACACTGTAGGATGGACTTGTATCTTATTTATGTCTCTCCCCCACCCCCAAGGTAAAGTACAGGGATGTGTGTGTCATATTCTTCTTAACATTATGACTTTTCATTTGCCATGTTAAAAGTATTTTTGTGTGTGTGTGTGTATGTGTTTCCTCTTTTCTGGCTGCCTGCTAGCTCTGTTCCACACTGAAGCAGCTATGAGTTTGAAAACTCACAATTATTTCTTTTTCATTTCGGTTCGGAGACCGAGCTTGATGAAAACTCATCCCTATTCGTGATGTGCACGCTTAAGCTGATTCCATTCTCGAAGAGAAACCTTGGGAGACTGTGTCTAAATAATAATGCACTCAGTGCTCTGGTTTCATTTGTTTATACAGTATCTTAGTGTTTTCTGACATATTTTAATAGGACAAGAGGTTTTTTCTTTTTCTTTTCTTTCAAAAAGCCAGAGTCAGGTATAGTGAGACTCAGTCTTTTTGAGATTGTTCTTCATCATTTTTTTTCTTTTTCTTGTGATTATACAGTTTTACTTTATCATCCCGTTGATAACAATTTCTGCATGAAAATTGACTTGATATTTCATTTTTCCCGTCTGTTATCTTAGCAGCATTCGTTCACAAACACTCTTTGTGCTGCCTGGGTAATATAACCGATCAGGCAAAGCTGCGCCATAAGAAATCAAAACCATAATAATGTCTGTGGGTTTTGCATTTTAAATACTGCGCTCATCGTTGCGCTGAGGTTTCTGATCCCATTCCACACATTACGGAGATTACCTTTGGTAATGCCGATTTCATTGTACTTTGATATAAAATAATGCACGTTATCAATCATCGGAGCTCCGCCATGAAACAGAGAAGCACCTACTTAGGATCTGTAACAATTTGCTTTTCTAATTTGAAGAAGAGGCAGGCATTTTAATTATGGAAGGGCTCTATAAATGCGCCTGGAATACAAGCTCAAAAGCGACCCTTTGCGGAACCACAGGTTAGAAACAATACAATCCTTATTCATGAATTTTACATCTTGATCATGATATGAGGCTCTCCGCAAAAACAGCTCGAGGAGGGTTTCCTGCGGACAACGCTACACTTCTTTTAAACCCCTTCTTTGAGAAAGAAGAAAAAAGCAAACCGTTTGCTTGTTGAAGTAAAGGACACAGGAGAGATCACAGGTCTTTTGCCAGTTCGATTCTAGAAGAGATTCCAATTTGAAACTGGGAAAGTCATTGCATAAAAAGTTGAGGAAAGACAAAGAAGGGTGAGACAAGACAAGGGCTGGGGAGAAAGCGTGTGAACGGATCGGTGAGCTTCAGAGTGTCACGATCGCTTCGAGAGGATTGGAGGCTTCCGCTTCAGAGGGGCCCAGGGCTGGGACCCCCGACATCGCAGCGAGGTTGAAACAGGATGGAAGCTCTCACAGTGTTGAAAGCATTGATTTTTTAGAGAATGGATGCCCACCTTTTATTTCTTTCGTGACTAGGTAATTATAGCTGCTTGGAAACTGAGGTACTTCATTCTGAAGCTAGTGTTTCTTTCTCTGCCCCCCCTACCCTCGGTAATAAGTTTTCTCGCTTCCCTCACTCACTGCTGGGATGGGCACATCATTCTTTGTTTTTGCTCGTCAATCACTCTGTGACCAAGGAACCAGGAAGTTATTAGGGGTGACGGGAAGGTCAGGTCGAAAATTCAGATGGATCTAACCTATTCTCGCCGAAGACCACTTTTCAGCAGTGCTGGCTCCTACGCTATGAATCATGCTTCGGGAGAGTAGAGCCCCGGCAGCCGTTCCTGGGAGCAGGACAGGTACCCCCTAGGATCCACACTGCTGTTCCTATGGACTATCTGTTATCGCGTCCCTGCTCCCAACGGACCATCTCAGCATACTTTGTTTGGATGCTTCTCTGCTGTTTTTCTCTCTCTCTCATATGCATATATATGTGTGTGTGTATATATATGCGTGTATATGTGTATGCATATATGTGCACACACATGTGTGTATGCACATGAATGCACATGTGTAGCGCAGGGAGAAATTTTAATGGTTGAGTGAGGACACTGATCATATTGAAAAGGAGTCATTTAGTTGGGAACTCCAGATGTCATTTCTTTCCCTGTGTTAAAAAATTGATGTCTTGTGTGCATGCACCACACACACACACACACACACACACACACAAAGTCTTCTGTAGCCTAACAGAAATGTGATGAGGGATAATTTATTCAAAGGCCCTGGCTTAGGTCACAAAGATGAGCAGTCCTCCCGTCTTTCTCTCCGTTCTTAAAGAAGGCCTCTGCCCTACCTATCTATGCTCGGTCTTCCTCCTTGTTGGTTAAGCTGTTTGGCAAAAGGCAGGCCCGGTGCTCCATGTGTTTTGTACCAAGCTGTATCAAAGTGAATTGAACACAATATTGAGGTTCTTGTCAGCCTGATCTCACACCTGCCACACACAAGGTTTTTGGCCTTTCATGCAAATCATAACTCGAGTCTAAATTTAAAGGAACAGGGAAAGCAATAGAGCAAAGCTATCCAGATGTTGCTCAGTCTGTGCGATTGTAAATTTAAAAGTACCAGCTTTCCATCCAGATTTGAGTGCATTGGGGACTATATGAAAATTCCAAGACATACTGGTTTATTGAAATGTCTGAGATTTCTATATGAATTTTGGAACAGATGTACCGAGGTAGGCAATAAAACTGTGATAATAAGGAACATTTCCACATCCACTCACTAAACTACTAATCTATAATGAGGACCAAAGCTCAGCAGTGGAGGAGGGTGATTTTCATTATGATTTCCTTTAACTCAGTGTCAGTGATTCCAAATGAGTTCACTTTTTGTCAAGGTTTTTAGGGGGTATGAGGCTAACACATATGTGACCTGCTTAATCCCAAATAAATTAAAAATTGGATTTTAATTTTCCTTCTTGAAACAAAACGGAGAACATGTTATAGCTCTTTCAATTTATCTTTATACAAATTTGCTATTTTACCATCTCTGTAATACTTTATCATTCTATGGAATAACCAAGAGGCTCAAACCAGAGTTTGATGTCTTGGACCCTCTCAGGGGAGTATAGGTTGGGCAGGTTGGGATATCATTGACTTCACAGCTGAGAGAGAGAGAGAGAGAGAGAGAGAGAGAGAGAGAGAGAACCATCTTGATGGACACCCTTTGTTGCCTTCTTATTCCTGCCCACTTCCCAGCTCATTACCTCCTCCTTTCCTCCTTTTGAGGATTAAGAGGAGAGGCAGATTTAGGAAAGAGACTCCTGGGATTGAAGCCAAATCATTTGTATCCCTCTTAGAGGTTTGCGAAGTAGTGCAACTAGAGTTTTGGAACTAAAGGGGCTTCCCCACTTCCCACAGCAAGAACATTGATCAAATAGCTTCTGAAATGAAAGGAAAAAAAATTAAACAGATACCTAACATGACTTATTTGATAGGCTAAGAATTTTTTTTTCCTTTCTTTCTTCATCTTGCCAATACATACCTGTGGTCATGGGAAAATCGGTGCATTCTGGGGAATAACCCATATTCTCTGTGATAGTAGGGAGATGACAAGAGACTTCAGAGGGAAAGAAGATAGCCAGCCAATGGGACAAGAGAGGAAGTGGTTTATGCAGAGAAATGAAAGGTGCAGGCGGCTCCCATGTGAGTACTGTCAGAAGATCAAGGCTGATCTTCAGACCAGGTGACAAGCAGACTAGCGCTTCATGGAACGCATGTAAAACACAGGTATACTGCGGTGGTCTCCTCCAGGCAATTTCCCCCTCACATTTGGAAATATTAAATGATGAATTCCTAGGAATTTTGAAAATGATACTTCCTGGCATAAGCCAGTTTCCCCCAAGCTGGTTAATTTGTGTGTGTTACTAACGTACGATACTCAGTGATTAGTTTGTATGTGTTAGTTTTACTTATTTTGAGAGCTCACAACCCAAGGAAAACAGTAAACTGAAAAACAGCAGGAGAGGAAAATAGAAATTAAAAAAAGAGGAAGAAATTCTAGCTATCTCTATTTACAGAGAAATCCCACTCTTTTCTCTGAGGAGGGCCTTTCAGACAGTGAGAGAGGCCAGGCAACTTCCTTTTTTTTTCCTCTATTGAGACCCCTGTTATATTAAAGACAAGTATAGTCAAAACATGGATTCAAGGGCTGTAGTTATTTCAAATATTTACATTTAACAAATCAATAATTGTGGAAAACCCTGAAATGCTATGGCCATATGCTGAAGTTCATTTGCAGAGGAGATCAAAAGTCCAGATTTGAAGCATTCCCGAATGTGATCCCTGGGGAAAATGGCTCTTTTTCAACTTCCTCTCACTGCCCTCCTCCCAGTCTCTGATCGTGGGTTTGTGCCAGAGTGGGCAATTCACACTTGCACCACGGACTTAGGGGGGAAGATGAGAGTTCCCTATGATGTTATCATTAGCTAGCTCACTCAAAGCTGGGCCAACAGAGATGCTCAAAACACATGAGTTTCTTTCTCTTCTAGTTCCCTCCCCCCCCTCCTTTCATTTATTTTGTATTTCCTTCCAGGAATATGGCCTTAGGGCAATGTTTGTCCATGATGAAATTCATGCTTTGCCCATGCTGGTTACTGTCAAAGAAATGATGGTCTGATGGGTGAGGAGGGCGGGGGCCATATTGTATCAGCAGTGCTACTTGCTCATCAGGGAAGGAGGAGGGAATGCACACATTTGAGCTGCTGGGCAGAACACAGGTACCCTTCTGCCACCTGGCAGAAGTCTTCTTTCCATGAAACTTTCCTTCAAGGGATAGAACTAATGGAAAAGCAAGCTACCAATGTACTTTATGCTTTTCAGTATCATTCTTGTTTTCTACATTCAAGTTTCATTCCAGGAAATGTCAAACATGCCCCCTCCCCCACCCATAGAATAATAGAAGGATCACTCCAAGAGCCATCACAGAACTTAGGCCATGGTGAGGCATTCCATTTAAGAGGTAAATCAGTAGAAAAGGTTGTGGGGAGATGGTGCATAGTGTTTTGCTTCATCTAAGTCTTTGGTTCACACCTGTGCAGTCAGACTACTAAACCTCATACACCTGGACCCACAGAAGGCTTCATAATTGCTTTTGAATCAAGAACGTTATTCATTGCCCTGAAGAAGGAATGCCAATGCGAACAAAGTTAAAATAGCTGAATCCTGAAATTAAGGCTCAGAGTTAGCTTAAGCATGTTTGTTAACAACTGAGTGGGTGGGTGCCAAAGAAGGGGAAATAAAATATTTGGTTAAATATGGACTAATATTTTCTTAGAAGCCAGAACTTGTGTCTATGCAAGTGTGTGTGTAATAAGAAATGTCAAGAAAAACCAAGTCATAGCAATAGGAATTCCCAAAGAAAAGTGACATTACAGCCATTACAGCTCTTATCCAAGTTCTTGCAGTGCACACCTGGCTTCTGGAAATAGGTATTTCCTACTTTCAGTGAGGATGTTCAGCCCAAGGCACAAAAAGAAGCAATTAAGAGGGTCACTGATGTGTTCCGTTGGGTAAGAGAAAGTTATAGATCTCTGCACCAGATATTTCTTTGATATTTTTACCAAGTGATGATGTGAGTTCTGGGTACAGAAAGCAATGCCAAAGATGGAAGTCAATCTGACTTGGCAGTGATAGGATTTATTAATATGGCTATTAGTTAAGTGTTAGGACTTGCTAGACAGAGGCCACCCTGTCATGGTGAGTGGGACCTAGGAGTTCCATTTCTGGACACCATCATTTATAGCTGAAGGATTCAGCATTGGAGAAATTATTTTCTCTCAGCATATCTTAGTGCTAGATGAACAGAGTGACCAGAGTATAGAACGGAAAGCATAGTGGATTACTGGAAATTTCTAGATTTCCAACTTCAACATTTTGGAACAGTTCTTTGAGATTCTTAAAAAGCAAGATACTCTACATTGTGTCCACGTAGTGGCCCATCTGGCTGAGGCTCAGTAGGCAGGACTAGCTTTGTGGACTCCAAACATGTGCAAACTTACTTTAATGATCTGGTGTCTCCAAATTGTACTTCATAATATTTTAATAAGGGACCCTACAGTTTCATGTTGCAATGGACCCTGAAAATCATTCCCCCACTTTTCTGTCATGCTCTGGGGGCTGATGCATTGCTATGGTACTGGATGCTATCTCATTGGCATTTCAAACACTGACAGGGTGAACCAAAGCCAGCACATTTCAGCAGAACTTCTGGACTAAAACAGATTACACAGAAGAAAGAGGCTCTCCACTTCTGAGGAATTAGCCACTGAAAACTCAATGGCTAGCATGGGAACATTGCAAGATACTAAACGCCTCATGAATAAAAGCAGAACACTATCAAAAACAGTGACACAATATGAGCCCCCTGGATTGAAAGGGATTCAAAGCAAAGTCGAGGAGATGTCGTTTCAAAGTAGAGTTGACGCTACTGGAAAAAAGCTGGTGAGCATAAAGCCTTTGAGACCTTCATTTGCTGATGGGCATGATTCAAAATGAGAATCGCTGGAATCATCAATTAATAATTGGAATTTGGAATGTACAGCATATGAATTTAGGAAACTTAGAAGTTGTAAAAAAAGAAAAAGAATGCATAGAGAGGGACATTCTAGGTATTAGTGAGTCAGAATGGACTCATATTGGTCATTTTGAAACAGAATCATGTGGTCTACTAGTCCAGCCAGGACAAATGCAAGAGGAATGGTGTTGCAGTCATTATAGAAAGAGACCTTTCAAAATCCATCTTGGAGGACAATACTGTCTGAGAAGGGACATATTACAGAACTTCTAGCCCCTTATAACGAAATCTAGACAATAAAACTGTGATTCACATGTATGCACTAACCAATAAAGCTAGTAAGGAGAAAATTGAAGAGTTCTACCGACATCTTCAGCATGACATTGACCAAACAGGAAATCAAGGTGCATTGATAATTATTAGTGACTGGAATGCAAAAGTTGGAAGCAAAGAGGAAGGAACAGTGGTTGGAAAATATGTTCTTGACGATAGAAATGAAGCTGGAGATTGCTTGATAGAATTGGGAAACGCCAGCAATTTGTTCATTACAAATACCCTTTCTCAGACTGAGCCCCAGTGGTGTAGTGGTTGAGAGCAGGACTGCGGCCCACAGGCTTGGCGGTTCAAATCCAGCAGCGGCTCTCCAGAAGCAAGGCTGGGAAGTTCCCATGACCACCAGAGGGCAGTGACGCCCCCCCCCCAAACAAAACAAATACCCTTTCTCAACAACACAAATGACAACTATCCACATAGACTTCTCCAGAAGGAAAACACAGAAATCAACTTGACTATATCTGTGGGAAGAGATGATGAAGAAGCTCAATATCAGCAGCTAAAGTCAGGTCAGGGGTCAACTGCAGAACAGACCATCAATTGCTCCTATGTAAGTTCAAATTGAAGCAGAAGAAAGTGAACCTAAGTCCATAAGAGTCAAGATATAACCTTGAAGGTATCCCAGCTGAATTTTGAGAACATTTCAAGAAAAGATTTGCTGCATTGAACACTAATGACAGAAGACCTGATGAGCTGTGGGATGACACCAAGAAAATCATACCCAAAGAATGCTGAAGGTCATTAAGAAGACAGGAAAGAAAGAAGAGGTCAGCTTGAATCTCTATAGAGACTCTGAAACTTACTCTGAACCATACTGCAGCGAAAGCAAATGGAATAAATGATAAAGTCAAAGAGCGTAACAGAACATTTCAAATGTGCGAAGACCTAAAGTGAGAAAACCAAAAGGGGAGACCTGGCTCAGCATATCTTAAACTGAAGGAACTGAAGAAAAGCAATCAAGATTGAACGTTTCAAATATTGAAACATTGCATGATGCAAGAAGCATTCAAAGAATATCTAAAAAAAAGAATAGCCACTCTACCACAGGAAACTGAAGGTAGCATAGGAGCAAGAATCAATGATGCTGAAGGGAAAAGTGCAAGCGACGCTGAAAACAGCCCCCAAAAGCCCCAGGAATTGATGAAATGCTAACAAAAATGTTTCAAGAAGTGAAGCACTCACATTTCTGTATAGGAAATTTTAAACACTAAGTAAACCAAGCTCCTTGGCCAACTGACTTGAAGAGATCCATATTTACACACATTCCTAAAAATGGTGACCCAACAACGGCAACAATTATAGAACAGTATGTCAGCATCACATGAAGTATATCTTACTGAAGACCATCCGACAATGGTTGCAGCTGTGCATTGACAGGGAGCTGCAAAAGTTCAGGCTATAAGCTGAGAAGGGCAGGGAACAAAGCACACAGTTGTGACTGGAAGCACAACACAGAAAGATTTTATTTACTATGTTAAGGTATTTGATCCTGTGTAGAAAATTAAAAAATATGGATAGACAATAAAAAGTGGGAATACCAGCATGTTTTACTGCTCATGAAGAAACTGTACATGGATCAAGAAACAGTTGTGAAAACAGAACAAGGGCATATTGTATGGTTTAAAATCAAGAAACATGTGCATCAGGTCTGTACTTTGTCAGCAAACTTATTCAATCTGTATGCTGAGTAAATAAAGAGAAGCTGGATTATATAAAAAAGAATGCGATATCAGGTTTGGAGGAAAGCTCATTAACAACTTTCCATATGAAAATGATAAAACCTTGCTTGCTGAAAATGAAAAGAAATTAAAGCACTGGGTAATGAAGAACAAGGATTGCAGCTATCCATATGAATTAGAACTCAATGTAAGGGGAAACCTGTCCAATAGGTGACATCACAATAAATGGGAAAAAGATAGAAATGGTCAAGGAATTCCTCTTGCTTGCATCCACAATCAATACTCATGGAAGTGGCAGTTGATATCAAAGGATGCATTGTATCAGGTAAGACCTCTTTAAAGTGTTGAATATCAAAGATCTTACTTTGAGGATGAAGGGGCGGCCAACCCAAGCCATAGTACCTACATACTTTACATCATTGTATTGGGGGCTCATTCAACTCAAATCACAATCCCTGCATATGTCCATTGTGTCAAGCACATTTGTACATTTGTTGCCATCATCATTTTCAAAACATTTGCTTTCTACTTGAGCTCTTGGTATCAGCTCCATAATTTTCCCCTCCCTCCCTCCTCTCCCTCTCTCCCTCATGAACCCTTGAGAATTTATAAATTATTATTATTTGTCATGCTTTACATTGTCTGATGTTTTCCTTCACCCATTTTTCTGTTTTGCATCTCCTAGGGAGGGGGTTACATAGAGATCGTTGTAATTAGTTCCCCCTTTCTACCTACCTTCCCTCCAACCTACCAGTATAGCCACTTTCATCGCTGGTCTTGGGTGATTCATCTGTCCTGGATTCCCTGTGTTTCCAGGTCCTATCTGTACAAGGGTACATCCTCTGGTCTAGACAGATTTGTAAGGTAAAATTGGGATCATGATAGTGGGGGGTGGGTTGGGGAGGAAGCATTAAAGAACTAGAGGAAAGTTGCATGTTTCATCGTTGCTGCACTACACCCTGATTGACTTTTCTCCTCCCCCTCCATGAGAACCTTCTGTAAGGGGATGTACAATTGATTACAGATGGGCTTTGGGTCCCCACTCCGAAATCCCTCTCATTCACAATGATATTTTTTTGTTCTTTGATGCCTGATTCCTGATCCCATAGTCACCTTGTGATCACATCGGCTGTGTGTTTCTTTCATGTGGGCTTTGGTACTTCTGAGCTAGATGGCCCCTTGTTTATTTTTAAGCCTTTAAGACTCCAGACACTATATCTTTTGATAGCCAAGCAACATCAGCTTTCTTCACCACATTCACTTATGCACACATTTGTCTTCAGTGATTGTGTTGGGAAGGTGAGTATCATGAAATGCCAGTTTACTAGAACAAAGTGTTCATTCATTGAGGGAGTACTTGAGTAGAGGCCCAATGCCCATCTGCTACCTTAATACTAAACCTATAAATACATGCACATAGTTCGATTTCCCTGTCATATATAAATATATTAACCTATGTATATGTTATATTTAGACCTCAAAAATACCCTTTGCCTCCTCATGCTTTCCTCTAATTCTTTTTACTTTCCTCTTGTCCCACTATTAGACTCAGCCTTCATTTAGGTTTCATTAATTCCTCTCAGTTAAATTTCCCTTGATCAAGGTCTTTTACACTCTCCTTGCCACCATTTTTGGATGACTTGTTGTTCCTTTGTTCCTGGGTTCGTTAACATGACTTCCTTTCTCCTGCCTCTACTCTCCCATGTCCCCCTGGACTCTCCCATGTCCCCCTGGAGCCTCCTCCAGATTGTTTATCCCACCTAACTCATGTAGACAGACCTGCAGAAGTATTAATATACACAAAAACAAGAAAGAACAAAGCAAAACAACAAAGAAAAGAAGAGAAAACAAAAGCAGCAGAACCAATGACAAAAAAAAAAAAAAAAAGAAAGAAAAGCCTGTAAATAGTTCCAGGTCTGTTTGTTGTCCTTTTGGATAAAGTGACTAGATTTTGACATTGGTAAAGCGGGACACCATTGATTGGAGGGGGGGGTGGGGTGGGGGGGTGAGTAGAGGGGGTATATTCCCTTCCCATTCTCCAGCTGTTCCCTAACTTGTCCTGCATTCTTTCCCAAAATCAGTACATTTTTAAAACTCCGTGGGAAAGTTTGTTTAAAATTGGGACTGTCCAGCCAAAAGCGGGATGTCTGGTCACTTTACTTTAGGAGTGTTTTCCAGTCAAGTCTGATGGGGTGTCACACCCTAGGCCATAACCTTTTCAATTGCCTCTTAAGCATGTGACAGTTGGACATTGATTAAACAAGATGGCAGAAGAACTGGTACATATGGATTAGGTGCTGGCGAATGATATTGGAAGTATCATGGTCTTCCAAAAGAACAAACAAATGTGTCTTGGATGAAGTACAATCAGAATGCTCCTTAGGGGAAAGGATGGCAAGACTTGGTCTTACAGACTTTGGACATCTTGTCAGGAGAGACCAGTCCTTGGAGAAGACAGCATGTTTGGTGAAGCAGAGGAGGAACAAACCAGAGGGAAGCACTCAAGGAGATGGATGGACACAGTTATTGCCACCATGGGCAAGCAGAAGAATATTTGTGAGGATGACGCAGGACTAGGCAATGTTTCCTTTAGTTGTACATTGTATAGATTTAGTTCAGAACCGACTGGATGCCACCCCACGACAATAAAAACAACAACAAATCATGCCTTGTCCACGTACTCTTTGTGACATGTGATGGTTTAAATAGAGAACTAAGATGCTCTCGACACCCTTAGTTCATATTTGGGAGTGGTGGGAGAAACAAAGTGAATGCTAGCTCTTAGATAATGGTTGAGTCCCAAATCAAGCATCAAGTTTCAGAAAGCTCTGAGACATAGGACATGAGGCCCATAGGCCTTCAGAGAAATGCCTGCACTGAGAAAACAAAAGGTAAGTCTCTTAAAGACACTCGTTTCTTCCCACCACGCAAGCAAGTCTAAGGCTCACCTCTCCACCTGGCATCATTTCTCTGTGTCAAGCATTATTCAAACTCAACATTTCATGGAGGCACTGAAAACGCTCCCTTCCCTGCCATTGCTCACCAGCTTGTGCACAGACAATAAAACATTGGGTAGCATTTGGATACGTCTTTAACTCAATTGGAAAAATTTTCTTATTTCATGGTTTCTCTTGAAACTTCATTTACTGCTCATTTGATTTTTAGATGAACAGTTTCATTTTTCTGCTGGTTAGTCTTTACCTACAACGCGAGAGCTGGTAGGCCTAAGGGTGATAGTGAGGCGTTCTGGATTATGTGGAAATTGAAGTAGCCCTGCCTTTTGATTTACTACTGAAAAAGCCTAAGGGTGGCATATCACCTATCTTTAACAAATGATATGTAAATAAATAAATAAGTCACACACACACACACACACACAGCCGTGAACCCAACCAAAACTTTTAGTCTCCAGATTCTGAGAATTGACCCCCAGGAAAACAGGTGGTGAGGTGTCTGGGCCTGCCTTAGCGGAACAAAGCAGGAAATAAGCCTAGTGGGCAATAGGAGATGTGAGTGGTGGGGGCAGGGGCAGAATAAAGGTCAGCAGAAGGATCTGCACTTTTATGAGGGCAGAGAGGATGTTATCAACTTTGCCAAGTACTTCAGCCTGATAGTTCTGGCCCTTATTTCTCTAGTCTCCAGAATGTCTTTCCTAATCTGGATTTGTAAATTACCAGAAGGTTTTGATTTATTTCTTGTTCTACATTTCTTGTAAGCATAACCGTAAATTATTGTATATATCTACATGTGTGTATATAGCATCCCTATCTCTATCATCTATGTAAACCTTTCTATGAATGTGTCCCTGGAAAATAGAGGCAGAATGTGGTCTCTCCCCACCTTGATTTGTATTGTTAGTGTCACAACCAGTTTATCCAGTTAATTGGACTGGACTTGTGATGGTTTTGTTTGATGCAGAATAGCCCAGGCCTCCACAGCGTTTTCAATTTTGGCTCCTTATAATGAGATTTCCAGGTCTTTCTTCCACCACTTACCTAGGACCTGGCCGCGCTCTGCACCTAGGCAGGTCCTCAAGAAAGAATATAGAAAGCGTTGGGCTTTTCCTGCTTCTCTGCAACAGGCCCCTCTATGAAAGGAGCAGAAACGTGTTAAGAAAGAAATCCTGATGTTGGAATTACTTTCACATGAAAATATGAAGAGTCAGGAATAAATGCTCCCCAGTGATACCAAAACCCCACTGCCCTCAATTTGATTTTGAACATAATTGCTCTTTACTGAGTTTTGAAGCTCAAAATCTTTATAAGAATAGATAGTCTCCTTTTTGTCCCTTTAATGGATATATTGATGGGTTTGAATCTTGGACCTTTTTGTTATCAGTTCCCAATAATAGATATTAAAATAATTATTTGGATTGAGTTTAGTGTACCAAATATCAGAAGTACAATCACATGCATTTTCATTCTAATCATTGGGATACTTTTAAAGTGTTCAACAAAAATTCCTTAAAATTCGACATTGACATTTTTTTCAGTCATTGAAGGGAAAAGCTAACTTTAACAACTTCTATCTTTTCTATAGCAGTATGCCAAATGATGGCTGTGGTCATGATAATATTATTTCTTATTTATGGACACTCCCTTTAGAACATGAGCATGGATTTTTGTATACATGGCAAGGCAAGAGTAGCCTTGTTCAAGCTTCTATACATTCTTATAAGTAGAGACAAGCATTTTTAAAATAGGTGAAGCAACATAATCTTACAGAGGGGTTGCAGGGAGGATAGATATGAGCCAGTCAGGGTACAGTGCAGTAACAATGAAATATGCAACTTTCCTCTAGTCCTCAAATGCTTCCTGTCACCCACTATCATGATCCCAATTCTACCAGACAAATCAGCTAGACTAGGGGATGTACACTAGAGTCGGAAGCCTGGGGAATTTAGGATAGATGATCCCTCAGAACTAGTGGTGGGAGTGGTGATACTAGGAGGGTAGAGGGATGGTGGAATAGAAAGGGGGAACTAATTTCAGGTATCTACATATAACCTCCTCTCTTGGCTGTGGACAACAGGGAAGTGAGTGAAGGGACACATTGGAGAGAGTACGATATGAAAGAGTAATAACAAGTTGTAAATTATTTAGAGTTCATGGGGTGGGGGGGAAGAGAAATATGGGGCACTGATATTGGAGACCTAAGTGGAGGGAGGATGTTTTGAGAGTGATGATGGCAACAAGTGTGCAAATGTGGCCTGCATAAAATTGATGTATGTATGGATCGTGATGGGAGTTGTATAAGACTCCAAGAAAATGATTTATTAAAAAAAGGGAGAGGGAAAGAGAAGGGTTCAAGGTGAAAATATTTGGAAATGAATATGATGACACATGTATAGATATACTTGATATAAATGATGTATTGAATGTTATAAGAGCTGTAAGAGCCCCCAATAAAATCATTGGGGAAAAAAAACTCCATTCATGATTATTGTGTTAATGAATCTAAGAGGGATCACCACTCCCAACCCCAACATATACACTTCACCATTCGCCTGAATCCGTGTTATTTTACGTCACTGGCAATTCCCAATCAGCACTAGTAAGAGAGAAATGTGGCTGCTCAGACCTTTATGAGTTGTGTCACTTGCAGGCTTGCTCCACCGAGGGGTCTGGCTCTACTCCATGCCCTTCCTTAAAGCCCTCTTTCATTTGGCAGAGACACTGAGAGACTATGGCGGGGCAATTACTGGGCCCCAACTGGTAGTCCTCCAAATCTGGCTGGCCTAGAAACCCACACCAACCTAACCAGCATTCAAGTAGCCCTCCAAAGAAGAATTCAGCTCTGAAAAAGATTTCCTTTCTTGACACAGAATATTTGCGAACCTTATCAATTGAGCCCGGCTTCTGATTTCCAGGTTGACTAGAGAAAAAAGTTAAGAGACACACATACATATCTAGGAAAGATCTTTATATAAAAGAGCACTTGTGTCTTGAGAAACTAACTAAATAAGTTAAGAGACATACATACATATCTAGGAAAGATCTTTATATAAAAGAGCACTTGTGTCTTGAGAAACTAACTCAGCCCAGTCCAGATCAAGTTTACAAGTCCAACATTAGGGCCATCTGTCCAGTACCAGTGTTTAAATTCCTTTTCAGACTCATGCACCACGTGCAAGGACACTGACTACAGGAAAGTCTTGTTGATTCAGGGGCAGTGGAAGCATGTCAGTGCTGGCAGGGGTCTTTCTGTGGCTCCTCTTGCTTCAGAACTCTTGTTGCCATCAGTATAGCCCCACATGACTTGCCATTCTGTGTCCTCCTTGAAGGAGGAAGACAAGAGTTCCCAAAATCCTCAGAAGAAGGCCAGGCCCAAAGAAAGGCTTCAATGACTGTGACCTGATGGATAGGCTAGATTCCACCCCTTCTTCAAATTGACAGGAGATCATGTAACTGCACCACGGAGCAAGAAGCAGATTATTGAGTTAAGAAGTAGCACAATCGCCATTGAAGATGGCGTCTGTAGGCATCTTGGGTTGGGTAGAGACAAAGGGAACCCCAGGGACGAATTTACTCCAAAATTTGCCACTGTGGTCTTGGAAAGGGTGGGCTATATTGTCCCCTTGCTGTCTGCCCATCTAAGTTTTTTGAGTTGTACATATCTTTATTTCGGAGGAATGCCTTTGCCCAATTGAAGAAAGGTACAGGCTCTCTCCCAGTGGTTTGCTATAATGGGGATGATTATTGGCAGGGTTATAGTAAAAAATTGGCAGTGTTTATATTCTAAATGATGATTTTTACCCCTTTGCTATAAAAGTTTATGTCAAACTGATATTTGATATCCTGACTCTCCTTCTCAGAGCACTTTCCTTTTTAAGAGAATTTTTTTAAAAATGCCTAACCAAATCAGTGTAATTTTCCTGAATTATATGAACATTTTGGTAAAACAACAATGCAGTATCATTTGGATAGGTTTTCTAACACTCCCTACTCCTCCTCTTCTTGCCCCCTCCTCAGCTAGCTTTGGATTTAAACAAGATGCTATAGAATTTAAGTCTGAGCTTGAAAGGATGGAGAAGAAATGATGGCATGATGCACAGAGCTAGACCAGAGACGAAGGAGAAGTAGGTTGTCTCACAGCAGCTTTGTGAAACCCTCTGTAGCCAGGAGTGATAGCCCTTTTGGAGCAATTATCACTGCGCATTTTCATTATGCATTTTATATCTCTCCGAACATAATCACCTGCTCATGTCTCTCTGATAAATAATTGGATTTTTATTTCACATTTGCATTGTTAATTACAGTATATTATAGAACTAAGACACCAGGCATCTGTTATTAATAGAATGTAATTTTTTACAAAAACAACCAGGGCGCTTTAAATAGACAAAGAGAAAGCACCCTTTATTGGAGGCCACCCAAATCTGCAGATAGCTTTTTGCTTGGACTTTGCGGTAAGGCAGGAACGGAAGAAAAATGCCACATGTATTGAAGCTATCGAAATAAAATGTAAAGCAATGTACAGTTTGGCAAGAATTTATGCCCTTATCCTTGAGAAATGAGTCTCAAATGTTGTTACTGTGAAAGCTGTAAGAATATCTTTAATGTTTCGAAGTTGAACAATGCAATCTATGAGGTCCTTCCAAGTGTCTGGCAGCCTTTGGTCACCACAGGAGAACTCAGTTGGGGCAGCAAATTCTAGGGGTCTTCAGGTCATTATTGTCCTTCGCCAAAGAGGGCTCTCCTGAGAAAGGCTCATTTTCTCCCCCTATTTGCATAGGAACTTGTTGAGAGACAATGAGGTGAGAAAATCAACAGATTAAAAATCTAGGAGCCTGGGAATTCTCCATCTGCCCATGGCCACAACTTCCCAGGTGGTGGTTCCCACTCTGAACCGTGAGAAGTGACCCTGCTGTTCCACCCGTAGAGGGTTGTAAGAAAGATCAAAGTACAATGAAAACACTGTGAGAGGCAGATGCGTGATAACAATGCAAGCAATCGAGTCAAGATTGCCCTGTGGTTAGGTTGGTGCTTGAGGGCCTTCCTTTTTTGCAGATTTCACAGCATTGTCAGGCACCACCGTCAAGAGAGAGAATGTTCTAGCACCACAAATACAATCCCGCATGCTTTCCTGTGGTAATAATACTTTTCCTTCAACTGCAACCCGATCTTTATCTTTCATTACAATTTTCACTTAAGCTGGTTATATAGAAATGGAATCATCCATTATGTAACGCTTCAAGGTTTTTGTCTTTCTTTTTTTTTTTTTCATTTAGCACAACACCCTTGAGATTTATGTAATTTCTGGGAATCATCAGTAGTTTCTTCCTGCTTATTGCTGAGTAGGCGCCCTGGTGGTACAGTGGTTAGACCTTGGCCTGCTAACCTTAAAGTGGACAGTTCAAAACAACCATATTCTACTTGGAATAAAGATGAGACTGTCTATCTCTATAGTTACAGTCTTGAGAACCCACAAGAACAATTCTAGCCTGTCTTATAGGGTCACTAACTATGAGTCAGCATTGATTCCATTCAATGACAATGAGTTCCGGGGTTTCGTTTGTTTGTTTGTTTATGCTGAGTGATCTATCATTAGATGGATGTGTTGCTATTTGTTTACCCATTCACCTATTGAAGAACAATCAAGTTCTCTCTAGTTTGGGACAATTGCAAAGAAAGCTGCTGTGAACATTCATACACGTAGGATTATGATTTTAGGGTAGAAGTGTGTTGAACATTATACAAAGGTGCAGGACATTTTTTCCAGGACAGTACTCCCATTTTAAACCCATACTTAGGAATGACAGGCCCAATTGTTCAGCACTCTCACCAACATTTGATATATGGAGTCCCTTGTTTTTTTACGCTGCATTTTCCTATGGGCTAATGGAATTGAAAATTTGTACTTTTGTTGCTATCTCTGGTGAAATGTTAACTCAAGTAATTTACTAATTTTCTAATAGAAAGTCAGCTGTTAAGGAAGCTTTGTTCTATGTTATGACCATATTCTCCACTTGGTGCTTTCATAAGAACTATAATAAAAAAAACTAAATTACTTCCTGACTGCTATGAATGATTGTGATGGGCCACAGGCAGTTGTCCTTGATATATGTTACACGCTTAAGAAAAAAGATACCCTGCACTTTTATTTTCATTTATCTTTTTCCTATCTACTTTCCATGACAGTTTGCTAAGAATATACCTTTTGAGGTGTCCACCATAAAACAAAACTCACAGCTATTGAGCCAATGCAGACTCATTCGTAGTGACCCGGTAGGATAGGTGAGAACTGCCCCTGTGCATTTTTCAGACTAACTTTTTATGAGAGTAGAGCAAAGTCCTATATTTCTCTTGAGGAGCCCTTGGTGGTTTGGAACTGCTGGCCTTGCAGTTAGCAGCCCGAGACATAACCACTGTGTCCCCAGGTTTCCACCATGACAGTCACGTTTCATTAATCCATGAGGAAGAGAGAGAGTAGAGCCAGGTGATTCAGGAAAGGTATCCAACGAAGGATGCTTTCAAGCATAGTGATTCTAGCTCTTCAACTGGTGACTCTCATTAGTGTCGCTGAATTGAAAAAGGCTGAAATGACGAGTTTGAAAGGGATGCCAACAAGTTCATGGAAAAGTAGAATTAGAAGATCTTTTTTTCACAATTTTTGAATACACACACACACACACACACACATACATAGATAGTGTTCTGGGCTGTAATTTGTGTTGCTAATCACACGGTCAGTAATTCAAATTCACCAGAGCGCCCCAGGAGAAAGACTGCGCTACCTGCTCCAGTAAAGATTGATGACTTCAGAAATCCAATATAGGGTCACCATGAGTTGGTATCAACTTGCTGGCAACCTAGTAGTACACACACACACACACACACACACACACACACACACATTCATGCGGACTTAGGCATATTATTAGGTTCCAAAAGCCATTATGTGAAAATTAGTTTTATGTAAAAATGAAGGATAACTACATCAATTCAGAACTACCAAACGGGGGTTGAGCTCTGGTGGCGTAGTGGTTGTGTGTGGGACTGCGGCCCACTGGGATGGAGGTTCAATTCCAGCAGTGGCTCCACAGGAGCAAAGGCTGGGCCTCCTACTCCCACCACCAGAAGGCAGTGATGCCACAAAAAAACAAAAAACAAAAAAACAATAAAAAAGAACCACCAAATGACACAGTAACTGCTACAACATAGAGCATCGTGACTGTCAAGTTGGTACATACCCTTCAATACCGGAGCCAGTGTTATGCTCGCCCAACATTTGTTATTGCTTGATACACATCAGTGAATGAAATCGATAGTAGAATTTTCTTCTGTTGTAAACACTCAGAATGTCAGATAATGATGGAGTTGATAAATGAGTAGCGGTAGGTATATATACATATGCCTCCATATTAAAGTGACCAGACATCCCACTTTTTGATAATTTAACAATGTCCCATGGCATTTTAAAATTAAAATAAATACATTACAATACTAGTTTTGCATTCTATGAGAAGTTTTGTTGCTCCATATAGACCAAATTTATAATCAAGAACCCCCTCAACCCACCCCACCCCCCTGGTCAAAGGTGTCCTGCTTAAAATCTGGTCACTTTAATCTATATGTATTATACACACATATTATATAGCTATATATGTCCCCCCCCAAATTAAAAGAAAGTGGAATTAAAAGATAATGAGATTCTTGACAAACTTTTTTTTATTGGCATCACTGCCCTGGTGGTGGGAGTAGGAGGTCCAGTCTTGTTCCCGGGGAGCTGCTGCTGGATTTGACTTGACAAAATTTTTGAAGCCCTCTGTAGATATCCAGGAAAAAGACTCACCTTTCTACTCCCATACACATTGATAGTCTTGGGAACCCACAGAGGGGTGAGTAGCTATGAATCAGCATAGACTTGATAGCAGTGAGTTATTGTTATTGGCAACAAATGTACAAGTATGCTTGATACAATCGATGTATGGACTGTTATAAGAGCTGTAAGAGGCCCAATAAAATGGTCCATTAATAAAGGAAATAAAAAACTTAAAAACAGATATAGTCTATTAGGATTATGAATATATCAGCTAAGAAAATCTGATGCCTACATTTCAATACAGCATGATTCTTGATTCAGAAGGTTATAAACTACCAGTAAATAGAAAATAATAATAATGGGCAATTCACTTCATAAAGGAACATTTTTATGTGGCGTCGTGTGCTTTTGTCGTTTTACTTGATTTACAAAACATTTTGTTTCTAGATTTGCATCTTTTTTCTTAAGTCCTTCTGAAAATCCAAGAAAAATGAAGTTTAAAAAGAATAAATGTTAAAAAATGAAAGTAGTACACTGAAAATAAATGTGCAAAAGTCATTTTGAAAATGAATCAAAGCACAATGTTTCTCTAATAGGAAAAAAAATTTGTGATATGAGAAGGAATGAGATAGTTGCAATTGTAGTAATATTTATTTGAGAAGACTTTAAAATGGGAGTTCCTTTTTTTGGAAGCAATAAGATTTATTAGACACAGGTATCTGGAGTCCTTGCTTTGGGTCTCACCCATTAGAGACCTGGCTTTGGCCCACATGCAGGTGCTTTCTGTTTTTCAAGGAGAGAACTATGAAGGTCAAGGACAGTGGCCACAAGGAGCTTATACTACTCACCCTCTCCCCATCTCAGGTTCTGGACTTCTGGAATTCCTGATTGAGAGCACTGAACCTTCCTACCATGCCTTACATAGATCTATTCTTTAGTGGCCTAATCAGACTTCTTGTGTTCTCATTCATAGATCCATGAGGTTCAGGGTGGCAGCTTTGTGAGGTGTGGTTGTGCATCTAGTTTGTAATGTTTGCTGGAATCCCCCATTCAAGCATGTAAGACCAACCTTAGTGCAAGCTGGTTGAAGGGATACTATTTTCCCCCTAGTCCAGGGTCTCACAAACATCAAAGACTGGTACATGTAAGCGTGTAAGAAAACCAAATCCTGAGGACATTGAGAAAACATCATTTCCCAGAGGCCACAGACAATAGAAACGGGGGGAGGGAAAACCAGAACATTTGAACATCTTACTTAGCTTAAAGGGTGAACCTGGCAGAGAAGGGTTCTGAGATGCACTCTTCCCTGCCCCCATCCCATCTTCACTGCAAACTCAGGAAGACATGATTGGCAGACAAAGGCAAGCCCACTGGACAGTGTCAGATTCAGTAAGAAGCAAGCTGTTCGAAGGGCTCTCATGTAAATATCTACTATGCTCACTACTAGCTAAAAGGCTGGTGCTTCAAGCATCTTCAGAGGTATGATCTTGTGATTTGCATCCTAAAAACCACTAATTTATTTCCTCTGGTCTAAATACAGGCTTGTACATATGTAAATGTACTTATATATAATGACAGGGAAATGGGTATATGTACAAAATTTATATCTATGTACACATATACTTATATGTTAAGTATCAAGGTAGCAGATAGACATTGGGCCTATACTCAAGTACTCCCTCAACACAAGAATGCCTTTTTTTCTAAGAACTTGGCATTCTGTGATGCTCACCTCCCTGATACGATTGCTGAAGACAAAATGGATGCGTAGCAAATGTGGTGAAGAAAGCTGATGATGCCCAGCTATCAAAAGATATAGCATCTTGGGTCTTAAAGGCTTAAAGATGAACAAAGGGCATCTACCTGAGAAACAACAAAGTCTACATGCAAGAAGCACACCAGTCTGTGTCATCATGAGGTGCTGATGGGATCAGGTATCAGGCATCAAAGACCCAGACCAATAAATCCTACCAGTGTGAATAAGGGGGCAGTGCAGAGTGGAGACTCAAAGCCCATCTGTTGAAAATTGGACATCCCCTTACAGAAGAGTCACAAGGAAGAGAAGAGCCTGTAAGGGTGCAGGACAGTGTAGTTGAAACATACAACATTCCTCTACTTCTTTAATGCCCTCCCCCCAACTATCCTGAACCCAATCTACCTTACGAATCAGGCTAGTACAGATAAAAACTGGAAATACAGGGGATCCAGGATAGATAAACTCCTCAGGACCAATAGGGAGAATACTGATACCAGGAAGGAAAAGGGGAGGTGGGGGTAAGCAACCAATCACAATGATCTATACATAACTCCCTCCTTGGGGATCAGCAATAGAAAAGTGGGTGAAGGGAGACATCAGTCAGTGTTAGATGTGAAAAAAAATAATAATTTATAAACTATCATTTATTTCTGAGGGAAGGAGGGAGAGTGGAGAAGGGAGGGAAAAATGAGGAGCTGATACCAGGGGGCTTAAGTAGAAAGAAAGTGTTTTGAAAATGATAATGGCAATAAAGGTACAAATGCACTCGACACCATGGATGTATTTATGGATTGTGATAATTTCTGTATGAGCTCCCAATAAAATAACTAAAAAAAAATTTAAAAATACATAGCTTTGAAAAAAAAAAGATTTCCTCTGTTGACAGTCTTATCCCTTTCCTATCTCTCTATTAATGTTTTCCTTCTTGACCGACTCCTGTCTCACACAAGTTCTGGATTTTCCAGATTTTATTAAAAAGTGTTAGGTGCTGTTTTCCCTCTTTCTGTTGTGAGCACACAATGGATTTCCTAGAGGCTATGGGATGTGGACACGCATTGTTCTGATGGTCAATGGAATGTGCCCCTATATATTCTCCTGCCTTAGCAATTCCTTACACTGAAGTCCCACCTACTAAATCTCGGTTGAGGTAACCCAAAATTAACGGAAGCTCTTGGGAGTACTCCGTTTTTTAAGCGTGCAAGAAGGGTCTTAAGGTCAAAGAGTTTGATAACAGTTGCCTTGAAGCAATAAACAACTACCTATTTCTGCAGATAGTCCTTGAATTCGCCAAAGTTCAGTGGAAAGTCATTGAGAGGATGGAAAGTTAGGCGGTTAGATTTACGAGGCGAGGTGGAAGGAATTGGGATGGATCCGCCCAGAGGAGAGAAGCTGAAGCACTGCTTTAATAATGGTCTTCAGGTATGTGAAAGTCTGACACACAGAACTAGGAGAAATTGGCCTAAAGTGCAGTGTGCGAGATTTCAACTCGAGATAAAGAACGCTTCTCTGACGGGTTGTTAAACAGCGGAGGTGACCAACGAGGAGGTCGTGTAAAACAGGATAGATTTCCATCTGTCTCGGGTGATTTAAATGTGGCCACGCCAGAAAGTCGGGAAAGGTGGGGACTGGACAAGATGATGTCTTGGGCCCCCCTGCCAGCGCCTTGGTTCTATAATTAACTTGATGAAAGGCGCGGTGGCGTTTTGCAGGGAAGGGTTCAGGCAGGAATGTGCTTGCTGACCTCAGGATGGGTCCTGCGGGAGATGGGGGGAAGGCAGTGTTGGCTTCATGGCCGATGGGATCTCATATCATCCCACAAAATGGATCAATCCCTGGAGAAGCACACTTCAGAGCTTGATTTTAAAGAATGGGGCCCAGGCTCCCTATTCAACTGTCCTCATTGTCTAGGAACCATGAGGAAAAAAATACAGAGATTGCGACATTGATTTTAGTTAGCCCTGCTGGGAATGGGAGATTTACAAATTTTCATGGAATGCTTGTGACTCTAAAGGACAAGGAAACCAGTAAAATATGATCCTTATTAGTGTAAGAGAATCAATAGTAGAACTATCCAAATGGAAAGCCTGAGAATGATGCCTTTCACAGACATACTCTTGACATTTGCAGAATTAGTGGAATTCCATCGCTTCCAGCTTCCCCAGCCTTTTGGCATTCACTAGATGAGAGGATGGGTGTTTTCCAGAGATGCAGAAAAGCTGCCAAATTCCAAGGTAGTTTGTTTTCATTGCTTATCATTTGAATTTTCTTGAATGATGTGCCTTGGTCAAAACAAGAGGGAGGAAAGAATGCCCATTTTCTGGGGCTTCCTATTGGATCCTGGCATTAGGCACAATGCAGGAGAAGTCAGTGGAACCATCTGGGATAACAAACTGGCTTAGAGACTATGAATGAGATTCTATCTAAATGAAGACTCAATTGTCATGGTCTGTGTTGACAGTTAAAAAATAAAGCAGTTGAGTTTTATCATGGCTTGGGCTGATTGATAGAAAGCAGAGAAAGAAGACAGGACAGTGAAGACCCCTTGGGTACTTTTAGAGACTGCAGGATAGTTTGATCAGATATCATTCAGGAAAACAACCCTGGCAGATAGTAGATAACCCCATTGTGGGAAACGATTACCAGGCTCCATCTAGCTCAAAAAGATTCTAAGAGCCTACTGACCTCTTTTTATTTTTTCATTTTTTTGACAAAGCCTTGGTGTTGAATGAGATGGAAAGACCAAGCCTCAGGCAACATGGTAAATACACTCTCTGTCCCAGAGAACAGGAAAGTGGGGAATTTCATGGAAGCAGAAAACAATTCCTTTCTTTGATTGTAAAAATCAGTGTGGTGTTAATACTGAATCAAAAGACAGTATCTTCCATTCTTATTTTGTCACTTAAATTCATGCCTATTGATGCATATGTGTGTGTGTGTGTGTGTGTGTGTGTATGAAAGGAAACACAGACACAGAAGGCAGGGGGTGAAGGTGGGAAGAGAATTCTTGTTTAAAACATTATACCAATATATTTTACAGATTGGCTTTAAAAATGATTTGGATAATGTCCCTATTTTATTCTAATCACCTTGCAGCTAAGCTAAGGTAAGGTCAAGACAAACTGCTGGGTAAAAGCTATCACCTTTGTGGTTCAGAAAAGACATTCTTTTTCTTCTTGGGTCCAGAAAACTTGTGATTGTGAAGATCTCAATGAGGATTTGTGATTAGAAAAGGGAGAAGTCTCTGCTTTTGTTGTGTGTCTTCATACACCCTTCTCAACCAGCCAATGGCAGTTACCACTGGAGGCTAGGCCTGTGCATTTTGAGCTCCATGGTTGACACTTCAGCCTCTCCATTTCACCAGATTGTTCTTGCATGTGATCATCTCTGCCACTTGTGCTCTCTACTGTCCATTCCCTCCATTTCTTTCAGCTAGTCATTCTCATTTTCCAAGATTCAACTGGTCCTCCTTTGTGGCCTCCACACCTGCCAACAGTCCAAGAAACCCACCCACTCTCTTCATAGTGCCTCTAAAAACCTGAGGTTGGTGGTTTGAAGGCAGCACTTCAGAAGACCCAGAAGACCCACAGAAAAAAAGACTAAGGAACCATTTCTGAAAAACCAAAACTGAAAATTCTATGGAGCACACTTCCATTCTGACACACATGGAATCTCCATGAGTTCAAATTAGACCTACATGGTGGTGGTGGTAAGAAAGCATGACTTACTTTGCACTGCAGTTATTTCTGTGTATGACCATCCTTGCCACTCAAATGTATACACCCCTTATCCAGGGTTCAAGTTATGACTGCTATTTTAAAAACTGAGTCTAGTACTTACTAGTTGTCCAGTAACAGTTGAATTTCAATAAGTCTATCTTTTTTTCTTTTCAGAAAAAAGGAACCAGGTTCAGGTAGCTGCTACTCATATTTCTCACTTCTGGAATTATATTTTTTATCAGTAAATATTCCATAAAACCTCATAACATACATTCAAAAACAGCCATCATAGGAAAAGCCTTTTCTACACGCCCACTTATTCAGCTATATATAACCCAAGAAGACAATAACAGAAAAAATGCATGTGCATAGGTTAATGTTTGGGTTCAAAGAATTTGCATCTACAGTTTTGTTTTATTGCCACAAACTGCATACAATCAAAAACCAATAGGAACCACACAAACCTTGAATGGGTCAAATCAAAGTCCCGGTCCATGATGACCACTGACTTGCAGATGCAAAGGAGTTGAGAAGGGTGAGAGCATTGAGCGAAATGATCACACCGTGCCTTTCTAACAGAATTTTTTTCCTTTCCACAAAAGTACTGAGCCTTGAGAATGTGGTCGGTATTTTCTAATGTTGCCACCAAGAGTGGCCTGCTGACAGGAACATGTAAAAATGACATCTAAAAAAGCAATAGAGTTATTGTTTTTGCTTATTTTCCCTGTTCTCATCTTTCCTCTGTCTGGTAGGTGGGAAAAGTTACAAAGTGTTTTCAAGAAAAGAATATGACATTTCCACAGATGGGTACTTTTCAGGACACATGTAAATTGTTGAGCAAATAACTTGTTCTTTTCATTGGACATGCTCCCTAGATTTGTACATGGCACGTGTAAGAAATGCAAAAAACACTTGGAGAAATTATTTTGGAGGAAACATCGTTGTGCTGTAGTTTCTGCACGACTCATATGCTTGTTTTCTCTCTCATTCCTCTACTGCGTTCTTCTCTTGGCTTTTGATTGTAAACATGTGTTAATTTCTGTTCTGTGAATTTAGATGTGTGAGGGTGTGTGTGTGCAAATGCAGTTTGAAAAACTTCCTTTGAGATATTTGGCTTTACAAAATTTTGTTTTACTTGAATATATACATTCCACTGTGTTGTGTGTATGTATGTGTATAGTATATGTATATATATATATATATATACACACACACAGACATACAGGGTAGCCCATTAAAAAAACTAATCATTTTCATCCTTATATCTTGATATATAGAGTCAGCAACCCAGAGCAGATGTCACAGCCTGGCAGTGGCACAAGTGGGACTGAATCTTGGGATTCTCTCTGAAATCCCACTGTAAAAGAATCATCTTTTACACTGACTCGCTGGTTGGCCAGCAAAGCCACGCCCTTCACAGACACCCTCCTGATGACAGACTCAGTGAAACATGCAGGATCTGTGCTCCAGAATGATGGACTCCAAATCATTGCTCATTTCAGTCTTTGGTTCTTGGGGAGAAGTACTCCCATTCCTGATAGGAGTTTAACTTCTCACTGTAGGTTGGACTTGAAGTTGGGTTACACCACATGGTGAAGTGTGTTGAAAGCCATTAGCGATTAAGCGCCTGCCTCTGGGCTGATTTGCTTGATGGCGTATTTCATGCCACTCAGGCCCAGTAGGTAGTACACATAGATTCAGCATAAATTTCATCTTGCACATTAAGTAAAGTGCAATAGATAAATTATGCCCGAAGAGGAGCCACCAGCTGCCGTAGCCACTTCAACTAATGCACCCGGAGGTGCCTGAGCACATCAGTTGTGCTGAACCACTAATGCATCCTGGCTAACTATGTGGATACATTTGCTGGGAGGAGCCTGGAGGAGCCTTCTGGCTCTCAGGGATGGGTTGGGGAAGGGAACAGGTCTAGCTTCCTGAGGTGCAGCGGCTCCCCGGGGCTCTGGAGAGAGCTTCGCCGTGCCTGGTCTAATCAAAGGGCTTGGAAAGGGCCTAGAAAAGATTTTCCCACGACTTGGGGAAGTGAAAAGAAGGAGGAGGGGCCCCCAACAGCTCCCGGCCTCCCAGACTTAGTCCAGAGTCCATATGGAAGGGGTGTCCCACTGAGGATTCCGAAGTCGGAAAGGATACATCACGCCAAAGATGGTGGAATTAGAGCCGCTGGGGGACACTTACTTTTGAATTTCCTGGCATCCTTGCATCTCGTTTCTCAACCTTAATGTTCACTTTATGGTCTTTTATTATTATTATTTATTTAATGTATCTACATCCCATACAGGGAATTGAAGCAGAATACTATGAGCTCTTTAAGGGAGAAAACAGATCTCCATCTCTGGCAGGATTCATTCCCGAGGCTAGGAAGGGTGATGACATGCTTTGAATTATTTGAGATGAATAAGCAGTTACATGTTCCATTGGAAATGCAGCGCTGATTGTTTCTGGCCAAACCCGGATAGAGAAGTTTCATCTTTTTGGCCCTTTTCTCCTGGGGTTCCCAAGACGGCACCTGTTCCTGGCTTGGATGCTTCCCCTTAAGGTGGGGCCAGGTGCTTTATCTACACCTTTCATTTAGTCCCTCAGTCCTTGGAGAGTACCCTGTAAAGATTGGTTTCGTCTCATGGACAATTCATCAGACACCAACTGCAGGTTGGATGGACTCTGTAGGGGGCTGCTGTATCTTAGCAAAGCATACACCAGCCCAAGGGGGGTCTGCCTATTACAAAGATAGACTGCACAAAGACAGGAAGATGATTTGCCAAGTGCTAAACCCTATGCTTGCATCGTATTATGCAAATTCTCCCAGAAAGCCCATTCTTGTTTTTGTGTTTCCCAGGAGTCAAAGAGGGCGGTGGGGGTGTGGAGGGGTGTTTAAAGAAGCAATCAGACTTCAAACTCAGATCTCCAGAGTTACTGTCTTCACGGTCACCTTACATGATGGCTTTACATGAAACTGTAGTACTCTTTACTTTGAGTTTTCTTCATTTTATCTATTTGTTGCTTCACAGATAAGTTGGGTCACTTTGTGTTTACATGGAAACTTCTTTGGAAAGGACACAAATATTTGATCTCTATTCTGTCTAATGTGTCTGAAAACAATTCTGAGCTGAGAGAGTAGAGGGTGGCATTGTTCATTCATAAGAGGATGTGTTCTAGAGACCAGCCTCACCTTGGAGGTTTCAAATGTGTCCAGAAGAATCTATGTCAGTAAGGCCCTCATAGGACCTTCCTGGAGGTCTGTTCGCAAAGAGAGATTCAGGACAGACTGTTCCAGTGGTTTCTTGGTGAACAGTTGCTCAAAACTCTTCATATTATATGCAGCACTATTCATATGTTGAGTTTGCACAACATTGAAATAAGGTCTTAATTGTTAGGACAGACAAAAGATGTTGTAGTGTCTCTGTCCATTTCTCATATGGTGGCTGCATGATGAGTCTTTTCCTCAGTACAATCACCCTACAAAGGAAAGAGAAGCACACACTAAGGTTTTCAATAAGCAAAGAAGATAAATATTTATTGAGCATATTGCTCTGGACAGAAATGCTCTTCATTAGTGACTATTTCTATTCTAGATACAGTAGGCACTGAATAAAATCAAAATGACTATAGATCATGCTACAGAATTCCCATGCCCCATGCTCAACTTTACTAAAATGGCCTAGTAGATCCTGATGTACATTTGACCCACCTGCATTAAGTTGCCTGGTCTACAAGCATTTTATTTAGGGATCTGTGAAAGCAGACAACAGAGCCTAACTTAAGCAGAGAAGGGTTTTATTAGATAATTACTGGAGTGTTCCAAGGGAAAGGCAGAGGAACAGACTCTAAGATGGTCTGGAATCAGGCATTAGCCAGAAGCAGCCCTTTATCCACCTGTTACTGCACAGGCAGTCAGCACTGTTTCAATGTCCCTAGGGGAGAAAGCCAAATTAGGCCACCTGGGAATGTGGGGCAGAGGGCTACAGAGCAAATGGAAAATCAGGAGGAATTGCCTCAAATATCAAAAGATCCATGCAATGAAGTCAGCCCACCCCTCCTCCCAACTCCTCTATGATACACAGTGGGAAAAGATAAACTATTGTGTAGTTTACAAACAAATTTTAATGGTATTGGGGTTTCTGGGATGACTCTCTGAAACCTCTTTTATACATGTGTCACATAGTTTTGACCAGGTTTATAATGTCACCTTGACCTAAAAGGTCTGAGGTAAAGGTTGTCACTCATTTATTGGAAGCCTCTGAGCATATTTAGGAATCTTGGTTTCGGAAAAGGTTAAGCACTGCACCGCGAATGGTCCCAGTAGTGTTTCACACCCACTAGCTATTCTGCAGGGTAAAGAAGAGCTATCCGTTTCCAAGTTTTAGCCTCAGCAACTCTATGGAGAAAGTCTACCAATAGGATTGCTATGAGTTCATAGTGACTCAATGACAGCCATTAAGTTTTCTCATGGATTTCACTCTATGCCTTTAGGCCTAGTGTTTGCTTTTTTTTTTTTTTGCTCTTTATGGCTGCTTTAATGTATGCTATGCAGCTTTATTGTAGACATTCTCCTAAGCGGCTAAGAATCCTTCTTACAGCAAGGCGATGTATAAATAAATAGGTAGATGCAATCATTTCTTTATATACGTTTTCTAACTTTAATATCTAATTTTTTTATTCAGAAAAAAATGGGATATCCTAGTCAATAGAATATGTTCTCTCAAATTCAAATATAATATCCAAAATACCCAGTCTTGATTGATACTTACTCAAAACACCTCGTTGCTTTTAAAAATCTCTTTACTTAAATTCACATGCAGAAGAAAGCAATACCATAGAAGTAAGAGGAATGGTAATTATTTCCCTAGAGAACAATAATTTTGCAATAAATTTCAAAAACAGCACGATTTGGCAAATTAAGCTTAGAGCCAAGGATATTGAATAGACTTAACTCTGTGGAAATAAATTCTGATACTCTGGGTTTCAACCATTACTTTAAATGTGTTCAATTTGGGGGGAAAGAAAGAGCTGGGAAGGGGCCCTTCAGGATTTGGTTTGAGATGTCGGATTTTATCTTTAAAAGCTAGAGAAGTTAAACCTTTTTATACTACATAGGATACAGTGACTATAAATATATACTCATTCACATATATGTCTATGCGTGCACTTCATTTTGATATCCAGAGAGTGTGGAATAAACACTGGTGATGGCAACCTTCTCTTGAAAGGAAACTGGTCCTTTCCAGCTACCCTTTTGTGCTTTGGCAGCTCCACAAGGAAATGGTATTTCTTTGATCCTATATTTAGGACTGATGTTGTTTATGTATAAATGTTAAAAATAGCTCTTCAAAGCTCCAAGTCCTAAGGTTAATAATAAAGACATATTCCTTCCTTCTAGAAGATTACATGACATCACTGTCCACCTTCTGAACTCATAGACATAGCTTCCCCTGACTCACAAAATTTCAACTGTGCGATAATTCCTTAGGAAAGCTTTCATTTTTTCTCTTCCACATATGCTCTCTAGTACATTGAATTGCTATCTGGACTTTTCTTCTTGGCTCAGGCTAAAGGGAATGCTAAAGGGAATGAAGACATCAATCTAAACAAGAAAAACAAACATATATATGAACAAATCTATGTGTCTTTATCTATTTATCATCTATCTATCTATCTATCTATCTATCTATCTATCTATCTATCTATCTATCTATTTGTCTATCTATCTTTTCTTTACTTTGTGTGGTTTGGAGAAACGGGCCCCAAACAGAAAGCCAGAGGTTGGCCTTCTTTTGACTTTTGTCAGATACATTTTTTCCCAAAGTGCTGATGCTTGTTGGTCAGACTACAATGGACTCTCTCATTAATATTAACCATTTTCCCTAAAGTGTCTCACTCTTTGACTCACTCTATTTTGCAGAGCTGTTATTTTCATCGTGGTTGCTAAGTCACCATCAAAGAATTCTAAGCTCTTTGAAGCAAGAACATATAGGAAATTGGCATTATCGGTTCCTTTATCTGTGCAGGTAGTGTGATGTTGTGTTTGAAAGATCTGGAGACATTCAGCTATCTAAGTGGAAGTACAATCTACCTTAAGAAATGCATTTTGTGGAAAAATTGAAGATAGTTTTCAAATGTTGCTCTATATTCTGTAGCATGTCTAGATCATTACTGAAGAGGTCTATTTACATAGTGTATAGGTGTCTGCATATATGTGTGTGCCTATGTACATGTGTTTCTTATAGATAATGTCTATTTAAAGCAAGGATGGTTTTGCAGAATCAAACAAAGATTACATGTGGTTACCAAAATTTAATTTAGTCGAGAATGTAGTTGTTTTATCAATCTATTGACTGAGTGATAGATTACTTGGCTTCGAGGCAAGGAAGAAGAAGGATATCAATGTTTGTTTCTTTTATTTCTGGTCATGTCAAAAGGGTCACTGTGTGGCTTACTAATCGGAGATGAACGATTCATAAAAGTGTCTCTGGTTGAATTCTTTCTTTGATTGCTGCTGATTAATCAAGTCTCTGTAGTCTAACATTGGACTCCAAACCCAAACTCAATCCAAATTTGCTTCTCTAATACCACATGCAGCAGATCTGTGATCTTGCCAAACCACCTGAAAAAAATTATTTCCCTCACATACAAGAAAAAAAACCCGCCAGTTCTTTAAAGTTCAGGCTGTAGGGGTTTTGAATAATTAAAACCTTTCTGCACCTTGGTAACACTCCCAAAGGTTAAATACGTTTCTGTTCTAGTATCTACAGGATAATTATGGGAAAGAGAATGAGTTTCCTCTTCTCTGAAAAGACATGGCAACCAAGTAGTTATTTGTGCCTGCAAATCCTTTTGGGTCTAAAGAACCAGCGAGATAATAAATTGTTTAGCTAAAAGCAGGAAGTTTGGCAAAGATGCAAAAGTACAGCTAAACTTTGGCCAGGCAGCCCAAAACATTGTGTTCTTCTTTGAAAGTATTCCCAGCAAGGAGAAAAAAAGAGAAAAGAAAAGCGGAGTGCCTTGAATACATAGTTTGAGAAACAGTGAAGGCATCTGGCAACATGAACTTGTTGACAAACTTGTGGTTGTGTTGTGCTTGCTGATGGAAAGTCGTGCCCATTTTCAGTGACTTAGGTCACGCTCAGCTGGAAACCCTGCATATGGAAGACCTTGAGTGTTGTGAAGACTGCAAAGCTCTTCTGTTTCATCCTGACTGTTAAAAAAAAAGCCAACACATAGAAACAAAAGTTAGTGAATTACTTGGTATTTAGGGAAAACCTAACTTTAAACTTCTCAAGGAATTCTGACTCTAGGCTCACTCAGCCCAATGCCTTTGGATGGATTCCAGTTTGTAGTGAACCTACAGCCCGGGGAGGGGGTTGGGGTTAGGTGGGGGCAGTGGATCCTGTTCTGAGGCTGTAACTCTCTTGCTTGGAAAGATGAGGCATGCTACCCCTATAAAAAGCACAAGTCTTGGAAACCCTGGTGGCTTCAAACTGCTGACCTTTTAACTAGCAGCCCAACCCATAACCTTCTTTCTAAGAAGAAGCATCCAGTCAGTTGAGACACATTCTGCACATTGTTTGCCTGCTGGTTTGATATAGTCCTCCCACCCATCTGTAGATGCAGAGGGGATGGATGGAACACACCAGGGCATACTCTCAGAGGGGATGACACTGCCATAACTCTCTCTACATTTCTCATGCACTGTTTTAGCCGGAATTTATCGTTCTTCAATAAAAATGTCCTCATGTAAAGGATCTTCAAAGAATTCATGAGGAAATTCCATGATCTTTTAATGCCATTTGTCCGTGACCTTTTGACAGTTCCCTTGCATGCATATCACATTCACATATTATGCTTGCCACAGTCGGTGAAAGAAAGGAAGACGGTCAATGGGATGGGCTGAGGTAAGGCAAGGCAACCCAGGATTCAGACACCACAGACACCATGAGGATGGCTCTGGACTGGGCGTCCTTCTGTGCTAGACAGGGTCACTATGGACCACAATTGACCTGAAGGCACCAGCACCAGTACTTGGTAACAATAAGCAAGACATGTTTTTTAAGGCTCAGCTTGCATGTGTCCATAGACCTACTTCTTGCTAAAGGACTTTTGGAACTTGGCAAATGCTCCAGGCCGTGCTCTCATGATGGTCCTCTTCAAATGATGCTTCAGATCATTATCTGTTCTGCCTGTAAGAGCAACCAGCCTGCCCTGCTGTTTTCCTTGCTGCTCTGACTTTTCTGTATGGTCTGGCAAGCGAGGCGGCCCATGGCTTGGGGTGTGGGGGTGGGGAAGGGACGTGACACCGTGGGATACCACACTGGGTAACACCAACCCTAGTGGCGCCCCGGTGTGATTATGTGGCATTTGTTTTGGACAGAGCCAACAGGATCACAATTTCCATTTCAGTCCAGCAGTCGAGAAAGGCATCAACATGTGGGCCAGAAAAAATAAAGAAATGAACCTGAGAAGTTTGGAAAGGAGAGTATGTGCTTCCGGCCCATATGAGCAGCAAGGAAAGAAGCTGAAGGAATGGGCTTCTCAGGCTTGTGGGACTGTTAGCTGGCAGCAATGCCCCTCCTTTTGTTCTCCCTTCACTCTGGGCAATTTGGCTTATGGTTTTGAACTCGGGATTCAAGTGCAGGGGGATGGATAATTTTCTGTGTCAACTTGGCGAGGCCACAGTGCCAAGTTGTTTGGTGAGACACTAATCTAGTTGCTGTAATAAAGTAGTTACATCTGATTACATCAGTTGGCCCCAAGTAAAGCAGTGTACCTTCCGCCATGTGGGTAGGCTTCAATCAATCAGCTGAAGTACCTCTCAGGAAACACAGGAGTTTCCCTAGGGTGTGTTCTGCCTCTAGACTATAAACAGAGACTCCCCACCCCCACTCCCACCTCTGCCCCCAGAACACTCCTGCTTTCTATTCTTTCCATTGCCTGATGCATTTGGGGCTTGCTGTCTCCCACAATCATGGAGAAATTCCTTGAAATAAATCACTCTCTCTCTACACATAGATA
Organism: Nesogale talazaci; assembly: GCA_004026705.1. Lineage (NCBI taxonomy): Eukaryota > Metazoa > Chordata > Mammalia > Afrosoricida > Tenrecidae > Nesogale > Nesogale talazaci. The sequence goes on along the minus strand of PVJH01000290.1, from coordinate 208,116 downwards.
TGTGTGTACAGACCAGTAGAAAAACCCACAAAACAAATCCATGGCTTCTAAGCCAATTCGGACTCATGGGGAACAGGACAGAACAGAAGAGAACAGCCACATAGCATTCGCAAGACTGGCAGTCAATGCATGGATGGATGCCTGAAAGAAAGATCAAATACATAAATATAGGAGTTGACATGCTGCTAACTGAAAAGTAGGTGATTGGAATCCAACCGGAACTTTGCAGAAGAAAGAGGTGGCAGGCTACTTCCATCATGATTACAGCCTTGGAAATCCATGGGAGCATTTTTATTTTGTCCTGTGTGTCTGTGTGTGCCAGAATCCATCTGACAGACAGGGTTTGTTTGAGAGATTGGTGGGGGTGGGGGGTGAGTAAAGGGGGGAGCTTCAAAAATTTTGTGGAAATTTTCACAGTCTTTTAATTCCACATTGCATGAACTTTGTGAAACCCCCTTGTGTGTGTTTCCATGGGTCTGCTTCTCTAGAGAATTCTAAGTATGAGAGGATCTTTGAGAATGGAATCCTTGAGAGCTTCAGTCTTTTCTCTATTATCACGACCATGTTGATTGGACTAGTTTTGAAGATTTGTACTTCCCCTACAGTGAGTTGCATCATGCATACTAAAGGCTGTAGAGTCTTTGAACACCACCAGTAAGTGTTTCATGTCCTCTTCACTTTCAGCAAGAAAAGTTGTGTCATCTACATATTGCAGATGTTGTCAATGAGCATTCCTCCAATTCTGTTTGTCGCATTTCTCTTTTCAGATTATGGGCTCAGCATACATGCTGAATGAATATGATGCCCTGCTCATGAAAGCAGAATTTAAGAAATCCAGCCGCACATTGCACTGGGCACAGATGATGCACAAGACCATTTTACGTTAAGGCTCAAAGATGCACTTTGTAGACTGAAATGCACCTGACCCAAGCCATGGTATTTTTAATTGCTGCATATACTGGACAATGAATATGAAAACCACAGAAAAAGTTGATGCATTTGAATTATAGTGTTGGAAAGAAAAGTGCTGCAAGTCAAGTTACCAGAAAGCGAACTCTGTCAGACAGAGACTGTAATTGTTTGCAGAAATAGAAATCCCACTCTCTCCCGAGGAGCAGTTGGGAGTTTTGAACTGCAGGCCTTGTGGACACCAGACTGATGCATAACTGCCACACCACTGGAAACTTCTAGAAGAATGAGCAAATATGCCATGGAGAAAATACAGCCAGAATATGTCTCAGATGTGAGGATAGAGAGACTTCGTCTCATGCACTTCGGACATGTTATCAGGAGAGACCAGTCTACCAGGACAGTAGATGGTCTTCCTTTTGGAAGACCCTGAAGAACACGGTCTGACACAGTGGCTGTAACCAATGAGTTCAAACATCACCATTCTGGAGAAGACATAGGACCAGACTCTATTGTTCATAGGAGCATTACGAGCTGGAACTAACTCAAGGACACAAGCTCATGGAAGAACAGCAAGAACAACAACAAGAAGACAAAGAGGAGCTCCCAATTTTAGTTTCTACCACAGATTTGGGACCACTTGGCAATGAACTGTCCTCCCGCCTCAGTTACTTATTTGGGTAGAGGGAGCAAAACCAGACCATTGGTTATAGGTCAGCAAATGGAGGTCACTACCTGGTATCCACAAGTCCAGCAGGTCACCTGCACTAGGCTAGCAAGAACAAACCCAAGTGTTTGTGTGTGTGTGTGTGTGTGTTGTGAGGGGTGGTCCCCTTTTCTTTCTCATAAGATGATCATTCTTGCTGTCTGCTCTTTGATGATTGGTCTTTGTCTTAGAGGCACCTCTCGATTGTCAATTCAAACTGTGTTCTCTTTGCTGACTAAGGTGGGGCTATTGACTTGGGCCCTGACTCTACAGCTCATGACTAAGATGATTCTATCTTTTTGTTTGTTTGTTTGTTTGTTTGTTTGGGCATCACTGCCTCTGGTGGTCGTGGGCGCTACCCAGTGCTGCTCCTGAGAGCTGCCACTGGATTTGAACCGCCAAGCCCGCGGACCACAGTCCCGCACTCAACCACTTATGCCACTGGGGCTCAGCCCGATTCTATATTTTTAAGCTGCAGTCTCTACCCTTGTTGGTAGGTCATCATAGTGGTACTATGACCTATTGGACTAGTTTTGAGAAGAGAAATGAACACATTTAGATAAGACAGGACATCCTGTATGTCAGCAGAGGTTGTTATTTGGGAGGAAGAGAATTCACAGTATGATTCAACTTATCAAAAAGCAAGGTAGAAATGGCACCTTCCCCTCCTCCCAATTTGTTCCTTTTTGGGTTAAATATGTATCCAGTTTTAGAGTGTCATATTAAAAATATTGTTAAAAATTAATGAGTTTATTTGTTGAAAAAAAGTATTTTGAAGGGAGAAAAGAAACAAATAAGCTTAACTACTAATTTACCATCTCTATATAACCACTATTTATATGCCTGCAGGGCCAGTATGAATCAGCATTGACTCGATGGCAATGAGATAGGTTGACATAATTTTTTCTAACCACTTTTCTGTAATTTTGCTATTAGAAAAGTAATTTATGCCTCAAGCAATTTACAATACTATTTTAGAAAACCTTCCCCTCATTTTGTTAATTTTTATTTTATTTTTTTTCTTTTTAAAAAATTTCTCCCAAGGGGATGCACCATTCATGGAAGTACTGCAATACTAGGTCACTCCCTTCTCCAAAAATCCATTTACTATATTGTCCTCGGATAGAGGACCTATCAGATATTAAGCTGATAAGAACAGATACTACACTTGATCTTAGCCAAAAGGCCGAGCAGCGATTAATTTTATTTTTTAAATAGATAAATCTATTTTAAAAAATAAATATCTAATGCTATTTGAAGGGGTTTTTTTACTTGTAATTTATAGATTTTTGTTAGAATTAAGTTTGTTTGTTTCCTCCCCCTCATACTAGAATGAACACCTCTGCAATTGTATTTCTTTAAAAGAAGCCTATTGGATTGCTTGTAAAATGACTTGATGCGTAAAAGTTATACTTTCAAATGGTAAGAAATTTGATTTCCTTAAAAAAGTACAAAGGGCAATGGCTTATACCAACATGAAAGAAGAAATGTTAGTAAAACAGAATGAAGATTGAAGCTGGTTTTTGATGAATTGATATGCTAGAGGTCCTTCCCTATAAATATATATGTGCATATGTATCTGTGTGTATATAGATATGTGTGTGCTGTATATAGTTTTGTTCTTCCTGCCATTGAGTCAGTGCTGACTTATACTGACCCCCTGTGGGTTTCTGAGACTGTCAAGTGTTTCTCCCACCTAACTGCGGCTGGTGGCTTAGAGGTGCCAATTATACAGACCACAGCCCAATGGGCAAACAAATCATTTCTGACTCATATCAATCCTATATATAGCATAATGTAGTATCGTGTCATCCTCACAATCACTGTTCTGTTTGAGACTATTGTTGTAGACACTGTGTCAATTTATCTTATTGAACGTCTTCTTTTTTGCCCCTGACTCTATCTGACCAAGCATGATGTCTTCACACCAGGGACTAGTTCCCCCTAATCACTTGTCTCAAGTACACAAGGCTATCCTCTCTTTAAGGAGCACATCTTCCAAGAGACATCTGTTCATTATTCTGGTAGTCATGCTGCATTTACTATTCTACACCAAAATCGCCATACCAAGATATGCATGCATTCTTTGGTCTTCCTTACTCATTGTCCAATTTTCAAATGTATATGAAGTGGTCAGACATCACCATGGCATAGGTCAGTGTATCTTAGTCTTCAAAGTGATGCCTTAGCTTTTTAACACATAAAAGAGGTCTTGTGCAGCAGATTTTGCCCACTGCAATGCATCACTTGAGTTCTTGACTGCTGCTTCCATGGGCATTGATTGTGGATTCAAGTAAAATAAATTTTTTGAAAATGCCAATCTTTTTTCTATTATATATATGTATATTCTTTCCTGGAAGATGTCGTCTTTGATCTTCATCAGTAAATGCTTCAAGTCTTCTTCGCATTCAGAAAGAAAGGTTGTGGGCTGAGCCCCGGTGGCATAGTGGTTGTGCACGGGACTGCGGCCCACTGGGTTGGAGGTTCAATTCCAGCTCACAGGAGCAAAGGCTGGGCCTCCTACTCCCAACACCAGAGGGCAGTGATGCCTAAAAAACTAAAAAAAAAAAAAAGAAAGAAAGAAAGGTTGTGTCATCTGCTTATCACAGGCTGGTAGTCTTTCTGCGTTTCTGGTGTGTCTTTATTTAGTTAAATTTATAGGATGATTTGCCCAGCAAACAGACTGCATAAGTATGGTGAAAGAAAACATCCCTGACATACACTTGTCCTGATTGCAATCCATGCAGTATCCCTTGTTCTGTTCAGACTCTTGTTCTATGCAGTATCGACATGCGTAGCATGAAATGTTTGGAAGTTCCCATTATTTGCAATGGCATGCATAATTTGTTATGATCTGCACAGTTGAATGCCTTTTCAAGGTCCCAAAAGCACAAGTAAATATATTCTCTGCTTTCAGTAAAGATCCATCTGACATTAGTAATTATCCCTCGTTCCATGTTATCTTCTGAATCCAGTTTGACTTTCTGACAGTTCCCTATCCGTGTACTGCTGCAATCACTTTTTAATTATCTTCAGCAATATGCTACTTGCATGCAATAGCAAAGATGTTGTTTATTAAATTCTACCTTTCATTGGGTCACCTTTATTTGGATTGGGCACAAATTCAGCTCACTTTCAGTCTGTTAGGTAATTACCTTCCAAATTCCTTGGCATCAATGAGTAAGTACTCTCAGCTTTAAATTCATTTATTGAAATATCTCAATGGATATTTCAGGAATTCATGGAGTCTTGTTTGTCACCCAAGCATCAGTACAGCTTGAGTTTCCTTCTACAATATCTTTTGCTCATAAGCACTTTCAAGGAAGGGTTAAATTTTTATCACTTCTTTTATGGTTCAGTGACCCTGTATGTTCCTTCCATTTTATTTTGATGCTTTCTGCACTGTTCAATATTTTGGCCATATAATTCAATATTGCAACCAGCGGCTTACTTTTTTTCTTCAGTTCTTTCAGCTTGAGAAATTCTGAATGTTTTCTTCCCTTTGTGTTTTTTGTAACTCCAGGTCTTTGCATATTTCATTATAATACTGTATGTTGTCTTCTAGAGCAGCCCTTTGAAGTCTTTGTTCATCTATTTTACTTCATCCTGTTTTCCATTTGCTACTCTATGTTCTGAAGTAAATTTCAGAGTCTCTTCTGACATTTACTTTATTCTTTTCTTTCTTATCTTCTTAATGGTCTTATGCTTTTTTTCTAAGTGTATAATGTCTTTGATGTCATCCATCAAATTCCTCTGGTCATTAGTCATTGGCATTCAAGGAGAGAAATATAACACGCACACATTACGAACTGCATGTACATGTAGATAACACATACACACATGTCATGGACAGAAATAATGAAGTTATATTTTAAAATTTTGTCACAGCTAATATGTGTATGCTCTCTTGTCTTATGAAACAGATGGGAATTTTGGCTGACCATGACCATTCAATACTTGGAAAATGTTACTTTTGCTAATGCTTTTTTAATAAAGTGATAATCCATGATCAAGAAGTCATGAGTGGAGGCATATAGTACCCTGCTAACCAGAAAATAAATAATTGAAACTCTACATTTCCTCTAGGGCAGTTAGTAGCTGTATCTGAAGGCAGTGGAGTTCCTTTTAGCTCACTTGCCCCCAGGTATGAAGGTACATTGTATTGGAGCTGGAAGAACATTGTGCAGAGGGAGAGCTGTGCTGGGGGCTTTCACCAGCCACACTGGGCCCACTGTAGCCACAGCAATTCTAGGTTCTGTGCTGCCAGTCCCATAAAAAAGCTGGGTTGTAGGATAATGCAGTATGGGTTCCCACAGTCCGGTTTTGTGGATACTCTGAGTTGAATCCCTCTCATTCCAACCAAGGGATGTTTACCCCGTCTAGGAGTCTCACATCCACCCTGGAGTATCTGTATAAGCAGGGATTTCAAATGTCAACTCATGGAGGCCAACTGATGGGAAGAGGGGGTGCATGCAGTGGTAGCTCATCCTGGTCTGGAGGGTACAGACTGAGCTAGGGCTTGAGGACCTGATGAAGTCTCTTTCTTGATCACAAAAGATTTTTTTCCTGCACTGTGAAGGTAGATGGATGGGTAGAAAAGGAATGCTACTGAGGGAGGCACTGATTTGAAAATTTGAGGATAGATTGCTGAATGTCTGATGCTGTGGGGAACCAAGCTTTCACATCAAATGGCACCAGATGAACAACAACTACAAAAAACCCCAAACCCACTTCCATCTAGTTGATTCTGACTTCTACTGCCCCTGTAGAAGGTTTCTGAGATGAGATATCTTGAAGGGAGCAGATATCCTTTCTTTCTGTCATAGAGATGCCAGTAGGTTTGAACATCTATAAGACTTTGCTGCCAAGGCTCCTAAGAAATCTACTACTTTCTTTGCGGGGGGCGGGGAGGATGAGGTCAGAACAAATGAAAAAGCTTGATGTAACATATTTATGAAATAATGTGTAAAATGTGGTTCAATGTGCAAAAAATGTGTAAGGGATGCATTGTTAGAAAATATTCTTCTAACGGCCTATAGATTCAGGTGTGATACACTGAAGGTTATAATGTGACACCTGTAGATTTGCTTTTATTTTCTTCAGGTTCAAATTGAACTTGCATCTGGCTAACTCACAGTCTATGCCTCAATCAGCTCCTGGCCTTGTTCAGACAGATGATGTTGAACTTTTCCATCATCTCTTTCTGCTCATTTAGACTATTTACTTTCTATGTTTTCTATCTGCTGAGATTCACATGTCTAACTGCCATCTGTGTTGTTGAGAAATTGTCTCCAATCTATAAGCTGTTTGCCTTGCAGAATTCTAGGATGGGTTCCCTGGCATGCTTTCTACCATCAAGGCCTTATTTCCCAAGCAATCATTCCTTCCTCTTTCTTTCCAATATTTGCATTCCAATCACTAGTAATTATCAAGGCCTTACGATTGCATGTTTGATCAGTTTCAGAATGCAGAATTTGGTAAAACATCTCCAATATCTTCATTTTTGGCATCAGTCGTTGGAGCATCAATAGTTCTAGTCACTCATTCTCCTTAAAGGTGTTAGCATTGTATGAGGGGATTCAAAATATTCATGCAACAATTGAATTGAAAGTAAGTGATTTTTCCACAACCTTTTGAATCTCTCATGCTTCACAGTAGATCTTGAAATGTTCTTTTCTTTTTGTGGGCATCACTGTCCTCTGATTGGAGTAGGAGATTCAGCCTTGCTCCCAGAGAGCTGCTGCTGGATTTGAACCGCCAACCCTGTGGGCTGCAGTCCCACACTCAACCACTAGACCCCCGGGGCTCAGCCCTTGAAATGTTCTTTTGCTGACAGAGATAGCATTGTTCTCAATTTTTCATTCCCCATGTAGTAAACCATATAGTTGCTCAATTGAAAATGGTCAATGCAAACTCATTCCAATAGAACCACGTTATCCATTTCTATGTGTTTTACTTCATTTTTGTCGACTGCCATCTTTTGGATCCATACTTCATTTCTTATATGCTAATGATTAATGAACATGTGTAACCAGCCATGTCTTCTTATTTTGAGACATCTCATATCAGAAATAAAGATCCTGACATCCACATGACGAAGGCCAACACTAGCTTGAGGAGGCAGCTCTTCCCCTGTTGTAATTTGAGGGCCTTGAAGCGCTCATCTTCTTGTACTGGACCAGCCAGTGTCCCAGGGGCACACATACATTTCTCACTAGAGAATTCTTTTGGAAGTAGATTGTCAGGTCCATCTCCCTAGACTGCCTCAGTCTGGAAGCTCTGCTGAAATCTGTCCACCATATGTGCTCTTGGTGGTATTTGACATACTGGAGGCATAGCTTCGAGCTTTATAGCAAATCACTGCAGTACAACAAAAGGACAGACCTGTGGAAAAGTGGAATTAAAAGATAATATTAAAATTTCCACAAGTTCTTGAAACTCCCTTGTCTAGGTAGTGCCCAAGCAGAAAGAGGAACAATTCCTCATAAACGAACTCTCACAACCCTGTAATTGCAAATTGGATCTGTTTTGATATTGAGCAGGCATTGGAATAAGGCTGGAAGATGAAAATCTGCGATATGGACAGAGTTTATGATCTGGGGATAAAGGAGTACTGTTTGGGATACAGAAGTGGGAGGGGCTGAGGCGGGAACCCTTATCTCCACTCAGGCATCGAACCCTGTGTCAGTCTTGGCCCTTGAGAGATGATAGCTTAGGCTGCGGCTGCAGGCACCATCTCTGCTTAGGCACTGCTGTTTTCATGGCTTGGGCTGCCAGTGGTGAAAACGGTGAGGCTTCCTGAGGCAGCTCCTCCGGGGAGCTCAAGAGCAGGAAGGGAACAGGCTCGGTTGGAGCAGCCCCGAGCAGATGCCATTGGGACTGTTCCCGATGTGTTCCAGGGTTATGAGTAGAGGGTTCTGTCTCTTGGGACACTCGGATTACAAATTTCAAATTTGGCAAGGCTGCAGCTTGGGACTGAACTTTCTCTTGTCACTAGTGAAAGGTGGGTTTAACTGTTCATTAGGCTTTATTTATGTGTGCACCAACTGCCCATGCTGGGGCTCTTGGTTCCTCTGTCCATAGGGCTCTACTCTGAAGTGTAGAAAATGGAGTGGGCACCAAGGGATGAGCTGAGGTCTTCAGTGTGGCTAATGAGTGAAAAGAAGAAGTGAGACACATCGACAATGTGAAGAAGAGGAGCCCAGAACCAGGAAGGGCAACTTCGATTGAAATCATGTGCAGGCCAAGGAATCGTAGAAATCTCCATGTCAACTGTTCTTTTCACTGAGACCACTGTGGCTTGGAGAATTCGTTTGTCACCTGCACTCGATCATCCAGGGAGTCAGTGCAGAGCCAGCGCAAAAGCAGAGGTCTGTAATCACTTAAGTGGGAACTCCTTCCATGCCCTCACCCTGCCTTTCTGCTCCAAGGCCTTGAAATATGTGGGTGCTTTCAATGAGTGAGATACCCTTTGCTCACCATTTCCCATGGAAAGCAAGTGGACATGGGCTTCAGTCTTAGGTCGGTTTTCTCCTGGCTGGCTGGAGAACCTTTTCCAGTGAGATCTCTTGAGGGTAGGACCTAGGCACCAGTGTTTTCTGAAGTTCCCCAGAGATTCTCATGCCAGGAAAGACTGAGGAGCCTGGTGAGAAGCATGGGAGTCACTGTGCTCTGCTGCAGGGAGGGGTCTGGAACCTAGCATGGTTGCAGCTGGGTGCCCATGGTTATTGGTTGATAACCACATTCTTGTCCTTAATCAGGGGACCAATGTCCTCCCAGCTCAAGAAACTTGGGAGTCTAAGTTAAAATAAATTGTCATTGAAGTAAGACAACTTTAATGAAGCATACTCATACTGTGTTGAGCTGCTAACAGTCAGGTGAGCTGTTCAAATCTATTAGTCACTGCCAGGGAGGAAATGAGACTGCTCCAGTCAAGATGTACAGTTCCACTCACTCTGTGAAACACTTCTGTGCCAGCCTGGAGGGTGACTTTGAGGTGAAATTGACTCAATGTCCTTTGGGGGTGTTCTTTAGCTGATCGTCCCTAGATGGTGCAGGTAGTTTGCTTTTGGCCCCTAAGCTAAAGGCTGGCAGTTTGAACTCACTGTATGGTGTGCTGGAGGACAGGGCCAGTGGTCTGCTGCCATCAAGGTTAAAGCCAAGACAAGGTACAGATCACAATTCTACTCATGGCACAGGGTGTAGTCATGGGTTGGAATCAAGTCAAAGGCAAAGAGGTTTTCTTTAGAGCTCCTGTTTGCGGGGAGCAGTTTGTGCGCTCCGTTGCTAACTGAAAGGTTGGTGGTTCGAATGACCTAGCAGATACCTAGGAAGGAAAGCCTGATGGTGGACTTGCAAACAAAATTGACCCTCTGAAATGCCGTTGTTCTGCTTTGGCACGGGGATGGGGGTGGGGGTGTGTCAGTCTGGGTCTAGTGCACTAGACTGCAGTGGGTTATTTTTTTCCTGCGTATTTCTTCCTCTTCCCTCCCACCTTCATGATTCCTCCAAGGGAAAGAGATGAAAGGGGTCAGGTGGCCTTGAAAACACCGTGAGCCAATCAGCTGCCAGCAGGTTGGACTGTGGGCTTGGGTTGTGGACTTGGTTCACTTGGCATACTCCCTGCTCAGCCCTTCTGGAAACTCAGTGACACTCCCCAGAGCCTCGCAAGACCAAGTTTTAGGAACACCAGGGGGAGTGTTAGGAAGTCCTGCTCCATGAGGTTGGGTCTTAGGGAAGAACACAGCCCGAGCCATCAGAAGTCACTTTGTTTCCTTCTGTGCCCAGCAGGTTTACCCCAATCTTCACGCAGAAGCCCGAGCCTTTCCCCTGGGAAGGCGGAGAAGACCTGAGAGGGCGGAAGGAGGGCGATCCTCTAAAGCCGTGGTTCTCAACCTTCCTCATGCCACGACCCTCTCATACAGTTCTTATCCTGGTGACCCCCAGCCATAACATTATTTTCCTTGCTACTTCATCACCGTCATTTTACTACTGTGATGAATCAGGCGACCCCTGTCAAAGGGTCGTTCCACCCCCAAAGGGATCACAACCCCCAGGTTGAGCCCTAAAGTCATATATCTGCTATATTTGGGGAGGGGAGAGAAGGAAAAAGGTGAGGAGCCAGTTGCTGCCCTCTGTATTATTTTTACAGTACGGCTTAGTGCCATGCACTAAGTCAGGGTGTGCACTGGGTGCTTAAAAGCAGAGAGTTAGTGACTTCATGCGGGACTTTCTTCCTGGGGGTCTTCTGGTCTCCCTGCTTTTTACGTACGGAAAGTAGATTTGACACCCCCACCCCCCACCCCCTTTGCTTCTCAGCACAGTTTTCAAACACAGCTGGCCATAAAAATGAGTTCCATTAGGCTCACCAGGCTACAGTTCTGGGCTGAAGTCCTTAGAGAGTGGCCCACGGTGCTTGGTTTAATGTTTCCTCAGAGTAGGGAAGATAGCTTTCACTTGTCTATGCTTATTTATTACCCCAAACTTCTTGGTCTTTTACTTCAGCTCCTGGGGGTCAAGGCTGAGGGCACTTGGGGAAAACTACATTGGGGTGGTGTAATTTTATGGACAGAGGGTCCCACCTCCTCCTCTGTGGACTCGGAGGGGCTCCAAAAGCAATGGTTCAGACAAAGCTCAGCAGACAGCTTGGAGTCCTCTTTGGAGGACTCTGTGTGTGTGTGTGTGTGTGGGGGGGTCCTGTGTGAATAAAGCCAGCAAACTTTACATAAAGAGAGAAGAGATTTGAATGCCTTCCCAAATGCCTTAAAATACATCTTAAGAGGATGCAGAAAGGGACTAGGGGACTGAACCAGTTCGATCTGCCATGTGCGTGCTTGTATAAAAGGAGACCCTGGGTGGGGTGACCACTTCAGGCCCCTGACACTAACTGAGACGTTGGTGTTTCAAACCAGGGCTTCCCCTCTGGTCAAGAAATTGCATTTCCACCATAGCTACGCTGAACCAGAACCTCCATTTGCAAAAGATCTCCCAGGAATAAGAGCTCATGTGTACAGGAAAATCAAGGGGAGCTATCAGAACGGCTCTGGGAGGATCATGTTAGATGTAGACTCTGAGTTAGCACATCTGCGGTGGCCACAGGGCCTTAAGGAAGCCAGACATTCAATTTTCGGAAGACCTATTCTATAGAGGGAAAATCTCTTGCTGAAAAATGTGGGCAAAGATCAAGTGTAGAGTCAGGAAGGACTGTGCTCACACAATTCACTAACCCATTTACTCTGGACTCTCAGGTGTGTGCATGTGTATGGAAATGGCATGGATAACTATCACTTTATCCAGTCCTTTGAGAATGAAGACACAGCACACGTCTCCTAGGTCTGCCTGGCTCTTGCCTCATAATAGATGTACAATAAACACCGTGACACCCCCTTCTCTACATACTTATAACACACACTTGCCATCATACTTCAAGGGATTCTTTTCCCTGTAAAAGGATGAATCGCTCTTGTTCTGAAGAGCCAGTTCCTCAAGAGGCAGACATAGTGGGTGCACAGAGCGAAGCAAATTCTCTTGGCAATATAAGGGAGTGCTCAGTCTCCCAAGTAAACCAAAGGGCGACGTCGCCTTTACTGTGGAACAATTGGGGGAGTGGGAAACCTTGCCCCTGTCATAATTAAGCAGGGGATAAAGCAGGGCAGACAAGATTCCTTACTCTCCATACTCAGAGACAAGCAATGAAGATGTTTGTGTCTTGTTCAGGCCTATGATAGTGATTGACGTTCCCAAACATGCCACCGGTCATGTGTAATTTCTATCTTGCCTGTGAACCTACTGGAGGACTCAGCTGCTGCTGGTAAAGCAATTTCCCCTCAGACTAGTGGTTCTCAACTCATGCGTCATGATGACCCCTTTGGGGGTTCAACTACCCTTTCACAGAGAGTCACACAATTTATAGCAGTAGAAAACTCACAGTTAAGAAGTAGCAACAAAAATAATTTTAGGGTTTAGGGGCATCAGCACAACACAAAGAATTGTATTAAAGAGTTGTGACATGAAGAAGCTTGAGATCCATTGCCTTAAACAGTCCACGGTACCTCGGCTGCCTGTTCTGCACTGGTTTCCCACCTACTCCCTGTTTTGCTACATTCAATCGTTGGTGACATTGAGGGTTGCACAGGGCTTCTTCTCCACTGTGTCAAGTGTTGAGAAGATACAACCCTGACTCACAGCTTTCCTGATTTTCAACCTCCCTGGGGGCTCTTGTTCTGTTAGCGCAAGTGCCTCTTGATTCATGTCCAGGTTCCCCAATAAGCACAAGGTGGTGTTCTGAGATTCCATTCTTCTCAAGGCTATTCACAGTTTGCTATGGTCCACGGAGTTGAATGGCTTAGCCTAGTCAATAAAAAACAAGCAAATGTCTTTATGATATTCTGGCCAAGATCCACGTGACATCGGTGATGACAGCCCTTGTTCCATAGCCTCTTCTGAATCTGGCCTGAAATTCTGACAGCTCTCTGTCAATGTATTGCTGCAGCTGTTGGTGGGTGATCTTTAGCAAACTTTGGCTTGCATGATACTTACAGTATCTGTAATACTGTCAGATAAGTTGAGCAATCTGTTGGGTCACATATGTTTGGAAGGGGTACAGATGTGGATCTCTCTTTCAGTTGACATAGGCAATTTAAGTGCTCCCAGTGTTTCCTCAGCTCGTTGAAACGTTTCAATTGATATTCCATCAGTTCCTTGTTTTTGGCTAGTGCTTCCAGTGCCACTTGGACTTCTTTCTGCAGTACCGTTGATTCTGGCTCTTTGCTGCTTCACGAGAAGGTTGAATGTTGACCAGTTCTTTTTGGTACGTGACTTTGTGAATTCTTTCCACCTTCTTTTTGTACTTCCCGCATCCTTCAATATTTTGCTTATAGAATCCTTCACTATGCAATTCAAGGCTTGAATTTTTTCTTGCGTTCTGGGCATATGCTTCCTTTTTGTTTTTCTAACGCTGAGTCTTTGTACATATTTCATTATCTCGACCATCTTCTTGAGCTACCATTTGAAAATTTCTCTTCAGTTCCTTGACTTTGTCATTTCTTTCATTTGATTTAGCTTTTGACAAAAGACAGGGGTATAGGAATTGATGGAATAACTATTGAACTCTTCTATCAACAATAGCAGCAGCAGTAGGCTTTGTGCTATCTCAGTATATGACTTCAGTGAAGCCACTCATTGGATTTTCCAATTATGAAAAGGAGGAACTTGCAAATGGCCCGCTTGGGCAGAGAAAGTTTCCAACAAAAAGTTTCAGGGTAAAAATGTTTTGACAATGATGATGGTAACAAATGTATATATAAATTGAAATAAGAGCAGTACGAGTCCCCAATAAAATGATTTAAAAAATTCCCAGGGTATTCTTTGCACTGAACTGCAAATGTGGGCAGAGGATGGGAAGAGGAAGAGTGTGGTATTCCAATGTCCTTTAGAGAAGGAAGAGTGTTCTCTGGAAAGTCAAAGGGAACAAAAGTAAAGAAGTTTGAAATGAGAAATAGAGGAGAAAGAGAATAGTGAAGGGGAGGCAAAGACATTGAAAAAGTGGTTATTTAAAACAATCACAACGATAACAACAGGAAAGGTGAACACAAGACGGCAGAGGAAAACTGGTCCAGCTCTTGGATTGAGTGACATCCCTGAAGCGCATCTTGCCCTAAGTGTTGTGTTTGTTTGGTACTGTTGTTTGGATACACAGAAACAGACTTTAACACTGAACTAGGGCACAAAGGCAAGGCCTTGTGAAACTTAATGAAACTGGAAATGACATCACTGGCATGCCGTTTAATCCTTGTTCTCTGGCCAGGTGGACACTCAATTGATGAAAAAAGTTTGCTTCATGCTCCTCCATGAGATCATCCTTGACTCACAATGAAATGATTGTTGATAGGATAGCCATCGTATTTTTATTCTTTTGTCTGCCACAATATAAAACTGACTTGCCTAGGGAAAGTGACTTAGAAATGTATCATTGATCTTGGCACTGTGTCTTAGCTCACCAAGGCCCATTTTTACTGTAGTTTTTATAGAAAATCTCTATCTTATCTAAAATCTCTAAAGAGTTGATTAATTTATTTAAAATAGCAACATTTTTTCTTCTCGTGCCCTGTAAATATTCAAAGGTTTAAATCTAGCACTCTACAGTCCCCAAACTCAATGAGCTCATAAGAAAGAGTTTCAAACACTATTGTGTAATTCCTTATGGTGGTTTCAAATCCCTGAAGCCGTCTAATGGTTCTGATATTAAATCAGGGGCACCGCCCCCAAATGTGATTGGACTCTGGCTTTTGGAGTTACTTGTAAGCTTAACACTTCTTCAGGAAAGAAAGACTTTTACAAGACTATCTTAACATTCGGCCAATAGTATCTGGCTCCCTAAATTGCTTTGAACCTAACTTACAAATATTCAAAAGAAACAAATTAATTAGTGGGGTTGTTCACTTACTCAGGTGATGACGAAACTCAAACCAAGTCAACTGAGATTGAGTTGATTCCAACTTATGGTGACACCAGGTGTGTCAGAAGAGAACCACTCCCTGTGGTCAGTTTTCAATGGTTCCTTTTTCAGAAGTGAACCACCAACCCCACTATTTGAACCACTACCTTTTCAGTTCAGTAGGAACTGTTTGTGACACTCAGGGACTTCACTCCAGAGATGGAAAATCAGTAAATCGAAGACAATGTTGTCAAACGAAGGGTTGATATTCAGAGTGTGACTTCCCTCAAGTTCCCTGGACTCCCCTATCTCGACCCTCTGCCGCTCTCCACCACCGCTCGCCCTCAGTTCCTCTCACTTGGCTTCCTTGAAAAATGGAGCTGAGAATTAGGAGCCATGAGTGATTCTGTGCGTAATGCTCACAATAAAGCATCGTGCTTTTCTTTTCTCTTTCACAGTGAGCTAATTTTCTAACTGTTAAAATGTTTAGGCCTCTATCTAAGGTATAAGAAACCAATTTATTGAAGTCACTAACTTTGTTGTCAGATACACAGTGATTTACCCGAGAATATTTAGGACCTGTAGAACTAACTTTTGCCTTTGGGATTTAATATTTTTTAATGTCTCAAAATTCCAAAACAAGTTTATTTTTCTTGGTACTTTTCCTCCTATGCCAAATTTTAGCTTCTGTTTCAGTATTATGGTCTCCGTGCAAAATGCCATCCACTGATATTTGGTGAATAATGCTATTGCTATCATTTGTTTTATTTATTTAGAAAAGTGTCCTGAGAATCCATAAACATTCATTTGGGGAAGGATATTTTAGATTTACTTGGAAACTATTTATTTTCTTATCTAATTTCTAAGTGACTTCCACTCTACAGTGTGATGGTTTGATATCCAAAATATACATGCAGACACATATTAATCTGATTCCATCAAATATTTTACTTCTATAAAATATCACCACAGTTAGCAAAAGTTGGATCATTGTTTTCAACTGATGGTTGTAACTTAGAAAATGTAAGATCATTTGGAATGCCTCTCTTAAAAATGTTTAACTTTAATAATATTAGTCCCTCAAGGAGCCCTGGTGGCGCTCTGCATTAGGCATTAGGATGCTAGCAGCAAGATTGGCAGATCAAACCCATAAGCTGCTCCACTGGAGAAAAAGGAGACTGTCTAGTTCCATGAAGATTTAGAGTCTTGGAAACCCCAGTATGAGTCAGAACTGATTTGATAACAATAGTCTGTTTGTTTTAAGGAGAGCTTTAGAATATCAGTCTACATTTACATAACATCTGGATCCTTACTATTAAAAATAGATGGGCTGATGTGGAACAGTGCAGCCCAGGACCCAGTTCTGAAAGTCTCCAAGGGCCTGTCCAGAGTGACCAGTCTGTGTGGATGAGCAGGGAGTGATATTGCATTGATGGGCCCAGGAGGAGCACGAAGGATACTTGCTTGCTTAGCAAAGCCCAGGTGATGACCATTGGATAGCCTGCTGATGGCACTTTAAGGGAGCGTTTGTGGTATTGTAGGCTTCAAAATTGTAGGCTTCAAAAATTGTAGGCTACCCTTAGCGGAGTTGAAGGCAGGGATGAAGGCAGACGTGATATCTAGGTCAGTACCAACCCCACCCTTCCACCAACCAATTAGTTCCCAGAAATTATAGCAGCAGTGCTTAAACCATTCTGTTTAAGACTTTGGTATGTGCTTAATTTCCCACTTACCTTTTTTGGGTCAGAAAGTTAGAAAATGGCTATTGGAGAGCCATCATTTTCTGTGTTTTTTGTTTGTTTTCCCACATATTGATTTTGTTACCAAGAACATCTCACTCCGCCAATATCTAAGATTTTTAAAAAGTGGTTATTATGTTGAGCCCTATGCTAAGTTGTTCATCAGTGCATTCTCATTTAACCCCTATGATAATCATAGGCGATGGATAACATCTATATTGTGACATACAATGGATATGATGGGAGTTGTATGAGGTCTCAATAAAATGATTTTTAAAAAACATTATATATATATATATTATACAGAAGAGAAAATTAGGGGTGAAAAATGCCAAATGACTTGTCCCAGATGACATAGCTGAAGAAGTGGCTTCAAATGTAGAGAGCGGAGTCAGAGACCAGTCCATCTTCTGTGTCCTTCTTGATATATAATTTACAGAACTCTGGGTAAAGTGTTTGGACTTCTACAGTGTGTGAAATGAGATCTGAACAGATCCTTCTGTACACATTATAAGGCAGGAAGCCTACCTAACATCTGTTTTACACTTGTTAATAAAAAGAAAAAAGACAGTTGAACATTGGGTTGATAATCTAGGTGGCCATAAAGTGAAATTCTGGGGACTCTGAGAGAGTAAGAGCTTCACCCCTCCACAAGCAGTCCACCATTCTAAGGCTTCAGGCATGGAAATGATTGCTCTGGTGTGGATTCAGGCCCCTGCTCTAGGTTTGGTTAATGGCAGTGATTGATGCCTAAGGGCAGTGGAGATGTTTGTTCTTTACCAAATACCCTGTGGCTGCTGGTTCCATCAGGGCCTGGAAGAGATCCAGAGACAGACTACTTTGGCACCCCTCCACCACCGCACCCCCAAGGCCCCCGGCTTTGGGATTGAATGTCCAAAGAACTGCTGTCACATTGACCTGAAGTTTCCAGTTCTACGAATCTGATCTCTCCCCAAGGCCTACCTTGATACTGATTCCAAGTCTAGTGCAGGGGGCTAGCAATGATGTAAGACACAACTGCTTGAAAATTGGACTTGGGCCCCTTTTAGGCAGTGGCAGAGCTGATGGTAAGGCTCGTTGCCTCCCAGGGGGCGGAAGGACTGAGTGGATGGTGAGGGAAAAGTCCAACCAAGTACACACCCGGCTCGCCATGGTTTTTCTTGCAAACCTGAGCCTGTGCTGCTGTCATGGAATCCTTTGCAAAAGCACTGCCTCACAGTGTCCCCACATGAACAGTGGGGCAGGCAGTGGCAATAGACATGGTTTGCAAGCTCTGATTGTACATACTGTAGCCCGGGTGGTACAGTGGTTTAGAGATTCGGCTGTGAACTGCAAGGTCAGCAGTTCAAAACCACTCGCGGCTCTATGGAAGAAAAATGAGGTTTTCTACTCCAATTCATCATGAAACTCAAGGGGCAGCACTGCTCTGTCCTATAAAGTCACTGTAAATCAACCTTGACTAGATGTCAATGAAGATTTTTTCTTTTTATGCATATCGCAACAGTTTCAAAGATTCAAACTTTCGATCATGTAAGTGACAGGGATAAAAGTCAAGGTGTTACGAAGTTGGACTTGTCCTTTTCAACATGCACTATGCTAACAGTGATCATCGTCAGCATGACCTCTCTGTGCACTTTGTCATGTTTATTGAATCGGTCTAGCCCCGTCATTACTAGGATTTGCCTTCCAAAGACTGGGTAGGTTAAAAATAAATCAATGATTATAACAAGTATAATAATCCAGCAATAATCAGGGTAACACTAATAAGAAGATGGGAGTGACATAAGGTTTAGAACTTCAGAGCCTCTAAATTCTAATTGCACAACAAAATGGACATAGTCTAATTATTGAAAAAAATGACTCAGAGTCTAAAGATAAAGCAAATGTCTTGGGTGATGTGAGTTCAATCCCAGCATTTTCCAAAGAGAGAACCACGGTTTTCAGTGTGTTTCTGCCATCATGCACTCCTGGCAGTATGGCGCATAGAGAACATAGTGACATAGGAAACAAACACATGAAGGGATTTGAGTAGTTTGCAAAACAATTATATAATGTGCCCATTGTTTGTGTGAAATGGTGATACCTGCCTCACGGAAATGCCCTGGCGGCAAAGGGCAGAAAGTTCACAGCACACACCAGGGTATGGATACATGTAGGCTTAGGCTTAGGAAACTTTTCTAGTTTCCTCTCCAAGCTCATCCTCCCCCCCCACCCCCCATTCCCATCCACAGGTCCTAAATCAGAGCCTCTTAGTGACGGTGGGATTTGTATTCATCAAAATCCTGCTGAGGTGTTAGCTGTCAACAGTTGTGTTGCTTTGAAGTTGTGTAACTTGTGAAGGCCAAATAGTCTTCCACATGCAAGAGAAGGAACTCTGAGCAGTGGAATTCCAGGCCCAGAGAGGATATTCTTGGAGAGGACATGCCCAGAGAGAGAAAAAGTGCAGCGTCCAGATTATTTGTTAGATCCGAATGAGGCGCAGAGCATTCCAGGTTGCCATAGTCCAAGGAGCGCTTGTCATTTCTTGTAGGCCAGTGAATTGACTTTCTGGCAGACAGAACCCAAATACACATCTATCAGGATCTGAAAAAAAAAAAAAAAAACCCAAAAACGTAGTTACTTGGAAAAGCAAAACAAACAAACAAGATAAAACCAGCTGCAGCTATGCATCCAAGAATGATGGAGGGAGCTGGGGACTCCTGGCTGGGTTTTAAAACTGGATTTTGTTTGGCGCTGGATTGAAATGTTCCAAGAAGCTTGGCTCGCAGGGGTCTTCCCCAGGCCCCCGAGGTCCTTTGTGAAGATGTAAGTTATACTCACTTTCACCCAGTGTGAGAGTGCCCTGCATTGTCTGGAAACAATTAGAGGTATTTTTCCATCTTGGTCTGACAACCTCAGACACACAGGCAATTGTGGGGGGCGTGGGGTGGGGGTGCATGTGGATCTAAACTCTACTGTTAACCATTTGAACAGTTAAAGTATTAAAACTAATTAAGTTGAATGTGCTTGGAGCCCCAACGGGTGGGTGTGGAGGGAACAGGGAGGCCCAGGGAGGTCTAGAAGTCACCGGGAAGAAAAAATTGTGAAGTTCTGGAAAATATTTTGTCACTGCTAATGATTTTCCGAGACCCATTTAGGAGCATAGTTGACAATGAAAGACTGTTCAGGGGGATGTGTGGACCCACATCATAGCTGCCAGTACCCTTTTGACTGGGGCCAGCCATGGGAAACTTGACCAGTAGGAACACGCTGAGTCTATCATCGATTTGAGCCATAGTCCTTTTGTAAAGATGTGTGTTTGGATCGACATGGAAATTGTCTTGATTTGTTTAATCTGAAAGATGATGGGAGTGGAAGGAGAGGTCGGTGAGGGGTCAGGGCAGCCCTTTGAAAGTGGTCCGGGCAAGTGGGAGCGTGTTGATATGGAGGTATGCCACACCCGGGATGGCCACTCTTACGAGGTCTACGGGAACCTTTTGAACTCTACTTTAAAATTGAAGTTAGAGGCAATTGTTGCCACCATCCCACATTTGTCAACGGAGTCCTAATTGCCCATCACCAAATTGACAACTGTGTCACTCACACCGAGCTGAGCATCGGGCCAAATGGCTGTCAGCTAAAAACAACTGCCTATGGGTAGGGTCCTGACGCTTGACAGCACAGCTCATGAGGGAGATCTCACAGGGCCTCATGCCAAACGTGTGAGGAGAGCGGGAGGTGCCAAAGGGGAGGGATGCAGGAGTGGCCTGGACCTGATCTGGAGTCCAAAATGTTCTGTATTCTGGGGGTTTTTCTATTGTTCCCTTTGGTTTTTGTTTGTTCACATTTGGGTGTATCTCAGGTGTTAGGACAATGGAGCCATGTTATGTGCCTTTCCGTTTTTCAGTCTATGAAACCCAGGATCGATGAACCTAGAGGGACAGCATGGAGAGTAGGAGACTTGAGGGGCGTGGGGTACCGCGAGGGTGGTGGTGGTGGAGGGGGTGGTAAAAGGGAGCTACGTCAAGGAGTCCATGAAGAAAACGAAAGCTTGGAAACTGACAGTTGTGGTAATTGACACGATTGAAAATTGGAAAGATACAATAGCTATATCAAATCCATAATGAAATAACAGGCATAAGAAGAAGATGAGGGATATGGAGAGGTGGGGTGGAGTACATTGTGGAGTGGCGCTGTGGGACACAGAGGAGTCACCTGAAATTACCATCAGATCCTCTGTCCCCATCTTATGCTGCCTCCTCCTGGGGCCACTAGTAAGGAGGGGTGTTAGAGAGATCTCCCCATGGGCAAGTGAGATCTTTTCTACTCCCCATTAGCATACAACTGTGAACTTCTATCTCTTCCTGGTTTTTTTCACCTTCCTTTTTCTCATCCTCCCACAACTGCTCTGGAGCTGCTGGATAGAAATGGGCAGAGAAAGTGCTGGACATTTAGGTGCGGAAGCCACGTTCGAGGACAAATTTGTGTGAAGCCCAAGGTTCCTTGCCTAAGGTGGCAAGTTTTGGTTGCATGTTTGAATCATAGTTTTTCCTCCCTTGCTTTTTCAGTTCTGGAAAAAAGTCCATGCTGCAGCCAACAAGGAACTGATTCGGCCCTTTGAATGTGTCACGTGCGGTGCTATTGATCAGTCCTCAAGGTGCACCGCCCTTCTTGCTGTCCAAACGATGGCACTGCCATTACCTGAGACTTCCCACCCACACATTGGGGTTTCCGTCATGCATTTGATCTCACACAGGCCATTTTTACAGAGAGCACCATGCTGGGGTCAGATGTACTTGACTCATTAAGATGAACT
Source organism: Nesogale talazaci (assembly GCA_004026705.1). Taxonomy (NCBI): domain Eukaryota; kingdom Metazoa; phylum Chordata; class Mammalia; order Afrosoricida; family Tenrecidae; genus Nesogale; species Nesogale talazaci. The sequence continues at coordinate 186,532 of PVJH01000290.1, read as the reverse complement.
CTCTTGTGAGTCAAAGAAAACGTAGTCTTTTAAAGACAGTTTGGGTCTGAGGTTTAAAGCTTGAAGACTCGAGGATAAACTTCTTAAAATATCAGCTTCAACTGAAAAACATTGTAGATTAATCCTTACATGCGTCAGGAAGGAAAAGATATAACAGTTTAGATATCTTCATAAGACTTTGTCTCCTTTAAGACACAAGCAAGCCAATCATCGAAACGAGCTTCAAAAATGGATAAAATAAGGCTCTTCCTTAGTCAACAGGCAGGAATGTCTTGTCATGTACTAGGTACATGAATAACATCGATTCTTTGCTGAGGAATCCAGGTCAGGCCTTTCTTCAAAGCTCGGTTTGTGTTTAGTCAGAGTACCTTGATTTTATCAGACACAATCCTTCCAGGTGATAGTCTTTGCGCCTGTGATTCTTGTGCCAGGTTAGGAAGCTACATCTCCTTTCCCCACCCACGACTCTGAAGCTGGCAACGTTGCCCACAGAAAGGCCTGTGCAGAGCTGGGTGGGAACAAGCACGTTAGGCTTCCAAGAAGGGGGAAAGAAAAAGAAAAAGCATGCCTGGAACGAGAGCCCAGCAGCACCTTTTGTCCCCTGATCTTGCAGTTCTTTACTGTCAATATTTTGTGCAAAACCTGAATGAATAGACCCGAGACATTTCTTCTTCTTTTCAGAAAAGAATTGGGGGTGGCAGGAAAAAAGTCTCAAAGAAAGGAAGAGTTGAGAGCCTAACACTCAAAGCATCCTGAAACCTCAAGACACCGCTGCCTTGTTGTCCCGCTGTAGCTGGCTGAGGGTGGGGGGTGGGGGGTGGTGTTGGCTGGCTGACTTCCACTTACAAGGGAATTGCATGCTGCTTGTGTCTCATCTGTCTGAGTCTAGACAAGGGGTTCTCAACCTGTGGGTCACAGCCCCTTTGGGGGAGACAAACAACCCTTTCACAGGGGTCACCCGATTTGTAACAGTAGCAAAATTACGAAGTAGCAACAAAAAGAATGTTATGGTTGGGGAAATCACTGTATTAAAGGTAAAGGGTTGCGGCATTGGGAAGGTTGAGAGCCTCTGGTCTAGATGATCCTCTTGAGGAGTCTGTCAACATCAGAGAAGCACACAATCCTCCGCTGAGAAATGGATAATGACTTTGCATGAGGGTCCTTCACTGGATCCCACCTTCCTTAGAACCAGATGTAGGGATGACTTTTCTTCATTATCGGGGGCGTCATTTGATACTACTACCTACTTCATGTGGCTTCGAAGTCAATACTCTGACACTGCTGTATACAATATTTTGAACATGCCAAGGAAGACTCCAATTAGATTTGGCACATATTCCCGGTGAAAATAGGAAATAAAGTTTTATTGGGAAAGCATTTCTATCCCAATGATAAAAGTAAAACCTGTGAGGCTTTATTGATTTGTAAAGTGGTAATTCCTCTCCCAGTCAGAAAACATGGCCATCAAGAATCATGTTCAAACAAGCCCTCTTTTTATTTAAATGATTGGCTGTTCTCTTACTTTCTATTTTTATTATTAAAGTGTTTGTGTGGTTGTGAGTGATTTCCTATTCCAGTATTGTTGCTGTTACACTGTGACTCAGCCAGTGCCATGCTAGCCTCCCGATTGCTCGTTCCAAGTCTTCTTACTGCCTTCACGCAGTCCCGGCCCACAGAGACCGTATGGAAAAGCAGAGCTCCTCCTGTGACTTCCAGGGACTTTGAAGCTTTAGGAAGCAAAAGCCTCATTTTCCGTCATTGGGGGAGCAGGTGGGCTCAAACTGCTGACTTTGTGGTTAGCAGCGGAACCAGTAAGTCATGCTGCCGCCAGGACACAGCTTTGTCTCCATCTCGGATGAGAGTCCCAGTCTCACTGGGGGTGCATCTGTTCCCTGGGTGCCTGGGCTTCCTGCTTGTCTCTGCTCCCACCCGGATGACTCTTTTTTCCTCCAACAGACCAGCTGACCTGGGCATTGCTCACCCCAGCCTTACCTGGAGGGGACCACCCCTGCCTCACCTCATTGATGATCATTATTATGTCATCCAGATCAATCACTGGGCCCTCGTGCTGTGGGAAGGGTCGCTTTGATCATTCGTTACACTTTGTTAGTCATCAGATCCAGGCCTCACTAATCGGAAACAGGGGCCCTCCAAAAGCGAAGGCAGCCTGGTGACCAGGGGCAATTACCACATTGTTTGGTTTTTAAATTAGTCCCTTCTTGGTGCTCTGATCACCATCAGGAGGCTGGTGATTCAGAAGCCTGGGAGTGGCTGTTGCCTCATGAGGCAGGAGGGCGGCGCCACCCCAGGCTGGCTGAATTCACCAACACCCTGTCAGGACCCCCAAATGACTCCAGTGCGTCTGAAAAGCATACTGACTATGACCCAGCCGCCAAGGTTCTTCTTACGAGGAGGACTCCTGGGGAGACTCACTCGTCCAACAATTGTGGTCCTGGGTGGATTGCGCTCAGGTAAACTAACCTTTAGGATGGCGACTCCCGGGGCTTTGTGAATGGCTCGGAGATTCAGCGGCTAACTGAATGCTTGCAGAGTCAAGGGACAGTCGAGAGAAAGAGCCCCGTGGCACCGTCGTTGCAGGGCTGAGAGCGGGGCAGCTTGATCCCACCAGGTGCCACATGGGAGGAAGACGCAGCTTGTCATTTCTGGGAAGGTTCATAGTCGTGGATATCTTCGGGGCCACTCTACTCCGTCCAATTGGATCGCTGCGAGCCGGAGTCCACTCCCTGAGGCTGGGCTTGGTCTGGTTTTGGTATTTTAGAATGGAGGCAAAGCCAAAGGAACAGCTAAAGCGTAAGGATGCCAGGTCGTCCGGTTCATAGCTGGAAGAAAAGCAGGAGCTGGGACTAGCACCTCTCTGCTTTCCACGTAACCGAACACGAGCTCCCGCACTGAGCTCCGAAGCCTGGGGCAGCCTGAGGAATGGTGTGAGAGTGGTCATTTGGCAGGAATTTGAAGGTCACACTAAGCATTCTTTCAGCACTTCGTTTTCTTTCATGTCAATGTTGCTCAAACCTGGGGCACTCGTGCACACCACTCCTGTCGAATCCCGCCTTATCCAGATCCTGCTGTATTACAATGAACTTCACATCAATCCTTTTCTCCACCTTAAAAAAAATGATTTTAATGGGAGGCTATATCTCATACTATGAATGTGAAGCAAGTGCTTCTTGTCTTCCTTTCAGCAACGCGGGTCTAAGATCTTCATTTTTTGTCGCCCCACCGGCACCCAGACCTCACCAATGGGCCACTGATGAACTCCTTCCATTCCCCTGCTGAGTTAAGATGACCTTCTGCCAGCTCAATTACTGTCATTGTCACATATTGGGAGGAGGCAGTCTGATGGGCCCTGAATAGCATGAATTGTATAAGCAATTGTTGCTTCTTGTACATATGTCCACTATATATACCAAGTAATCTAGAATAATGACTCTGGTGGCCTAGTGACAGCCACATGGAATAGTAGGGGAGCCTTTGGCAAAGGACATTTCCTAGGTTGCCTTGACTTATGTTCTCGTACCTGGTAGGTGTGCACTGAAGGCATGCAATGAGTGCCCATCCTTTTCCATTTTCTCTCCGTACACCTCTGACGACCCATTTCTAGAATGTGTGTCTACTTTCAACTTTCTTGGCCCCAAAGAGTCATGTTATTTTGTTTCTAGTTTCACTCTCAAAATGGCCACCTGAGGACCCTTAAACTATGGTCCTGCACATCCCAAGTTTACTGTCTTCAATTTTATATGGCACAGCTGGAGCCCAAACAGGAGAACTCTTGATCTAACTAACTTTGATGGCCTCCCTGACAGAGGGATTTAAGTTCCCAAGAGCACATTTCACCAGCAGTGTGTAAGACACTTGGGACCCTCCCTAGTGGTCCATGATTTTTAAAGCGATTGACAGTTAGCAGAACTGTCTGTGGTTCTAGCCTACTGGCCACTCCACAGAACAACGATGAGGGGGAGTCTGCTTCTATAAAGATTACAGCCTGGGAAACCCTGTGGGGCAGTTGGAGTTGACATACAGCAATGAGTCATAAGCACTAATGCAAGTGCGCCTGCTTTGCCTCTTCCCTCATAGAGGCTGAAGTTATCAGGAGGGACCAGCTCAAGCGTGACTTTTGATTTAGATAAAGTAAAAAGGACGATATTTTGTTTTTCAGTAAGGCAGAATATCTCTTAAGGCAGTAATTGAATTTAGTTCTATTTAGTCTAGTTTGATGGGGGTGGATCTAGAGTTGGGAGGGAAGAATTGACATCATTTAATACTTAGCAGATGGAAAGAAAACAACAAGTTTAGGAGATAAGGATGTCAGAAGGTTACCAGACTCTGGGGGCATAAAGGAAAAGGGAGTGTATTTGCAAGGTTGGGCTTACATTTGCTGATACACGTCTCTTCCGTTATATGTCAGATCTACAAACTATTCAGGGGGCTGGTCCTCTTTGGGTAGCTCAGCTAACTATTGAGGGGATGGCAGTGCTCCAACAGGGTATCGTTGTTCTTCATAAGGTATGACTTTGTGAGCCATACCTTGGATAAAAAGATGTTTATACTCTTGCAGGTTTAGAATTTGGTGACTTACCTTTTTCTCATACTAGCTCTACAAAGCGATGACGATTGCATTCTGTGATCTAAAGTGATTCTCAAATTTGGAGGTCTGAAGGTCATTAAACAATTACTTGAAGGTAAATAAACTCATTCACACTTGCATTAATTTTCATGTCACTGGACATGAAATTCTTCTTTGGAGAGGCTCATTAAGCAAGGTCTACATTTATATATGGAAAGGCTTAATTCACCTTTGAAAAAGAAGGGAATTACTTCCTCGAAACTTTTCTAACAAAAGCCTCTTGGCACCAGGTCCTGATGTGTTGCCTCTACCTAATGTGGCGAGAGTCAGAATTAATCTTGGGGGGGAAGGGAGAGATAATGGGAGCTCGATGGGAGATTAGCACAGGAACAGAACCTTCACTGCACCTGAAGCACTGGATTCCCCAGAGATGTTTCCTCCATCCCTCACCTGTGACTTTGGTTGCCCCACTTTCCCAGTGGATATTCAAATGCTAAACTGTTTAGCAGAGTCCTTTAGAAAGCAGTGAGTTATTTCGTATCTGAAAATTGGTTTGAAAGTATTCTATGTATGATTACTGCTAAATTAAGGGAGGATACCTTTTTGCACACTCTGTGAAAACCATTAGATAATTCTTTGGGTCAAAAGGACAATGCATTAGGATAAATATGTGGGGAATAAGAGAAGCCATTGAAGAGAAAGGGGAGCATTTGACAGGAACTCCACGTGTGGTAGGATGGATTGGTTCTAGGGTTACATGAGATTGCCAAAGGAAAATAGATTTGTGGGGAGGGTGGGCAGGAGAGGGAAGAATGGGCAAGTTACTGATGAGAATCTGGCTAAACAATTTAAGTTCCAGGAACTTAAATAGAAGACCAAATATGTTATTTTCTTAAAATACCACTTAGTACTCTTTTCATCTTGGAAGTCAGTCATAGGCAATTAACAATAATTTGTTGAGTATCTCTTATGTAGTCATTACTGAGTTAGGATATCTGAGTGACCCAGAAGGGTAAGAAACAATAAATCCAAGACCCACTGGGAATTCAAAGCTCAGGCACATTCAAAGGCTGTAAGAGAACAGGGCAATCAAGCAATACAATGAACCAAGGACAAATTCCGGGCCTTCTATTTAGAAACTTTGTGGAAGTTGGCAGAGATGTCACAGAAAGGTGGCACTTGTCCTTGGTCTTGAAAGATTAGAGTGCTCACTAATTTTAAGGAGGGGATTTTTTCCCACTTTTTAGCCATTCCAGTTTCAGACCAAGGCTGGTGTTTTTCAATATTTTTGTGCAGATTTTTTTTAGTGATAAATCATATTTTGGAGGGTGTGTTCTCTTACAACAATCCACACATCCATTGTATCAAGCACATTTGCACATATGTTGCCATTATTTTCTTTCTATTTGAGCCCTCGGTATCAGCAACTCTTACCCCCCATATTCCCAGCATCATGAACAGTTGATAAGGTATAAATTATTATTTTCATATCTTATATTCTCTGCTGTCTCCTGACATCTATGTTTTTGTTATCCTATCCTTCACCCCCTTTAAATGTTGCTGTTCTCCAGGTTTTGATCCTACTTGATCTTCTGCCTTCTCTACTCACAAGAAAAACACATTAAAATTGTTTTTTGAACAAACACATTGATATGATTTATTAAGATATGATATGATATTTATTAAGAACTCAAATTATGACAGAGGATGAACAGACAACATAAAAATATGCATCTACTACATGGGACAGACACTTTGAGGGCATCATGGGTTACATGGTGGCCTACTAATCATAAGGTGAGTTGTCTGAACCCACCAGGTGTTCTGTGGGTGAAAGAGGAGATTTTCTGATTCTGCACAGATTTAGAGCTTCAGAAACCCAAAGGGTCAACTCAACTCTCTACTACGAGGTCCCTGTGAATCAGAATTTACTCAATGGCAGTGAGAGTATGCAAGAGACCTTTGAAAATGGCAGCATTGGACAGTGTAAGGCATGACAAAATAATAATAGTTTATAAACTATCAAGATTCATGAGGGAAGGAAGTGGGGAAGAAGGGGGGAAATGAGGAGCTGACATCGAGGGCTCAAGTGGAAAGCAAATGTTGTGAAAATGATGATGGCAACAAATATACTTGACACAATGGATGGATGTATGGATAGTGATAAGATTTGTATGAGTTCCCAATAAAATGATTTTAAAAAAGAATGGTAGGGCTTATGGTGAAATGAAGATTTATTATCTTTTAAAATATTCAAATTCAAATGAGAAAAATAATTAATATATATTGTTGTGATCAAATAAATCATTTCTTTAGCTGAGATCTGTGATTTTTCCAAATAGCTTCTTCTATTGGCAGACTAAAGCCTATGAGCCAAATCTGACCTGGCGTATTGGAGCATGGACATTCATTTTGCTTATATATTTTCTTACAAAAAGTATGGCTTACTTTGCCCCCCAAAAGGCAGAGCTGAACAGTTGGAATGGGCCATTTGGCTCATGGGGCCTAAAATTATTAACTATCTGGTCCTTTACAGAAAAACATGGCCACATCCTGCTTTAAACCAACACATTCCCAAATGAACTTATCCCCACGCTGACCCCCCCAAACCAACCGTATAATACCACTGAGTGTAGGTCCCTATCATTCACCTCAGAGTTTTTGTGAGTCCTTCCTTTATTCCACCTGCTGTCATTTAAGGACCAGCCTTTACCCTGCTGTTCTCCATAACTCTTGTTACCTCCACGTTTTCTCCACCTTAGTCCTAGCTCAAATTTTCTCCATTTATCAACTAACTTAATAGGATCTGGTATGCCTAGTCTTGAGTCAATGGATTTACTAGGTTAAATAGTTTTTATACAAATAAATCTGAGCATGTCTCCTACTTAGATTTCTTTGATGATGCCCGATTTCTCCTGCATACAATGACCATCTTTCTAAATAGGTTATCCCCTTTCTCACTGACAGCCCTGTCTACATGTTTGGCCTTATTGTTTTTTTTTTATCACTTTATTACTGGCTGAATTCTATCTTCTTAGAGTGTTTATCACTGTCCTCAATGCCTCCTTAATGACTTTGTGAGACATGCATACAGTTCTCCTATCATCCCTTGGTTGTAAAAGTTGTTATTGTTGTTGCCAGTTGAATTGGTTCAGAATCACAATAACCCTATGTACAACCAAGCCAAACCAAACACCACCCAGTCCAATGCCATCTTCACAATTCGTCCTTTGTTTGAGCCCATTGTTGCAGCCACCATGTCCAACCATCTTGCTGGGGTCTTTATCAGTGCCCCTCTACTTCACCAACCATGATATTCTTTTCTAGACATGATGTTCCATGTCTAGCCTGATAACATGTCCAAAGAAAATGAGACAAAGTCTCACCATCCATGCATCGAAGGAACAGTAATTCTTTAAAGACAGGTTTGTGTGTTCCTTTGATAGTTCATGGTATCATCCATGGTACTTTCTTCACCTTCACCATCATTCAAGTTAACCCATTCTTCTTCAGTCTTCCTTATCCAATGACCAACTTCCACATGTATATGAGGTGATTGGAAATACCATAGTTCTACAACAAAGGAAGATAATCTTCAAAATTCAATGTCAGCATCATCTCCTTTGCAACACAATCTCACTTTTGATCTTTCCCTTCTTCTATCCAACAGTCTACACCCCCAGCAGAATTGTGATCTTTTCTTCAGATTCTTTATGTTAGAATGCACCTCAGTTTGCACATCATTTCAGGTACATTTAATGTTCTCTAAATGTAGCTAGACAGGATAGTTTTCTGTCCCCTCTTTCTGTCATATGTAATGTGTGCATGCTCCCTCATAATTATTAAGTTGTTAGGAACCACTTAATAGATTTAAACTCATGGCAACCTTGCATGACAGAATTGAACTGCCCCATATGGTTTTCTACAGTGCGTCATTATGAAAGTAGAGCTCTGTTTTAGAGTCGGGTGGGTTAGAACTGTCAGCTTTTCCTTCGAAGCCAAATGCTTAATTACTGTGCCACCAGGTTTCTTAATATATGCTGTAAAATTTGACAACGATTAGGTGATCCATAAATGTTCAGTGAATTTCTGGAATCGATCATCAGTCAATAAGTGTTTAGCAAACAAGATGTAATCCCTAACTGATGCACAAAACACCTAGTGGAAGACCATCAGCCTTGGGCAAAAGTAATAAATACAAATCTATGATTGATTAAATGACAGGTTGATTCAGACCAAAAACAGCCTTCTGAAATGCAATTGCCTTGTGTTACTCTTGCCTTAAAATGTCCCATGACTTTTCATTTTGTTCATTAAAATGGAACAAAAACTGAGGTGACAGACAGCACTCTGGCTGATCTCAGTAAGTCAAACTCTTCCATTCAACTCCATTGACTCACTATGCTTTAGGAGTTTCCTCCAGTTTCTCCAAAATGTTCATTTCTATTCTTCCTTGGGATCTTTGTACATCTACTGCACAAGATCTTTTAAAAGTATTTAAAAAAAACAGTGTTGCTACTTTGAGCCCCACGGTACCCTGATTCCAGGCTATTGGATTTTCAATTGCTTCATGTGAACTGGAAAGTTGGATATTGAATAAGGAAGATGGAAGAAGAATCGATGCATTTGAATTATGGCCTTGGCAAAGAATATTGAAAACACCATGGACTGCCAAAAGAACAAGTATACCTATCTTGGAAGAAGTACAGTCACAATGCTCCTTAAGGCCAATGACTTGTTCTCTTGTACTTTGGACATGTGGCCGCAGAGATCAGGCCTGGGTGAAGAGCGTCATGCTTAGTAAAGCCGAGGGCATCAAAAAAGAGGAAGCGCTTCAACAAGCTGGATTGACACAGTGGCTGTCACGATGGGCTCAAATATAAGAACAATTGGAGGCTGGCCTAGGATTAGGCGGTGGTTCATTCTGTTGGTCCTAGTGTCACTTTGAACTGGAACTGACTTGATGGCCCTGAATGCCAACAAGAACAATAACATTTGTTGTCTCTAGCTGCCATAGAGTTGCTCAGACTCATGGCAGTCTATGCTTAATGGCAATGAATGCTGCCTTGTTCCACATGACCCCCAGATTGGCTGCAGATTTAGCAGTTCTATCCATATAATTATTATTGACTGATTTTTCAGGAGCAGATTGCCAGGTTTTGTTTGTTGTCTTTCTTTTCTTAGCATCTCTTAATATGGAAGTTACATTAAATGTGTTCAGTATCACAGCAACAAGTAAACCTCCACTGACAATGGGTGGTAACTTTGTTTGATGTACATTGACATGGAATTTTTTTCCTTATTTTTTGGCATCACTGCCCCCGGCTGGGAGTGGGAGACCCAGCCTTGCTCCTGGAGAGCTGCTGCTGGATTTGAAACACCAACCCTGTGGGCTACAGTCCCGCACTCATGGAATTTTACCAGCGAACTACCACTGCCAGCTCACCACTATCTAGTCCATTCTGACTCATAGTGACCCTGAAGGACAAGGTAGAATTGCCCTTGTGGGTTGTCAAGATTTTAATTCTTTTTTTTTTTGTGGGGAGGGCATCACTGCCCTCTGGTGGGAGTGGGAGTGGGAGGTCCAGCCTTGCTGCTGCTGGATTTGAACCGCCAAGCCAATGGGCTGCAGTTCCGCACTCAACCATTGCGCCACTGGGCCTCGGCCCAAGATTATAATTCTTTATAGCATTAGAAAGTTCAATTTTCTTTAGCAAAGTGGTATGTGGTTTTGAACTGCTGATCTTGTGGTTAGCATCCCAATACATAACCACTTCACCAACGGTGCTGAATACTCGTTGAGGTTAAGTCATTTCAAAAGACCATGATTTGATCCTTTTCTATCAGAAAAATGTAAGAAAAATTTCTATGACTGAATAAAACATAAATTATTCAGTTAAAAAATACATGTAATCAAATGATAGCTTTCTATATTCTAATAACAAAAAATTTTAAAAACCCAGTGAAAAAGTCTTTCCTTCATAATTAAAGGCCCAAGTTGTCAAAATTATGAAGAAACTAACTTAAAAAATGTAAGATAATTCTAAAATAAGTCTTCCCAAAACTTAAAAAAATTTCAATTTACCATTTTCTTTAATAGGAAGCATCAATCTTATAAAAGATGAATTATTCATATATCATCTTATAAAAGATTAATTGATAGCTATGTTAATCTATAAATACAATGCAATGCTATTCCAAATGCTTAGCTTTTCTTTATGAAGCTTGCTAAAGATGATATAAAAGTTCACTTGGAGAAATAAATGTAAATGTTTGCAAATAACAAAACCCCTATTGGAAAAAGAAGATATGGTGAGGAAGTTGCCTCTCTATGTCTCATCAATAATAAGTCATAATGCTTAAGATATTATAGCAAAGTGTAGAGGAAGAATAACAAAAATGAAGGAACCAAGCAATATATTCATAAATGGATTTCTAAAAAACTTTTGATATGAAAAACAAAACAATTCAAATTACTGAGGTATGAGTTAATTGTTCAATAAATATTATAAAATATAAAAAATTGGAAAAATGTGTAATTAGGGTTCTATCTTATACCAAAAAGAAAAAAAATGGTGTAAAAATATCATTTAAAATAAAGAATTTGTGTGGATGTATGCACTTACATATATATAAATCAATTATGGAATATTATTAAAATGTTATGTTATCTTTGGGTGGAAAGACTTTCCATAATGACAGGCCTGAATGAATCTCAAGAGAGAGGACACATGTATCCAATGGCACATTGCTGTTATTGTTAAGTCTCATGGAATCTATTTGACTCATAGCACAGAGTGATGGCAGACTTGCCTAAGCATCTCACCAGCTTTCTCTTGAGGATCCCTGCTGGGTGAGTTTGACAGCATCATCTTTTCAATTAGCCGTTGAATGCTTAATCCCTGAACCACCAGGTCTTCTTATTCCAAACACTGCAAAATTCTTTACATTTGAAAACTTTAATAAGGTGGAAAGTTAAATGGCATAACAATGAATACTGATCCCATTTAAAATAAAACAAGTGAAACTTCTTACTCGTAAGATCAAAACTTTTAGCTAGAAAATTTTATTTAAATTAGTAAAACTATGAAACAGACATGCATGTGCACACATGTGAGTACATACACACACACAAAACTACAAAGGATCAAGAAGCCAATGAAAAGTTACTTCTCATCAATACATGCCCACAAATAATATCAGTTGTGAGATGAGATCTTCACTCATCTCTCTGAACAAGAAAAATAGTAAATGATAAATCAATGTTCATTAATACCCAGACTTCTGTAAATTGTCATAGGTAGAGAATAGTACATATTAAAAATATCAAAACACCGTAAGTTTTTTTGAATGGTAATTTCCATTTCTAGAAAAATCTTCCCATCTACTCTATGGTTTTATGAATAAAATCATTTGCAACATTCACTCATTAAATCTTCATAAAGCATCCATCAGGTTCCAGGTACTGTAACTGAGGGTTGAGAAACAGGAACTAATAAGCTAGCTATAATATAGTTTCTGTCTTCATAGAACTCCTTTCCCACAGGAAAGGTAGATCAAACTAAGTTAAACTCGCTGCCTTTTAATTGAGTAGAACTATCCCTGGTTGAGTAGAACTATCCCTGTAGGTTTTAACTCTTCACTAGAATAGAAAGCCTCATCTTCTAGGATGAGTGCAAACTGCTCACTTTGAAGTTATCAGCTCAATACATAACCACTATGCCACCAGTATTCTAAGAATGGATAGTAGAAGATCAGCAACCCAATAAATACTTCAAGTCATCTGATGGTATTGTGAGAAAATAGAGGACATCTCTGATGTCAGGCAAAAATGTTCCCCCTATTGGCTTTTAAATTAAGATGGGAATGATACACGTGGGAATGTCGGATAAAGAACTAGGCACAAGCAATGTAAAGGTCTTTGAGCAGAATAGCATGGCACTTTTGAAGGACCTGATTGAAGTCCAGAAAGTTGGAGAACAGCTATGGAGATGGCCATCAATGAAGGCGGCTAGGTAGATCATGGCCATGCAAGTAGGACTTTGGGGGGTCAGGTAAGGAGTTTCAAATTTGTTCTACAAAATGGGAAGTCACTGAAGGTTTTTATGAGGTAGGCAGCTGTGATCTAATGTGTATTTTAAAAAGTACTCAAGTTGCCAGGTGGAGAATGAATTTAAAGGGAGCAAGTGAGGAAGCAGGCTGGTGGTTAGCAAGTGATTTCGAAGTCCGATCGAGAGGTGATGATGGCTGAGGGTGTGCTGTAGTCAAGATGAGAATGAGGAAGTGGCAGAAGCTGTTTCTCATTGGGAAAAAAAAATCCACATTCTGTGAGAGAGAATGTTTGGAACACACATTTGAGTGCCAAAGCTGTTATTAAGGAGCCCCATGGCATCAAGCACCAATGTGTTTGGTGAAAACTTCAAGGTGAACTGTTCAAATGTATTAGCTCCTCTGTGGGAGAAAAACAAGGCTATTTGCTCCTGAAAAGATTTAAGTTCTCAACAACCCAAAGCGGTCATTCTACTCTGTCCTAGGGGGTTGGTCCAGTTGGAATCAACTCAATCCATCAGGCTATGCTGCTATTAGAGATGAGGTGTCACAGGATTAAGAATATTGGATGGAACTTTGAATATTTAGTGAATAAAATAATGGAGTGATAAACTGAAGAAAAAATAAGAGGAGGTAATGGGCATAACCAAGTCCTAGAGAAGATATCTTGGGAGAAAGAAAAGGTTTACTATTTCCAGAAAAAGTTAGTCTTGGGAACTCACAGGGGCAATTCTACCACGTCGTCATACAGGACCACTCTGAGTCAGAATCACTCAATGGCAGTGACAAGGAATGTATGGAACTGAAAACAAAACTAAGTAGGTGCAATCACCTCAGCAAAATGAATGAATGAACAAGCAAACAAATAAATTCATCTCCCCAGGGTGGCCACAGTTCCTGGCTTGAACACCACAGTTCTCATGGGCATTTCCAACTTCTGTTTTCTTTTACCTTCCATGGTATCTTGGTTTGAATGGTCACACCACAATGCTTCACCCATAACAGATGTGTCAGAAGAAAGAAAGTGTTACTAAACAGAAAGACGCCATGGATATCAGGAGAGATGACTTCAGTCACCGCAGGGTCTGGGTGGAGTGGAGTCCAGCAGTGTCCAAGAGGGTTGTGGCCCTCAGTGAAGTGGAAAGCCAGATGAACAGAATGATTCTCAGTCTGAGGAGACTACCAGGGTGGGGAAACATTTTATCCATGTGTCTCACATCCATCACCCTGTTCTGCGAGTATTCATCTTTATCACTTGTCTTTCTCTCACTGTCTTCATGTTGATGTTGATTCATTTGCAACCCTTTAGAACACGGTCTCTAAGAATGTAATTCCTTATGGGGCTTGAAAGCCTCATCTTTCTCCAGAGATGCCTTCTCCAGGACAAGGTTATGCCTATTGCTTCCTTGATGATCTCAGTCCAATGCATAATAATGGCTTCTGTTGGTCATGTACAATTAGAATTTGCTACTGAGTCCTTTCAATTTCTCACTGATTTCTTTTTTTATCTTACTGCATGTTCAACTAACATTTGTGTATCAAAGCACCTTCTCTGAGCCAAACACAGTGGTGCATGGAAGGTGAAAATACATTTCAAATAGTAATCACACTGTGGTAGTTAAATAATCTGTTGTCACTTTGAGAGGGTGATGAGTGAAGGGGTGGCCTATCAATCATTGTATAGCCAATGAGGTCTCTGTGTGGGCATGGCCTTCCCCTGAGGATTCTGGGGACTCCTCTATTTCCTCCTTGGAGGTGGGAAACACACTGTTGACTCACTCCATGAGAGACGTTTTACTGACCAGACACATGGAACTATGCTAGTGCCCTGAACTGGAGCAGCCATGTGGAGGCCCCTGCCAGCGCTGAGATGCTTACAACACAACTGGATCTATAAGACTTCCCAAGCACTGACCTGTGATAGTCCTGCATTGGGCATCACTGCATATGCTTTGTGAATCTGAAGAGAACTTTATAGATTAATATCGGCTGTATGACCTAGTATTGGACTTATGAATTTGATCTGGACTGGACTGGGGTGTTTTCTCAATATTCAATTGCTCTTGTAACTAAAGTTCTTTCTTATGCATGTAAGTCTCCCTGAATTTGTTTTTCTAGTCTACCTGGACTAACACACACACACACACACACACACACACACACACCAGATATCAGGGCCACCATTCTCACCAATACTGCCCATTCTCTTCCTTATTTCAAGCCAATAATTACAGACACATTCTCACATTCTTCAGCATGCATTCCCTTTCTCATCAGTATGCACAAAATTTTTCTTCTCACTCTCCAAGTTTTCACCTTTTCAGATTCTTCTGTTTCAAATCTGTTTTCCTCTACACTCACAATTAAAATCATTAAATGCTTTAAAAAGCTATGCATATGCACACAAAGATCTGAATGCAAATGTTCACATCTTATTTATTCATAAACAAAACAAAACTGAGAGCAAGCCTCATTTCCATGAGTGGTTAAATTAATAGTGAAGTGTCCCGACCATAGAATGCTACCCATCAATGATAAAACCAACTAAAGGTAAATAGAACATGACCAGTGGATCTTCATAGCATTATTATGCCGAGGGGAAAAAAAGTCTGATTCAATGTGCTACTAAGGCGTGATTCACACACAGGTCATTATGGAAAAGGTGAAAATATGAAAATATCAAACAGAGCAGAGATACCAGGAATTGGGAATGGAGGGAGGATATTGAGTATAAAGTCATTAAGTCAATGTTTAGGGTAATTTAAATACTCTATATCTTGATTGTTATAAGACTATTTATGTTTCTCAAAAGGCCATAATCAGTATATCCAGAAAGATTTATTTTTACAGTATCTGAATTACTCCTCCATAAATCTAATGGCTGAAAACTTCTGGCAGATTTCATTTTTGATGCACATATAGTCATAGAAAACAAAATAAAAGATAATAGACAAGGGAAGTAGATAAAGAGATGCTGACAAGATGGGAAAAGGAAAGAAATGCCTATTAAGATTCTTCTGAAAAGCAATGCCCTTGCTAGTTGACTACAACAGACGTATGAAACTTAATTGACAAAATGGACCAGACATTTATCAAAGATTTTAAAAAAGAGAAATAGACCTCCCATAAAATCTGAGTAAGGGGCTGAGCCCCGGTGGCGTAGTGGTTGTGCGCAGGACTGCGACCCACTGGGTTGTATGTTCAATTCCGGCTCATAGGAGCAAAGGCTGGGTCTCCAACTCCCACCACCTGCGGGCAGTGATGCCTAAAAAAAAAAAAAGAAAAAAAAAGAAAGAAAAAAAATCTGAGTAAGTCCCTAGTAGGAAAGTAAATAAAACACATATAAAACAAAAACTGTGTCAGTAGAGAATCTCAGAATCTCTCTCTCTCTCTCTCTCTCTCTCACACACACACACACACACTCACACAATGCTTTTTTCAATGATGGAGTTCTATAATTAATCTCTTCCAGGGCACAGGGATAAGTTTATCTCCAAAATAGCCTTAGAACAAAGCAGACATCAGCCCCTTCCTCAACTTAACAAAGCACCAAGACCCTTTCTTGGATTAAAAAAAACAAACAAACCATGGCCATCAAGTTAATCCTAACTTATAGCAATCCTATGTAAGCTTTCTGAGGCTGTGAAGATAATGATTTTTCTAAAGTTTTCCATTTTTTACTGACCATTACAATGGTATTCTTATAAAATCATGTTTTTATTTAGTTAGGCACACCTGTATTAGGCTAAAACCCTCTCGCACATAGGTTCTGTTGGAAACCATGTTCCAAAGATTTCTTTCTAAAAGACAAATACATTGCCATTCGTGGCTGCCAGCATTTGGAATAGACTTAAAAAAAATAACAAAATCTTATAGTCAATAAACCAATAGAACTTATGGTAAGTTCTTTTTTTAAAAAAAACAAACTAATCTTTTTTGAGGAAAGCAGCTTGATTTCATAGGAACATAATGCCTCATTAGGAAAATCTATCTGGACAGAAGAGACTGAGAAATACAAGCGTATGATTTAACCAGAGGATGTTAAGATTGGAAAGAAAACTCTACCTGCATTTTCCCATATGTGAAACCAGCATCTGACAAGCGGACCCCAGAGACTAAAAGGGGGCTCCTATCCCTATGGCTCCCACTAAATCCTTATGCTGTCTTCAGATCCTGCCATTACATCTATGGGAGTCTTACTGTTGAATCCCCACTGGAGCTCCTGGGTCTGCGTTAGAGAAGAGAGGAGACTTATGACCAGCAAAGGACATTAAGCTCAGTGATTATCCTTTCATTTGTAAGTCCTTGGGCAAGGAGCCAGAACACTAATGTGAGTTTTCCAAAGAGGGATTTGGATGGGAAGTGGGAGATGGGCTGGGAGGGAGTAGAGGAAGAAGGGAAGTGCGCCGTAAAGATCTGAGCTGCTAGCAGTTGACGCTGGCCAACCTCCTCTGTGAGCCAAGCCCTCTTTGTTTGCCTCTCGACCAATACTTTCCCATGTTGTCTTTGGATCCAGATATACTCGGACCTCAACTAATCTAATGACATGTATGACTTTCAAGTGTAATCCTGTATGTTAATTGTACTCACACTCTGCAAATGGCAAGATCCATAGGTCACGGGGTGAGGGGGGTGGGAGTGGGTTTGGGATGAGGTGAGGAGGTGGGGGATGGAGGGGGGAGTACTAGCAATGAAGTCCATCAAAAGCAAACAAAACCTGAAAAGAATTTAAGAAAGAAAACATTTCCTTTATGCTAAATATGGGCAGTTGGGAAAACACAGGCAAAGGATAGTAAATGTTTTTTGATAGCATTTATGGAGATTGGAAGAATTCCCCTGACACTTTTAGAGATTTAGAAACTAATGGGACTGGTCTTAATTAAATGATACACCTATCAAAATTAAGAGGGCAGTGGTGGTTAGTTCAGTGGTAGAATTCTCATGGTGAGGACACAGCTTTTGTTTCTGGCTAATGTACTTCAAACTTAGCTCCTGTCTGTCAGTGGAGGCCTGTGGGCTGTTGGTTTCAGCTGAGCTTCCAGACTAAGGTGGAATAAGAAGAAAGGCTTGGCAATCTGCTTCCAAAAACCAGTCAGTGAAAACACTATCGATCAAAACAGCTAGAGGCAGTTGTGTGTGAGGGCATCTATAGTACCTTCAACAGAAGTCAACAATGCAACTATCAAACTCAGTAGATTTTCTTTTTCTCCCATTATGCTTGTCCTAGAGCCCACAAAACAAGTGGGTAGGAAGCTGATAGGAAGAGAAAAACGGAAATACCAGTGATTTTCCTGAGACAAGAGGAGATGGTGGGTTTCTTGAGGTCCTTCATTATGTGATAACCAAAGTCCCGCAAGCTTTCAGTGTTTCCTGGGTGACATCTTCCTCACCCACGGACTTCTCTACTGATTAGAAACTGATGACTCTGGAGAGCGCCCCATGAAGCTCATGCCATCTTTCTAAACTTCAGACTTACCAAATCCTTCCCAGTGAATTGTCTCACAGATGAATCCAGAGGAATCAATCCAAATAGCATATTCATTCCAAGAAAAGTTCCTTCCCAAACCCACATCCCCCGAAGACAAATGGCACAGCAACCTTCTTCTTGGTACCATAAAACAAACAAACAAACAGACAGACAAGCAAAAAATATCATTAGAGGTATAACTGTGACCACTTATGGAAAGGTTGGAACTTCAAACCCATCCAGCCACTCCTTTGATGATAGCCCTGGCGATCTGCTTCCAGAAAAATTGTAGCCGAGCAAACCCTGTGAGGCAGTTCCTCTCTGACACTTGAGCTCACCTTGACTTGGAATCACCTTGATTCCAACAATGACATCTCTTATCCTGTTGATGTTCCCTGTCAACAATGAAACTGCAAGCATAATTAAAATTTTTTTCTCCCTGTATTCTGCATGCACCCCCCACTCAATTTTTAGTTTGCCATATTGTGGTGGGCTTGCAGGTAGATGTGATGCTGGAATCTGTGCTGGTCCCTAGAGGGTCACCCATGGTGAACAGACTTCTGTAGAGCTTCCAAACTAAGAACAGAATAGGACGAAGGGACAAGTGGTCTGCTTCTGAAGTAAGAGCCCCTAAAATCCTTTTGAATTGCAGTGGCATGTTATTTGATATAATGCCAGAGCATGAGTCACTCAGGTAAGAAATCACTCAAAATATTCCTGGAGAAGAGCTGCTTCTCTATGGTAGAATCAACTTTAATTATGTGGAAAGAGCCACATAATTTAATTATGTGGAAAGCTTTGGAGACTTTCATTTGCTGTTAGGGCATGGCTCAAATTGAGAAGAAACAGCTGCAAACATTAGTTAATAAAATGTGGACTGTAAAAAGTATGGATATAGGAAACTAATTTTTAAAATTAAATGCATAAAGATAGATGCCCTGGGCATTCAGTGAGCCGAAATGAACAGGTATTGACTATTGTGAGTTGGATAATTATATAATTTACTATGCTAGGAATGAAAAATTCAAGAGAAATCGTATCCTCTGAAAGGACATCACAAGATCTGTCTTGAAATGCAATTATCTATATATGATAGGGTCATATTCATATGCTTACAAGTAAAGCAATTATTACTCATTAATACAAATCTTATTGAGTATTCAAATTGTGTACCAACCTTAATGTCAATGATGAAGAAACTAACTGAAAAATTTTAATACTTTCTTGTCTGAAATCATTAAGCATACAATAAAATGAATGAATAATTAAGAAGGATCAGTAATTACAAATATGTAATTTAATTATCATATGCCTCATTGGGATTGCTTATAATATTCCCCAATGAAATGTCAATAATGTGTTTACAGTGAATCAGTGACATATATAAACTCTAAATAAGTAAATGGATTTTGAGGTTGCACTTAATTGTAAGACCAATTAATCCTACCAATTAATTAGTCCTAAGAACATTTAGTCCTTATAATGTGAGCCTACTCAATATTTGCCCTCATTCAATATATAGGAACTACAGGAAAGTGTGGTGATGAAATCAGATGGTGCCTGGCTTTCAGAAAGAATAGGGTTTGGAGCTTTAAAGGTTTGTCTTAAAATAAACAGTGTGGCAGTCATGTGCTTATGTCAATTTCATGATTGAGATGTAGGGGTGGAGTCTAGCCTGTTTTTCCGGAGATAGCCATTGAGTAGCCAATGAGGCCTTCGTGTGGACATGGCTTTCTCCTGAGACCTCTGGGAAATCTCGTGATATCTCCCTTGTGGAGATGAGAAGCTATCTCCCCAGATGTTGGGAGTTGGTCTTAGAGATGATGAATCATGGACAAGATAGCAGCGCCTGAGGAGCTGAAGGAGCCTGAGGAGAAGCCACATGGCTTTAACCTGATGGAACCAGACCGTTGAGGCTGGAGAAGCCATGTGGAGACCCCTGCCAGCTCTGAGTTGCTTCTACCACCACTGGATGCTGTTGATGGACCCTGAGCCCTGGAAGCGAGGAGCCATGGGGAGACCCCTGCTAGCGCCAGGACCCTGCACCCACTGGCCTGTGACTTCGTGAGTCTGAAGGAGACATTATAGACTGGTATCGGGTATATGGGCTAATATCGGATTTATGACTTTGAACTGGACTGGGTTGGGATGTTTTCTTAATGTCCTATTCCTCTTGTATATTGACCGTACCCTTATATCTATATGTGTGTCTATGGATTTGTTTCTCTAGTTTACCTGAACTAACACAAACAGTCATCTTAATGAGGTACTAACTAGGTCCATATGGAAGAAGTACATCAGCCTATGCAATCTAGAATTGCAAGTAATAGAATCCAAGACAAAAAGAGGGAATTGTATTAGAGCTAAAATTCTCAGTACCAGCTTTGCAGAAGGCTATGCATGACAAACACAGTCCCAAATCCATTTGTAGAGTCCCCACATCTATAAAATTTCAGTGAATTTTTTCTGATCATTGAGCAGGGATGTGAATAGCCTTGCTGTCAGTGTGCATTGGAAAGTAGATTAAGGCATAGACATTTAGGTTAAATTTTAGCACCTTATTATTTTTCTCCATTTGTCCTATTTGAAATTTGTTCTAATTTTATTATGTTCTGTTTTCTTTTGGATTAAATGCTTTCTTTGTTGTTGTTGTTGTTGTTATTTTGGCATGATTTTATTTGTATGAGATCCAGCAAGGTAAATCTCTGGAGGCAGTAACTGGATTAATGGTTTCTTAGGGTTATGTCAGGGGATTGGGCAGAGGGGAGATAGGGAGCTAATAATAATAAATACAAGAAAGAAGAAAAGGTGGGGTAGAGAGGAAAATAATGATAATGATTCACATATAATCTCCTCCCTGAGGGATGGACAACAAAAAAGTGGGTGAAGGGAGACATTGAACAGTGTAAGATATGATAAAATAGTAATAATTTATAAATCATGAAGGATTTATGAGGGAGAGGGGAGCAAAAAGAGAGGGGAAAATGAGGAGCTGATACCAATTGCTCAAGTAGAAACCAAATGTTTTGAGAATGATGATGGCAAAAAAGTACAAATGTGCTTGACACAATGAGTGTATATATGGATTGTGATAAGAATTGTATGAGCCCCCAATATAATGATTGAAAAAAAAAAGAATGAAGAAAATGTTCTGAAGTTGATTGTAGTGATGATAGCACAACTCTTTTTAGTATATTTGAATCATTTACTTGTCATGTCAATATAACTTAAAAGTTTTAAAAAAGGAAAATATAATTAGAAAATATAGCTTGATGATAGTAATGAAGCTAGTGATCACATGATAGAATTTTGCAAGGTCAATGACTTTCTCCTTCTAAATACCAATTTTCCATCACATAAATGTCAGCTGTACATATGGACTTTGCCATATGGAATGCAACAGAATCAAACTGATTGCATTTGTGGAAAGAGATTATAGAGAAGCCTAATATGATCAGTCAAAACAAGGCCAGTGGTTGATGATGAATCAGACCATCATGCTCATATGTAAGCTCAGGGTGAAACTAAGGAAAATGTAAACAAATTAACAAGAGGCAAAATATGACTGTAAGTATAGTCCACCTCAATTTAGAGACTACCTCAGAAATAGATCTAACACATTGTACACTAATTATGGAAGACTATTTGAGTTGTGGGAAGGCATAAAGAACATCAGACATGAAGAAGGCAAAGAGTCATTAAAAAGACAGGAAATAAATAAGAGACCACAGGGGATGCCAAAGGATACTTGGAGATATGCTTTTAAATAAAGATCAATTGAGGTAAGTGAAAGAAATGATACTGTAAAAGAGCTGAACAGAAGATTGGTGGGGGGACTCAAAAAGGCAAAGCAAAGAATTATAATGAAATAGCCAAAGGCATCAAGTTAGAATGCCAAGTGGAAAGAACACTCTCATCTGAAAGAACTTCATCTGAAAGAACTGGAAAAAAAAGTCTTAAGTTCCAATATTGAAGAAATCTATGGGCAAAACATTGAACTATGCAGGAAGCACCAAATGAAAAGGAAAGATATACACAGAGGCACTATAGCAAGTGAAATAATTAAAATTCAACCTTCTCAAGAGGTATCGTATGATCAAGAGCCAACGAGAGTGAAGACAAAAGTCCAAGTTGCACTGAATGTTTTATTGAAGAACAAAGCTGCAGTTATTGAAAGAACACCAATCAAAAAGTTTCAGTAAACTACAACTGCACTAGACACTATTATTTGTTTTTAGCCAAGGGATTTGGAAGACAGATACCTTATCAGTTGATTGGATAGGTACACATTTGTGTCCATTTCAAAGAAAGGTCACCATACAGAATGTGGAAATTGTAATATATCTATATATCTATCATCAAATCATATGTAAATAAAATATTTCTGAAAAGTAAAATACCATATTTTTTTCAGACCATACAACTCACCTGACCATAGGACACAATCAGTTTTTAGAACAGGAAAACAGGAAAAAAGTATTCTGAACAAAATAGTACCAGTATGCCAAAATGTTCTGGGGTACCACACCTTCGGACCATTAGATGCCCCCTCTTTGCTTTTTTCTCCCACTTTGGGGGAGGAGAGATGGAAAGTGTGTCTTATGGTCCAAAAACCATGGTAGATATTGACAGGGAGCTGTCAGAAATCCAAGCTGAAGTCAGAAAGGAGTATGGAACAGAGGATACTATGCTGACGGACCTTGGTTAAAAGCAGAATACCAGAAAGATGCTTGTATTTTATTGACTAAGTAAAGGCATTCAGTGATAGGAACCACAAAAGCTATAGGCAATATTTTGAAGAATAAGAATTTCAGAACACTTTGTTATGCTTCTGTGGAACTTTTATACAGTCCAGGTCATTAGAAAAGAATAGGAGAGACATGGTTTTAAATCAGGAAAGGTGTGTGTCAGGATTGAATCCTTTCACCATATTATTCAATCTGTATACTAAGCAAATCATCTAAAAAACTGGACTCTAAGTGAGTCATCACCTGTTGCTTGAGGGCAGTGCCCAGAAATAAGTAGTTTGGCAGAAATAAGTATTTTGACAACCCAGCATCACAGTTTCTCCCAGGGACAAGGGAACAAGAAGTGATCCAAAATTGATGGTTCACTTCAGTGGGTGGGAATTGGCGGTAGGTTAGGACCTTGATGTATATTGACAAATACATTTTAGGCAAACTTAGGTACCTTTTCAATGCAGCTATGTTTATAATGGATTCCCGGATTAGAGGAAACAACTGCTATGCTGGGTTGACAAATGAGGTACACCCAGTGTTTCCTCAGCAGAGAGGTCTGCTGATCTATTTCAAAAAATAAAAAACCACCAGCCTCTGAATCCAACAGAGGGAGACTAGACCTACCTGGATGTATATTGTACTTACTCCAGGGTGACAGGCTTTAAACAAATGTTTGCAAACCACGGTCTTACACAGGGAAGTCGATTGTCCCAGGGTGGAAGGTCTTTCCAGATCGTCAGCCTGCTAACTTTCAAGGCTCATCTCCTTCATCACCAAACCTTTCTCTGTCTGAACACACGATCCAGCTTCCTTGGTCCCCTGCCTGGGTCTCTGTCTTGTCTGGAATGCCTCTCTGGCCTTTGTCTCCCTAGAGACTCCACTTTACCTTCAAATCACGCTAGCGACTGGCCAATTGACCTGGAAAAGAAGTCATTATTTGTCCTGTCTGAGGGTGCGCATGGAAGTTCTAAGGGTACATTTTAATAGCTAATGTCTATATCCCTCATGGTTACCATTAAAGGAATTACCAAGAACCCTTTGCTCCCTGATTCTTATTTAATAGTAGAACTGACTACCCCTGAAAAATGGAATCTAAAATTCAGCTTTCACCTGCCGTTAATAGCATTTACCCAGGGGTGTCACATATGAGCCACATAGAAACATATATGATTTGCAGAAGAAAAGATCCTCAAGGAAAGTGGCAATGATCATTATTATTTGCTCCCCAATCCAAATGTATACATTTCCATCCTTTTTATTTACAATATAAAGTGCTTTTCTCAGTAAATCAACAAATGTGAGTATTCATGTCACCAAGTGCTGATGATTAAAAATAATTACTTTAATGGTAGCTGGCCTGATGCCAAACATGATCAGGTTTTGCATTTTAAGCATAAGTGTGGATAATTTACATCTCCTTTTTCACCAATCTCCTGCCAGTCCTAATGGATTCTATTTTAGATTTCTCTTGAAGGAATTAATAGAAATTTAGTGTCTAGTGTCTTATGTTATAGACCACCATTTGCTTTCACAGAATCCTCCGTATTATTGTTGTTGCATTTAAAGCAGGAGGGCCCAGCGTCATGTAAATCTTTAAAAGGTTTGTGTGTCATTTAAAAGGTTGAGTTGCCAGCACGAATCCTAAAAGGAGGATCAGGACAGACAACATAGAAAAGAGAAGCAGACTCTCATCTCTCGCCACCCATAGTTATTGTCAGATGCCCTAGATACAACAGATAGACAAACTACTGTTCTGTCCTGCAGTACCCTCACAGCATGCTGTTAGATTGGAGCCCATTCTCTTGCAACTACTGGGTCCATCCATCTGATTGAAGGTCTTCCTCTTTGTTCGCTCACTCTCAACTTTACTAAACATGTATTTTATTCCCCCCAGGGATGGGTCTTTGCTGAAAACCACCCACCTAGGAAATCTCTTGCTTCTTGTAGGCACATCATTGCACTTTGCACTTTCTCTTGCAGAAGGAAAGCTCCCAAACCAGTTGTCCTGGGGGGCAACTCTAATTTCAGGCAGCGTCACTATGTTGGGATAGAAATGGGAGCCGAAAGATTTTCAAACTCTGAGTTTTCAGAAGTAGATCATCACTCAGGCCTTTCTTCTAAAGGGTCTCTGGCTAGACTCAAACCTCTACCTTTTCTGGTAACAGCAGAACCAGGAAAGCTTCATACTATATTTGAGCTCAAGTACCTGAATGCTAAGCTTGCAAAAAAAAAAAAAAAAAAAGCAAAAAAAGGACTCTGGTTTATGGTGGAAGCCCTAAATGCACATCATAAATCTCCACATAAATTCAACCTCCATTGAATTTCTTCTGACCATTAACCACAGCATGAATAGCTTTGTCCCAGGCAGAACCCATGAGACAGTGTCGATTACTGTCCCTCCCTTCGCAGGTCCAGAGAGAAGCAGCAGAGTCCTTAGGGACTTGGTTGGGTGTGCTCTTAATGGAAATTAGGGTGCTTGGGTCCTATGTTCATGAGTCATATTCTGACTGCTTTGCTCAGAGGACCTGAAATCAATCTTGTAACCTCTTCTTTCTAACATCATGGATGTGTCCCAATCGTGGAACTGCCCTGCTTCAGTAATCTCACCTGTAACTGTGTATTGACCTGCTGTCAATCAAGCATTTGTGAGTTTCTTTTTCTCTCCCACACCCACTTTTTTTGAGCTATAACTGTGTTAGTAATTTTCTTTTTTTAATATAGATTTTATTGGGGGCTCTTACAACATTCAATACATCATTTGTATTAAGCATATTTGTCCACATGTTGCCACATTCATTTACATTATCTACTTGAACCACTCCAGCATAAGCTCCTCTTACCCTCTTTCCTCTAGCCCTTTATTTTTTTAATTCCAACCCCCATATTTCCACTCCCCCCTATTCCTCCCCCATGAACTTCCAATAACTTACAAATTGCTATTACCTCTTCATATCTTACACTGTCTAATATATCACTTCATTCACCACCCCCCATTGTCCACACTCCAGAAAGGAGGTCACATGTAGAGTTGAGAAATTTGTTCCCCCTTTCTACTCCACCATCCCTTCACCCTCATCCCATACCCTTTTTTAATCTCCAAATTTCTGCCATCCTGTGGACACTACTGTGATCTAATGCTTCTGGACTCCCTTATCTGGATGAAGTGTTTTTGTCTCTGTCTTATCTTTCCCTGCCTCAGATGTAATCAATGTTGTCCTAAAATTATTTTTGAGACTTGAGGTCCCTTTTATAGGACAGAAGAGCACCCTGGAATGCCTCTCAAGTCTTAGTCACAGCACAAAGGCACTGCAGTGTAAACTATACCAGGCCTCTCATTGTGAGAAATCATTGGGACACTCTAATCTTTTGCTTATTCTTTTGAGTTTCATAGATAATGAAGATTTGTTAAAACAGGGTTACGAAGAATGGTAGCAGACTTTTAAATGTTTACATTTGGCAGATTGACATTTTTTGGAAAAATGCAATGTAATTGTGAGATTCAGAAGATAATTTATTGAAGTTTCTCACAAGACAGAACGTGAATCCATCGCGTCTCAATGCAATATGGTCCAACAATATGAATCAGGTTTAAATTGATCTGGTTTTCCTTTCTTTTTTTCTGCTACCCTCTGTAGACCACTGACCATTTATAGTCATTTAAAAGTAATGTCACATATAAAAGCAGCAAAACTGACCTCCCAGGTGAATGACAGGTTTGGATTAAATGGTCCTTGGTCTCCTGACTATACAGGTTCTGTGGACACATGCCAATGCATGCAGCTTCTTCTAATTGCCAGTAGGGTCTTGGGCCAAAGGGCATCATTCCTATGGCTTTGACAAAGGCATGACTGTAGGAGACAAAGGGAACCCAGAAATGTCACCAGAGCTTGGGTCTAGAGAAGACCCTGTATGGTGCTGGGGAGTGGCAGGAGAAGGTTCAAAGGTGTGTCAGGAATACAACCCAGGAATCCCTTTTCAAAACATTCCTTGCATAGCTTGAGTCCTCCCAGCCAATGGCAGCCTGGAGAAGACAGGGCTTTATTTTCTAAGCCTGATTTATGGGCTACTCCTGCCAGCCTCCCTGGCAGTGAGGAGATGTAATGCAGGTGAAGTAGTGCTGTCCTTTCAAACATCTCCTTTGGCCAGCCTTTGGAAGTTCAAGATCATTTTAGAGAAGATAAAACCAGACAAAATACCAGTGCCGCCATGTTGCTGACGTCCTGACTGGCATTTGAACCATGGGACTGGGCAAAGGTTTGGTCATGTGGTTCAGAGAAAAGTCTGAAGTTGTTCTCCCTGCTTTGAGTAGGAAATCAGTGCATTCTAGGCAACAAAATGGGCCAAAAGAACTAAGCTATTGTCCATAATCATAGGGGGGAAAATCAAAACAAACTGCCGCATGCTCCATGCATCCATGTGTGCACTCACTTTGTCTGGTCTAAAAAAAAGAGTCCCTTGGTTTGAAAATGGCCTTGGAGTGTGACACTCCTAATCAATGCCAGTCAGATTACGGGCCCTGTGAGCCTCCAGCCATGGGCGAGTCAGAATACAAGAGAAAATCCTTTGGTATTAGAAAAAGAGAAGGGTGACAGATGTAGGGTACTGAAGCTGGTCCCCTTACTTTCTTCAACCAAGATATCTTGTAGGGCAGAGGATGGCAAACTTTTGAGCCAGGAGAGTCAATCTTGTCGTTTACAACAGCTTAAACATTACTCAAGACCCATAGATACATAAGGATATTTTTACAAACAAATAACATTGCCATTATCTAAATAATATCCTTTAAATTTTTTTCAGTTTTACTTCAGAGCCACATGGATGTCCCAGCAGAGCCACATATGGCTCTGGGACCACAGTGTACAGACCCTTGCTGGGGAAACTCAATTATCTGGAAAAGTCAGGGGGCATGCATACATACCTATATGCATACCCCCAAGAAGAATGAGGAGAAGGAGAAAAGAAAAAATAGAGAGATTAAGGAGAGAAAATAAATGAGAAGAAAAGAAAAGGAAAAAAGAAAGGAGAGTAAAGAATGCAAAATGTGGAAAGATGTGGAGAGAAAGAGATACTCAAAGACAGGGACAGTCCTGCTTGTGTGATTATCCCAAAGATTCTCAAGCTGCCCCTTGCCAAGGCATCAGGATGCAGAAGAGTCACTTGTGAGAATAGCCTAAGGTATGTGTCTTATGAGATCATCGCACTTGCTTCATGCTTATGTATGCATTCACTCAATAGACATTGATTTGATGCCTACAATACGGTGGGGACCACTTCAGCATTAGAGATACAACTATCCATAAAACTCAGTTTCTACTCTCAAAGAGAGGATTCAGTTGCGGAGACATGAAAACAGATCATGGCTGCACAATGGGGCAAGGGCTTTTTAACAGAATCCGTACTGCGCAAGTCGGGAACCAATACAAGAATGTAAGGATCCATCCAATCAAGCCCATGGAGACCTGGGAATCCTATTAGAAAAGGAACCTAATCAACTGATGATCAAAGTAGTATTGCTTAGGTTTATCATCTGCTCATAAGCTGAATTCACAATTTCAGTGATTCTGGCACTTGGAAGAGGAGGCTTTGTGTAATTAAGGAGCCCACTGGGCAGGCACAGGGAGGACAAATGTAGCGAGATTTTTCCATTGCTCTCTGAGAGCTTGTGTGATTCTTAGCACAGAGTCCTGTGCTATTTCTTTGTAATAATGACAAGAGTTCAAATGAATTATTACTGACCTAGCACTGAAAGCATATTATTCCATTAGACATTTACAAGGATACCTTGTGGTAGGCACCCTTATGATAGCCATTTTAAGACAGGCCTTGTGTGACTGGCTAATTGGCCCAACGTCTAAGGGTTAGGAAGTGATGGAGTCAGGATTTGAACACAGGCAATCAAACACCAGAACCCAAGAACCCTTTCTTTTCAAAGCTCATTCTATCTCTCCAATTAGTTGTTGACTTTTCTGATTTTGTCAGAAACTGTGAAACAGCACCAAATCCACTGATGGGGACAAAGGCAAGAATCTATCCTTTTTCCTGCAAAGGCACAGAGCTGGGTCAAACGGGGTGCCTGAGCTCACATCTGCTGCAGTGAGAAGAAGTGAGTCTGTGTAGCTGGATGGTGAATGTGCATCTTTCCTATCTCCATCCCACTCCTTGGGGAGTTTGACAGCTCAAGTTGTGTGTGTGTGTGTGTGTGTGTGTGTGTGTGTGTGTGTGTGACAGAAGAAGAGGGGCAGGGTGAGGAAGAGACTCGGGGAAGCAGGACATCAGCATGAGGGTGATTTCCTGTTCAGTCTTCTCTGCTCTCGATTGCATGTCCTCTGTGTTATTCAGCCCACATGGTGGGAAGGCAAAATCTTTTGTTTCCCTTGAACTCTACCTGTCCCCAAGCACCTTTCCCTGCCTTGTCTTGATTCATCTGACCATTCCCCAGAAATCTTCTCTTCCTTCTTCCCTGTACTTAGACCAATTTGCTTCCAAACTGAGGGCACACTGTGGATTGAAAGGCTGCTTACAGGTAACTTTGGGGTGCTGCTGGTGGTGGTGGTGAATGGCGGGGGGGGGGGGGGGAGGAAGGTTAACAAAACCACAAACTTACTTTGCAAGCAAATATGTAGTGGCAGTTTGGATCTGGTTGGTGAGAGCCCAGAGATATTACTCAAGTCTGGGGCTTATGTAGGTCAGGCTAACCAGCCCTTGGGCACAAAAAGGTTAACTTTTATGATGGGTGAGGCATCCAATTTAAATGGGTGGTTCAACATGCTTTGTAATCTTTCAAGCTACTTTTTTTTGACTGAGAAAAAGACACAGGGGATGTGGTAGCTACCAAACCTCATTCCTCCCTGGTGCAAAGGGACCAATGGGAGGCTAAGCCTTCCTAGGAGGGGCTGAGATTGGCCCCTGAGAAGGGGCAACACTGACAATTTTGACAAAACTTCAGTGTTCTCATAGTGACTTTGTGACTAGTTACTGGGGAGAAGCTGCTCAAATACCTTGTTTGTAAAGTCCTGGTGTGAACAGACAAGTGTGCCAACTATATGGTTAATTGGAAGAGAACTAACAAGGCTTCACTAATGGTTTTATGAATCTTGTTGAATAATCTGTTAGTAATTATCATTATTATTATTAATCTCTCTAAATGCGCACAGCCATGACATAGCAAGATTCAAAGGCACAGACAGTCTGTTCTACATACTAATGGGGTGCTTGTTTGATAATCATTTACTCATTCGTCCTTATTAATCATTGCTTAGTACAAGCAGTGTGACCCAATGCAGAGCACTTCCTTCAGCTCACCATCATTTCACATTGAAGGAGAACCCCAAACTTTTTCACCAAGTACTTATCCTAACATTCCACTCACAGCAACAATTTCCAGGAGGATTAGATCCCAAGTTCCTGATGCTGAGAGTTAAAGGAATTCAAAGTACAGTTATTTCCTTGCTCAAAATCAGACTGAATGTAGTGTTGTCTACTGCCTTGCTTTTTTCCCCCTGGGCGACACAAACTTGGCAATCTTTCACCCGAGGTATCTCCCGTTTCTTTTAGGCCCTGACCAGGTTAATCTGCTGGTCCTCAGCTCTGGTTGTCAACCTCTGTTACTGGGTTTCCTAACAACCCACAAAGAAGGCAAGGAATTATTTGTGGGCCTCTTGTCATGACAATTGCCTCATAGATTGACTTCAGTCTTCTACGATGTTCTTTATACTCCTGTTCTTGACTCCCACACTTGGATGTGACAGAGAACACATGTCAAGGGATATGATGTCACTGGTCTGTTTGAACTTGTGATGTGTGTTTGTGGATTAGAATGAGATGATTCTTCACCTGCCAGTATCTTGTCTCCCATGCTTTGCCCTTGGAAAATTTCACCGAATTATACATGTGAGTTCACATACAATGTTCTTAGAGTAACCATCCTTTTCTTGCAACCAACCAACCAAATTTTTCTTGCAGGGCACTGAGCTTTATCTTTATTTATGCATGATAAAACTTAGTACCTGTATTCACTAGTAGATGTAAATTCCATGAGAGTGGGGGCTGTAGCTTTGGCATTTAGAACAGTGTCTGACCTACAGTAGCTTTTCAGCGTATGAGGAGATATCAGAAATTTCTTGGAAAATGAGAATAAAAATAATGGAATTTTCCCACAAAAATTTGATGCCATCCCATATACTTGTTGAATAAGGGTGAGTGGATGAGTTAGACGTAGTCAAACAGCCTTGTGGTGCTGTGGGTATAGGGTTAAGCTGCTAACCACAAGACCAGCCACTTCTGAGGAGGTGATTGAGGCTATAAAGATGGCCCTAAAGATTTATAGTCTAGAACCATTATGAGTGGAATTAACTTCGTGGTAGTGTGTATGATTGCTTGGTGTTTTTGTTTGTAAGAAGGATTTACAATATTGAAGAGTGCATATTGCCAATTATCAGTACTATATGTGGATGTACCCTCTATAGGGATTTCTGGGATGAAGACCTGTAAGATATTTTGATATGGCCTTGCCTAATGGCAAGAGAGGGATGAGATACCAGGGCACTGGTTAAGAGTATGGAATCTGAATTTATATCCCCTATGTTTGAGTTGGGTTTGAATTCAACTAAAAATTTAATTCATTTAAAGCTTGCTATTTTTGCAAGCTTTCATACAAGTTTCTTAACTTGGTGTCTTAGTTCGGGTAGACTAGAGAAACAAATTCGTAAACACACATGTATATAAGAAACAATTTTATATACAAGATCAGCTGAATATTGAAAAAAACATCCCAGCCATAAGTCCAATATTAGCTCATATGTCCGATACCAATCTATAAAATTCTCTTCAGACTCATAAACCATATGGAATGATGTCAAGTGCAATAGGATCACAGACCAGTAGGTAGAAAATCTTTGCATCTAGTGATATTGTAAGTTTCTCAGCACTGGCAGGGGTCTGCATCAGGGTAGGTCCATGTGGCTTCTCCTCAGGGATGTCTTACAGTGAGTCAGCAGAGAAAGAGAGTGTGTGTCTCCCAGCTCCAAGGAGGAAAATCAGCAATTTCCAGCAACCTCAGGAGAAGGCCATGTTCACAGAGAGGTCTCATTGGTTGTCTCTGGATTGACAGGATAGACTCCACCCCTACAATTTTTTTTTGATATAGATTTTATTGGGGGCTCTTACAACATTCAATACATCATTCGTATTTTTCCAGGGACGAGTTTTTCCTGATGACAAAGTCTTACAATTCTCCCCCGCCCCTTTTTTTTGGCATCACTGCCCTCCGGTGGTCGTGGGAGCTACACAGCACTGCTCCTGAGAGCCGCTGCTGGATTTGAACTGCCAAACCCGTGGGCCACAGTCCCACACTCAACCACTTACGCCACTGGGGCTCAGCCCACATCGTTGATATTAAGCATATTTGTACACATGTTGCCACATTCATTTACAAAATCGGATCACATGATCATCTTGAACCAATTATTGTGTCCTAGGGACAGAATGCTAATCAGAAGGATTTCTTTGAGTGGAAATGAGGTCTACTTACACTGAACCCCTGGACTTCATCATGGAGATACAAGAACTCAAACCAAAAGTGGGTCACTTTTAACACAGGGAAGGAGAAATAGATGCTAAAATCTGCACAAGAATCTTCTCATGTATAATATCTAGAGAACTTCTTGAACATCAGTGGTGCAATTTTATAAATCAGTAGAAAATGAGGACATTTCATCAGCACAGCTATCATCTTCACCAAAAATTGATTTTAGTGAAATGGTTTACTTGAGATACAATAATGCAATACATCTAGACTCCTGGGAATAATTGTTTTTTACTTCAATCTCTTCCTCTCTGATTGCCACCATCTCCTCCTACCATTGTATGCTTTCCATTATTTTATAATTTCCAGAATAGTTAGATATTCCAATGTACAGCAAGAATGAGTTTTATTCAATGATAGCTTGGATTTTTCTTAATTTTATAAAATATGACCATCTTTCAGCCAATAATATGTTCTGTCATATAATATAAAAACCAATAAATGTAAATGTATTTAAAATGGCAAGGTGAATAGTTTTATATGATTGCTCTGTATTAAATCATATGACTTTGTCCACTTGCACAGGATATCAATCTATAACTATACATTTATCATAATGACAAATGTTGAAAGGACAGTGTGGAGCATATTATTTTGGAACATGTTTGGACCACTTCTGATTCTTACATTTAAAAAATTATATTCACAAAGGACACTGCTTTCATCTGTAACCTTCTGTAATAAAACATCATTATTGACATGTACGGATTAAGTTTTAATTGAGGTAAGATTTCAAGTGGTCTATTATCTGTGATCCCTATATAATGATCACAAAGACATCCTCAAATAGGCAATGAAACAGATAAATATGTTGAATAGACAGCTAACAGCTCCATTTAACTTACATAGGCTTGCCAAACTTGACACACACAATTTATCCCAGACTGGTGGGAAGACAGCATGAAATATCACCAGATTGTGGTGCTATATGCATGTCCCTTTGATAGCATTTCCTTAGGCTGAAAATCAGGTATCTCATATGCCCAGACAGGGTATTCAGATAGTAGTGGATAGAGTTCTTGTCAAAACCCATCATAATGTTTTATTCTTTAATTTGGGACTTCCTTGAAAACAAGGTTAGTGGTGAGTGGCTAGTCTATATGATATCCTGCTTAATAAATGAGTGTTCACTCAGAGTAGCAGTTCTCAACCTGTGGGTTGTGACCCCTTTGGGGGGGTTGATTAGTCCTTTCACCGGGGTTGCCTGATTCATAACAGTAGCACATTAACAGCTATGATGTAGTAACAAAAATAATTTTATAGTTGGGGCCCCATAGCATGAGGAACTGAATTAAAGGGTTGCAGCATTAGGAAGGTTGAGAGCCACTAAATTAGAGAGAAAAAGAGAGTGAGAACTATTATAACATGGTGCAAAGAGATCCAAGACGTTAACCCAAAACCAACAAACAGGAGAGAAATGAGAAGTGAACAAACAACTAATATTTAGCAAACTATAGCATTTTACTATGGTTAATGTCAACAGTAGGAGACACAATGCATTGGTTGTTGCAAAAGTGACTCCCATGACTTTCTGAAGTGCTGGTGTTTTCAGTCCTTTACTGAACAAGTTGATCAGGTGAACGTGCCAAAATGAATTCTCCTTTGTGCTGATCAGTCTGAATTTGAGTCTGTTTTAAAAACTGCTCCAATGAGCTGGATTCCACAGAGTCTATCTATGAAGCCAAGCCAAGCTTTAGATTGCAGGTTCAGGTAGGGTAGGGGGCCAGACCACAACTAAAATGGTCTGTTTTTGTTGAATCAACACTCTCTTTCCTCTCCTCCCACCCATATGTGTCCCCTTTCTCTTCCACCCCAAGGCACATCTGGCCTGTCATTTCCCAGCTCAATACTTTCTTCATCTGGGCTAAACTGAACCCAGCATATACAGAAAGGCCCTGTCAGCAAGAAGCCAGAGGAGCAAGCTGTTTGTGGAGACAGACTGAAATAGAAATATTCCTCAGCTCCCAACAGCCCTGCCAAATACCTCTTGTTTATTTAGGACACCCGAGATACACACAAGTTGAGAGAGTTGGGTATTGGTGGTTGGGGGAATGTGATGGCTCTTGGTCTCAGTGTAGGTTCTGGTGGCATCACCCTGCCAGCCCAGGATATCTTTGCTGCTCATTCATTTTCTTGCTTCTGTTTCCCTAGTCTGAAGGACTAGTCACCTAGCTGACTACAGAGGAAGATACTATGAACGGGCAGCACATTTTAAAATAGTATGGACAGCTAGAGGCAAGAGCAAGCTCCCATTTGCCATCCTGCTCAGAGTGGTTTGACTCTTTGGTAGGGAGACTGGCAAAGAGACCCAGAACAGGTGATGTGGCTTGTAGGTGTTGGTGGTGGGTGTGCAGGCAGAAGAGAGAGGAAAAAGGTGTCATCTTCTTTTTCTTTGCATTCTTGGAGGTAGCTCATCTACCCTCGAATGCAGATGCAATTGACCTCACTACCTTCTTGGAAAAATACTTCCCTCCACCCCTCCCTTGAGCCACACCACCCACACTGGGAATGTGGCTCTGCCCGCTGAGCTCCGTCTCACTCAGCTGCCTCAGGAGAACATTCAAGGACTGTCAGATTGCCTAGAAGAGGCCATACCCGGCAGCCAAGAGTCAGGGCAGACCAGAAAGGACAGGTTTCAACTCAACGAGAGGGATTTGGAGCAGATTTATGGATGGACATGTCAGCAGGGCTGAGCACGTATTGTTCTTCCTTCCTTCAGTTCAGAAAATGAACCTGCAGTCTTCTAAACCCAGTCTCAAAGCCCATTTCTCTGGAAAGCCATTTCTGACTCTCCCAATAACAGACAGTGGCATCTTTCCCCTTCAGAGTGATTGTCTGCTCCTGCTGCACTGTTTACTGACATGCTTTCTCACTCCACGCTGTGATTTTTTTTATATTTGTATCCCATTCCTTCCTTTGCCCTAGCTCCTTCACTCCTTTCCATGTAACCATCAATGTCTATCTCTTTTGATATGAAAATATTTTCTTCTTTTCCCACAATGGTTTCATGCAACATTTGTCTTAATATGATCAACAAACTCCATTCAGTATAATATCTTCCAGATTCATCCATATCCTGAGATGTTTGATCATTTCAATATTATTCTGTCATGACACAGAGTATTCCATAGGATGTATGTACTAAAGTTTACTCATTTATTCTCCTTTCAATTGTTTCCATCTCCTTGCCACTATGAATAGTGCCACAGGTGTGGGTGTGTGTCTATCTGTACAGGGTTTCCTCCTTATTTCTTTAGGGTATAGACTAAGTAGAACTATTCCTAGGTCGTATGGTATTTCAATTCTTATTTATTTGTGGATGTGTCATACTACTTCCGAGGTGATTATATGCTGTTTTATAGTCCAATCAGCAGAATATGACCTCCCCAGCATTTGTTCTTTTCTTTTTGTTTGTTTTGAACTTAATTATCAATGTAGTTGTGAGGGAGTATCCCATCATTGTTTTGACTTGCACCTCGTAAACAACTGGTGATCTCAAGTTTCCTCCTGTGCTTGTTGACTGCCTCAGTGTCATCTTTCACCAAATATTCATGTCTTATGCCTTTTGTTCAATTGGATCATTCTTTTTGTTGTTGATGATGTGAAGACTATGGAAACTTTTGGATGACAGAGACTGCATTCCACTTATTTTTGTGTTCCAGAGAATCCAGGCCACTTGCTTTTATTGTGGAAAAAGTTCAAAAATAATAACATTCAGAGACAAATGGTGCAGTCAACACAGGAATGCAATTTACTCACATTTGTCATGGAGGAACCAATCACTTAGATTTTGTTCATTGTATCCATATACACACTCATTCATCATTTTGTTGTACTGTGGTGTCTTATGTATTGTTGTGATGCTGGATGACATTATCCCATTAGAATTTCAAATGTCATCAAGGTCATCCATGGTGCATAGGTTTCAGTAGTGCTTCCAGATTAACAGTGACTAGGAAATAGGACTAGGTGATCCACTTGTAAGAGATTAACTTCTGAAAACCTTATGAATAGCAGCAGAAAATTGCCTGGTTTTGTGCCAGAAGATGAGTCACTTAGATTGGAAGTAACTCGAAATATGATTAAGGAAGAACTGTCTCTCCAAAGTAGAGTAGACCTTACTGATCATGATGGAGCAAACTTGGGCCTTCACTTGCTGATTCAAATGAGTAATGGCATGACGTAAAATGAGAACTTGCTAAAAACATACATTAACAATCAGAAAGTGTAATATACAAAGTAGGAATCTAGAAATACTGAAACTATTAAAAATAGCAAGGCACAAAAATCTCAATATCTTAGAAATTGGTGAGCTGAAATGAATTGATCTTAAGGATTTGAATTGGGTAATCTTATGGTTTACTGTGCTGTGAAGGACAAATTGCAGAGGATTGATGTAATGGTCATTGTCAAATGAGACATTTTTATGACTTATCTTGAAGTATAATACTGTCTACAATAGTATGATATCCATGTGCCTATATGTAAGACCAACTAATATAATGCTATTCAAATTTACATGCCAATGGTGAAGAAATTGAGAAATTTTACCAACTTATTCAGTCTGAAATTGCTCAAACATGCAAGCAAGATGTATTAATAATTAGTGGGGACTGGAATAAGAAAGTTAGGAAGGTTAGAAATCTGAACTTGAAAAATATGATTTTGGTGACAGAAATGATGCTGGGGATCACATGTTAGAATTTTGCAAGACCAACAACTTCTTCTTTTTAAATAACCTTTTTCTTAAGCAGCATAAACATTGATTATGCATGTGGACCTCATCAGATGGAATCCACAGTAATCTAATGGACTAAATTCAAGGAAAAGACTGTGGAAAAGTTAAATAGCATCAGTCAAAACAAGATCAGGAGTCTGCTGTGGAACAGACCATCAATTCTTTATATTCAAGTTCAGATTGAAGCTGAAGAAAATGAAAAGAAGTGTATAAGAGCCAAAATACAAGAATAATCAGTAGTTGGAAAATATGCTCTTGGTGATCTACTACTGTGAAGATTACATAGTAAGTTTTGCCATAAGCAACAGCCTATTCATTCAAGATATTCCTTTTCAAAAATGTAAATGTAAAGTATACTCGGGGATCTCATCAGATGGAACACACTGGGATCAAATTGACTACACCTGTGAAAAGAGATAATGAAGAAACTGCATGTCCTCATTTAAAACAAGGGTATGGGCAGAATGCGAGTACATTAGCTGATGGTATGCACGTTCAGGTTGATGCTGACAAAAAGATTTGTTCCTTTCAGATACGTACTAGCTTTATATACTGGGGGGCGGGGGGAAGAACAGAACCTGGACTATATAAAGAAGAACAGAATTGGAGAGCCCACAAAACACTAACCTCTGCAGAATAAAGTAGAACTCTCTCTCTGTGGGTTCCCAAGACTTTAACTTTTACAGGAGTAGAAAGTCTGGTGGTTTGTAAGTGGTGACCTAGTGGTTAGCAGCTGAATGCATAGTCCACTACAGCACTGGGATTCTACAGGAATGGAGGAAGCTAGGCAATGCAAATAACATAACCTTGCTGGTTGAAAGCACAGAGAACTTTAATCACGTGTTGAGGAAGAAAAAAGATGCAGCCTTCACTATGGATTAAAACTCAATGTAAGTAACTCAAAATCCTCACGACTGGTGTCAGGTAAGTCCACATAAAAGGAACAAGCAAACCTATATGATCCAAGAATTGTAAAATCAGAAGATACAGGATCCGAGGAGGAAATCATATTGCAGCGTAAATTCTGAGCACTGGCATTTGCAGAAGGCTGTGGGTGACAGTGAAAGGTCAACATCCATTTACAGATTAAGCCATGCAGATGAAGCCTCCATTGTATGGTCAGAGCATTGACTGGGCATGTGAATAGTTTGCCTTCAGAGAGAGTTCATTGGAAAGTTGATTGTATAGATATAGTTAGGGTGGTATGGATGCCATTCCAATGACAAGTGACACATCAGGATGCTCAAATTATAGAACAGTGTCATTAATATCACGGGGAAATACAAATAGGATTCTCTTCCCGTTGGTTGACTAAGTAGCTGTGTCCCAAATTTCCTTGAACAGATAAATTACTGCTTCCAAGGCTTCATCAGCTTATCGGACATTTGGATGAATATCCAACAACTCCTAGAATCAAAATTTTGACTAATGCCTTTATGCAGCTTGGACTTCTACCTCAGTACCATTGGTTCTTTTGTCTCATGCTACCTTTCAAAATGGTTGAATGCTGACTAAATATTGACTTTCCCCATCTTGCTTTGATGCTTCCTGTGTCATTCAAAACTTTTCCTATGAAAATATTTCAAATTTGCAACTTGAGGTTCAAATAAAGAAGTTTCAGTGTTTTCAGTTTAAGGGACGTTGAGCATGTTCTTTTGGATTTTCTAACTCTAGGTCTTTGCACATTTCGTTAAAATATTTTTGCCTTCACCAACTGCCCTTTGAAGTTTTCTATTTAGCTCTTTGACTTAATTATTTCTTCTGTTTGCTTTAGTTAGTTTATAATTAAGAACACATTTCAGAATCTTTCTACATTCACTTTGACATTTTCTTTCCTTTTGGTCTCTTTCATGTATGATATTCATTGTCATTTACCAATTTGTTTTACTTTCTATCATGTCTATTTTTTAACTTTCTAACTGAGTTTGGTGGAGTTTGTATTTCAGATAATCATTTTTTTTTGTATTCAACAACTTAAACAAATCATCAAACATCTCAATAGCTTACACTGCCCCCCTAATACCTTTTTCCTTCTCTCTATTCTAGATACCACCTTCCCTTTCATCTCAGTAAACACCTTTCTACATTAGCCTACTGCTTCTCCTTCTCTCCCTTACCTTTGGTATAAAATATTTTAAAATAATTTTTTGACACTTCACATCATAAAATTCATTCTATCATTCAATCATATTTAGATGAGTTATGAATTCATCACCACAATCAGTTTCAGAATATTTTCTCCTTGTACTCATTGTTGTTATCACACCATTTATCCCCAAAATTCCCTGCTGTTCTAGGAAATTTTAAAATTAACCACCTAACTTCTTATATTACTATCTCTATAGATTTACCTATCTTGTATTTCATATACACACAGAAAGAGGAAACAAAAACAAACAAGCCAGCAACATCAAAAAGATACCAACAATGATCACTAGACAAAACCAAGAAAAATCCTAATTTAAAAGACAAAAGAAAGTTTAAAAGCTAATACTTTAAGATGAATCAAAAGTGAGATTAGGGGCTGAGCCCTGGTGGCGTAGTGGTTGTGCGCAGGACTGCGGCCCACTGGGATGGAGGTTCAATTCCGGCTCCCAGGAGCAAAGGTTGGGCCTCCTACTCCCACCACCAGGGCAGGGATGCCTAAAAAAAAAAAAAAAAAAAAAAAAGTGAGATTAAATGTCATAACATTACATTTAAATTAACTATATCTGCCACAATTGATTTTATAATACTCTCTCCCGGATAGCCAGACCATTCATATCTCTGCACTGTGGTCAGAGATACCCACTGGAGGCTTAATCAATGTGAGAGACCTGCAAATGGATTTGAGGCTTTCACAGTCAGCTCTAAGTTTATAATTACAAACTGAGGGTTTATAATTTAAGCTCTGATTTTATTCCCTCTTTGGGATTTTGATTTTATTTGCAATCCTTGAATTACACAAGTTGATGTGCTTCTTCCATGTGGACTCAGTTGATGCTTCTCTTAAATGGCTACTTCTTTTAAGACAGAATTTAAGACCTCGGATGCGCTATTGTTTCTGATAGCAGGGAACCACCTGGTTTCTCAACCACACTTTGCAGTACCACCAGTGTCTTTACGAATCTTTTCAGGAGGGTGAGTATTGAGTTGTCCAATGTCATAAGAATTAATTGTTATTAGATTGGGACTAGGATTAAGTGCCAACCCCAAATCCATTAATATATTTATGATTTATATTTGTCTCTGGCTCACTTTAGAGACATCATTATCAGTTTATGATAGAAAACATTGTAAGTCATCTCTCTGTGACATAGGTAATTTTATTGATAGTGCTATTAATTTAGCCAGTGGTATAGAATTTGAACTGAGAAAAGGAAATTATACAGGTATAGGCCATCTTCAAATTAAGATACCTGACTAAACTTGCACAGATGAAGCTCTTAAGTAACTGGGCAATATTTACAGGAATGATAGGGGCTGGGGATAGGAAAAAGGTTTCAGTAACACTCATTCACAAAGTCAGAACCATGCACACCAGACTAATAAATGTCATGAGAAAGTAGGAAGAGAATTAAATTAGTAAATATATGGTAGTCTGGGCTACTATATATTTGACCGTGAGAGAGGTAATGGAACAAGTAGTGTGGCTCCATGTCCTTCTTGTAATCATTACAAAATATGAATATTACAATCATATACACAAACATGATGATTCATTGTGCACCCTCAAAGAAGAGATACAAACTACAGTTCAATGACTTGAAATTCCATGATGTTGGGATAGCAGGCATCTGCTGCTTTTCCCAGTAGTGGATTTCAGTCTTGAGTCTAGGGATGAGTGTCAGTTCCTTAAATCTGCTACAAGTGAGTCGGTGGTAAAACCCAGTTTGCTTAGTGAGGTCTCCACATCAAATACTTTTATTGTGACCTATGATGAATGTCACATGACTCACAAAGCAGGGTCTAAATTCTCAGTAGTCTATAATATAAGGCCTAGTCACTAAAGGCTGTAGAGAAACTAAGTCCAAAGTGTTCAATTAGAAACAGTACCAGGTCTATTTTTCCTTGGGGTTCTGTATAAGTATTGTTAAGGATTTCCCCTCCCAACGGTAGGCTGCTTCACCTAATTTACCCAGCAACAGAAGTGTATTCATTTTCTCTGACTTCTGCTTTCTTCTGGATTGAAGTTTTTCTGTTTTATTTGGTGCTGTCATTTTATATAATTTTCTTTCTTTTTTGTTTATATATATTTATCTTTCTTTCTTTTTCCAATAATTTTATTGGGGGCTCTTACAGCTCTTATAATATTCAATACATCCTTTGTATCAAGCACATTTGTACACATGTTGCCATCTTCATTTCCAAATATTTTCTACTTGAGCCCTTGATAAAAGCTCTATTCTCCAATCGTTTTTTTTTAAATCAAATCATTCCATTTGGGGCCCTATGATTTTTCTTTATAGGAAATTCAGAAAAGTGAATGCATAGAGAGGGTAACTAGATTAATTGGTCTTTATGCTTATGGCAAGGGAAGATGGAGGTGGATAAGGAGGAGCTAACAACAGTTGGTACAAGAATGAGGAAAGTGTTTTAAAATTGGTTGGGTGATGATCGTACAGCTCTTTTTAATATATATAAACCAATGAATTGTTTGGTTAGTGAATATTGTTCCAATAATCCCACTAAACAATATATTTAAGAAAACAAAAATTTTAAATACCTCATAATTGGGAAACATCATGATAAATGAAGGAAAGCTTGAAATTGCCAAGGATTCAATTTTCTTTGGATCCATGACCAATACTTCACGAAGTCTCAGTTAGAAAGCAAGGGGCATCTTGCTTTGGGAAAATCTGACACATAAAACCTCTCTGAAGTCTTAAAGAACTAACATGTCACCTTGAAGACTAAGGTGCACTTCATTGCAACCATGCTTTTTTCAATTGCCTCATATGCATGCAAATAGCAGAGAATATAGAAGCAAGATATGAGAAATGATAAATTTGAAATATGATGATAGTGAATATTTAAAAAGTTCCATGGATGCCCAGAAGACAAAAGAAATCTGTTTTGGAGGAAGTATAACCAGAATGTCCCTTAGACTTGAGGATGACAAGACTTTTTCTCATGGATTTTAGATATGTTATCAGGAAGGTCTAGTCCCTGAAAAAGCTTATCATATTTGGTAAAGTAGAGGCTCAACCAATCAGATGAAGACCCTCAGTAAGATGGATTGATATAATGGCTGCAATAATGGTTCAAACATATCAATAATTATGAGATGGGCTCAGAACCAGGCAGTGTTAAGTTCAGTTTTACTATGAATCCGAACTGACTACAATGCAGCTAACAACACCAATGAATCCTAGCGTAAGGCATGATGCTGTTAATTCATCGAATACTGATGACCTCAAAAATAGGAAGATGACATTTCTAAGTATAAAAAAATCCTGAAATGGGATGTCTAAGACACTTAGTATGGTTTTTCTCAAAGTTTAAACTTACGGTGTGCTCTAATATCCAATGGAGTGGTGACCTTAATTCAGAGGCAGGCACAGGATATCATGTATCTATCAAGTTCCCAAGTAATATCCACACAACAGGTACAGAGATCCCACTCACAGTCAAATATGATACTTAAGATAGTCTCCCTGACTGAAAAGTGTATAACAAAAATATACCAAGAACAAGTGATGAAGTGAACATACGAGGGCCGTTTTTTAATGAATTGGGCAG
Organism: Nesogale talazaci; assembly: GCA_004026705.1. Classification (NCBI taxonomy): domain Eukaryota; kingdom Metazoa; phylum Chordata; class Mammalia; order Afrosoricida; family Tenrecidae; genus Nesogale; species Nesogale talazaci. The sequence continues at coordinate 143,650 of PVJH01000290.1, read as the reverse complement.
GCCAAAGTGCTCTCTCTCTTAACAAATGGCACCTTTATAAAATGAAATTATGCTAGAATGCCTATTCCTCATTTGTATCAACTTTGTTTTCATCTAAGTAGCTAGAAAACCATTTACCTTCCATAGAACCAAGAAGAAACTTAGTCGTATCTGAATGCACCAGGAGATACCAACTCACTCTTCTATTGCCTAGTTCATTTTCTCTTCAGAGAATATGCAAGCGCAGAGTAAGTGTGATCTGTATGTTCCAGTGATATTGAAAATTTGCACCAGGGGGACCTTTGTGGTATTTGATATAACTGATGTGTTTTCCAACATATGAGAAGCAACCACAGTAGGACAAACTAAAATCTGGGTCTTGTTCTTTGGTGCCTTCATGTAAGTTGCAATCCATAGTGGCCCCACATTCAACAGAATGAAGCGGTGCCCAAGCCTTCACAGTCATATTCAATCCCATGGTTGCAGTCCATACATCTTGTCAAGTGTCATCCTCCTTTACACTGCCCCTCTACCAGGCATGGTGTCCTTTTCCAGGGACTGGTGTCTTCTGATAATATGTCCCAAATATGTAAAACAAAGACTTGTCATCTGTGCATCTAAGAAGCATTCTGTCTGTACTTCTTCCAAGACAAATTTATTTTTTTCTTTAGGCAAGCTCTGGCACTTTCAATATTCTTCATCAGCACTATAACTCAGTGCATGAATTATACTCCAGTCTTCCACATTCAATACCCAGCTTTCACATGCACATGAAGCGATTAAAAGTACCATGGCTTTGACCAGGACCACCTAAGTCTTTTAAAGCTTTTCAATAGTTTAAGAAGATATTGGACAACATATTTACCCAATGGAAGGGGTTCTTTCTTGATGGCTAAGATAAAATCTTTATAATCATCCTTTTAAATAATATACCAAATCTATTCAATATGTCGAAGTTTTCAGGCTATGTCACAAAAATCTGAGTAGATAGAGTCAATTGTTTTTAAGAATTTTTAAAAGTTTTAAACATCTATTGCTTAGCTGGTTCACAGAAGTGCATAACTCCTAATACCTAGGGGAGGTTTCTTTTCTCTCTGAATCCAATAACTTTCAAGAATGTATTTATCATTGTCCTGAAAAAAAGAACTATATAAAAACTTATACTTTATGTCTGTGATATTTTACCGTTGTTCACTGTTCTAACATCCAGTACCTGTGAATATGATCTACTTGGGAAATGCAAGTTTTGAAGATATAATTAGTTATGAGATCATAGTGGAATAGGGTGAGTCTTACTGCAATCTGACTAGTATCCTTATATAAGTCAGAGATAGACAACTTCGCGCCAAGCTTCTCCCGGAATCCAGGTGACCCGCGCTGAGCTCTGAGGTGTACATAGCTGCTCTCATGGCACCTACACTAAACTGCATCGTCGCTGTGTCCCAAAATCTGGGCATCAGCAATAACGGAAACCTATCCTGGCCCATGCTCAGGAATGAATTCCAGTATTTCCAGAGAATGACCACGACCACTTCCTATTCTGTCGAAGGTAAAAAGAATGTGGTGATTATGGGTAGGAAGACCTGGTTCTCCATTCCTGAGAAGAACAGACCTTTGAAAGATAGAATTAATTTAGTTCTCAGTAGAGAACTCAAGGAAACCCCACAAGGAGCTCATTTTCTTGCCAAAAGTCTGCATGGTGCCTTAGAACTCATTGAGCAACCATAAGTAGGAAATAAGGTTGACATGGTTTGAATCATAGGAGGCAGTTCTGTTTACAAGGAAGCCAAGGATCAACCAGGTCATGTTAGACTGTTTGTGACAAGGATCATGCAGGAATGTGAATGTGACACATTTTTTTCCTGAAATGGATTTAGGGAAATACACACTTCTCCCAGAGTACCCAGGTGTTCTTCCTGGACACCAGGAAGGGCGTTAAGTACAAATTTGAAGTATATGAAAAGAGTGACTAATATGAAGGCATTTTCATGTTTACTTCAAGTTGCTCTAGAGAGAATTCAGTATTTTAACATAAAGGAAAAGAGACTTTGTTGGTTTCAGATCTATGAGTAATTGTTTTCCAGCAGTGATTTTTACTTGTTGATTTTTTTTCCTTCACTAATCCTAAGTAGACTGTATCACGTATCACTTGTGAAAGATTTCTTGCTCTAGCTATGTAATTGCCTCTCCCTCATGTCCAGGGTTGAGTGTCTACCCAACGTACTGCCAGGACAGCCCAACGCGCGAGCCCTGACAGCATGAGTGGAAATGAGGGCCCATAGAGATAAGAGCTGGACAGATTTAACAGAGCGGTGTAAATCTGTTATATACAAACAGCTACAATTTCTAGTTCACAGATAAAATTTTATTAAATGTAAAGGCTATACATTATTCTGAGTTTATCAGATTTCTGATATTCTGTTCCCTCACACCAGGGGATCAGTGGGCTGAGAACAGTCAATAAAGATGGTGAGAGGCAGGTAAAAGACTAGCTTTTTGATGGTTAAAAGTGAAGAAATGGTCTGAGATCTCTTAAGTATTCTGTTTCTGATCTTCAGTGAAATTCCATAGGATATTGCAATGTGAGAGTCTAAATTTTTAAATTATGCTAGTAGCAAGCATACTAGCAAAAATTAAAAGCTCAAAGATGGAATAAATTACAAATAGATATTCTTAGAAACCAAAATTAGTGAATTAAAAAATAAACTAAATTAAACATTGTAAACGTATTTTGTATCTATTATGGTGGCAAAGATTAGTATACAAAGAAATTTCTGTACTGTTACGTCACAACCATTTTAAAGTACAAAATTAATAATGGAAATTAAAATTCAGAATGTTCTAGTTTTACACCCAGAAGTTCTACCTCTAGAAATTTAATTCTAGAAAACATAGAAATTATAAACCACGTGAAAATGACGGTGCCTTAAATATAACCAGAAGTACTCTTGTCTAGAGATTTCTGGAACTGAACACTCAACTGATCAATAAATAGAAATTGATATGTATACCAACTAAAAAAAAAGTAAGAGATAGACATAGAGGAAGAAGTGCCCATGAAGACAGACACAGAGATTGGAAGCATGTTGCCAAGATGCAAGGAATGTTTGGCGCTATATAAGCTGGGAAACCCAAGAAAGGCTTTTTCCCTTGGGCCTTTAGAGAGAATATGGTCCTGCCGATAGACTGAAGTGTGCATTCTGGCATTCAGAACTGTGAGGCAGTACATTTCTGTTCTTTTGAGCCACATATTAATGATACTTTGTTATGGCAGACCTAAAAATACAGATTCCCTAGAAAGGAAGGGTGTAAAATACAAGTTGATATGTCTGTCTGTATGACTGTATATGTATTTGTGTGATGGAATTGCACATGTCTGATTTAATTTCAAAATATATAGAATGTAGTTTACATATTGGAAGGGGTTCTTTGATCTCTTGAATACTGCTTCCATGTACATTGAGGGTGTAGCCAAACAAAATGGAATCCTTGACAACTTTGATTTTTCCTCCATTTATCATGATGCTCGGTATTGGTGTAGTTGTGAGAATTTGGTTTTCTTTAAACTGAGCTGTAACCCATACTGAAGATTGCCTTCACTATGGTGCTTTGCCTTCTCAGGGCTGCCATCTAAAAATTTCTCCTCACCGCTTTTACTTCATCATTTTCCATTTGCCTTAGATAGTCTATGATCATTAGCAACAAGGGCTTCAATTTCTTCTCACTTTCAGCAAGCAAGGTTACACCACCTGGATATCAAAGGCTGTTAATAAGTCTCCTTCAAGTCATATATCCCAGTTTTTCTGAGGCCTTCCTCAGCATATAGATTTAATAAGTAGGGTGAGAAGATATAATCCTGATACACATCTTCCCTAATTTCAAACCGTACCACATTCCCTTGTTACACTACCTCTTGATCCAAATACAGGCTCTGCAGGAACAAAATGAAGTGTTCTGGAATTCCCATTCTTTTCATAGCCATCCATAGTTTCTAGCTTTTACCTTACCAATACCTCTGTATAGTAAAAAAACAAAACAAAACAAAGCACACAAAAATCTTTCTGGTATGCTTTGCTTTCAGTGAAGCGCAATCTGTCAAGGATGATGTGAGTTGCATTCTCTCTTGAATCCTGCCTGAATTCCTGGAAGTTCCCTGCCAATGAACTGTTGCAACCAGTGTTGGATGATCTGCAAAATTTCATTCACATGTGGTATCAGCAATTTGAACATTCTGTGGGGTCACCTTTCTTCAGAATGCGTACACACATGCATCCCTTCCAGTCAATTGTTTTCCAAATTTCTTCGCAGAGACAAATGAGTGATTCCAGAACTGCAACATCTTGTTGAAATATTTCACTTGATATTCCATTAATTCCTGCAGGTTTCCTTTTCATGAATGCCTTCAGTGCAGTCTGAACTTCTTCTCTCAGGACCACTGCTTCAGCCTCATAAACGACTCTGGAAATGGTGGAGTGTTTAGTCATTCTGTTGGGTGCCGTGAGTGAGTGTGTCTGTTCCATTCTACTTGGGTGCTTCCTGCACTGTACAATATTTTGTTTATAGAATCTTTCAACCTGAAAACTCTAGGTTTGAATTTCATCTTTAATTCTTTCAGAGTAATGTCTGATCACTGTGTCCTTCCTTTTTGGTTTTTAGCTCTTAGACTTTGTACATTTCAGTATAATATTTTACTTTGCCTTCTTTCGTTGCCTTCTGACATTTTTATTTCATCATTTCTCTCGTTTGCCTTAGGTACCCTATGGCTAAGAGCAAGTTTCAGAGTCTCGCCTGACATCCATTTTGATCTTTTCTTTTTTTCCCTTTCTTTTTAATGTTTTTTTTTCTGTTCTTTTTGTCATCCAACATCTTCTTCCATCTTCTGTCAATGTTAAATATGCAAAATCTGTTCTCAGTTATAAATGAGGGGGAGTACAGGCTAGGGACCTAAAGCCCATCTGTAGGTAATATGACATTCTCTTACAAAGGGTCACAGGAAGGAGCCAGTCAGGGTACAATGTAGCAATGATGCAAATGCAACTTTCCCCTAGTTCTTAAATGTGTGTCCCCCCCCAAACACACTATCATGATCCCAACTCTACCTTAAAAATCCAGCTAGACCCAGAGGATGTACACTGGTACAGATAGGAAGTGGAAACATGGGGAATCCAGGGCAGATGATCCCTTCAGGACAAGTGGTGAGAGTGGTGATATCAGGAAGGTAGAGGGAAGGTGGGGTAGAAAGGGTAAACTGATGATAAGGATATACTTATAGCCTCCTCCCCAGGGTACAGACAACATGGAAGTGAGTGAAGGGAGACATTGACAGTGTGAGATATGACAAAATAATAATAATTTATAAATTACCAAGAGTTCATGAGGGAGGGGGAAGATGAAAGGGAGGGGAAAATAAGGAGCTTATACTAAAGACTTAAGTAGAAAGCACATTTGAGAATGCTTTGAGAATGATGAGGGCAACACATGTGCTTGACATAGAATGTATGAATGTGTGGATTGTGATAAGAGTTGTAAGAGCCCCCAATAAAGTGATTTAAAAAAATCTGTTCTCAAGACATTCTTGAAAATCAGGCTGTATTTTGATTCTTGTGGACTTATTTTCATTTTCTTCAGCTTTAGCTTAAACCTACATAGGAGTAATTGATAGTATGTCCCAAAGTTGACACTTGACCTCAACCCAGCTGCTACTGAGCTTCTATTCCCATAGATAGAGTCAATTTTATCTCTGTGTATTACATCTGGATAAGTCCACACAGATAGATGCCATTTATGCTTTTGGGAAAAAAGGTCTTTGGGTTGAAGGAGTCATAGATTTTACAAAATTCTATCATGCAATCTCTAGTTTTGTTTCCTTCATCAAGAAGTTCTACATAAAATATGAAATAACAATAAAATTATATAGTTGATCAAGGATTCATGATCGAGGGTGGTTGAGGGAGGGGGGTAAAAAAAAGGAGTTGATACCAAGGGCTCAAGTAGAAAAGAAATTGCTTTGGAAATGTTGATGGCAAGATATGTGCAAGTGGGTTTAATGCTATTGAATGTTGGATTGTTATAAGATTTGTGAGAGCCCCTCCCCTAAATAAAATGATTCATTTTTAGAAAAGGACACCATCTTTTGCCAATACTTTTCTTCTGTTTCCATGTTTTACGTTCCAATCACCAATATCTATGAATGCATCTCGATTGCATGTTAGTTTCAGGCTGAAGACATTGGTCTCTCACCGTCAGTGAGTCAATGTTGACTCACAGCAATCGCCGGTGGGTTCCTGAGACTGTACTTGTGTATAGGAGTAGAAAGTCCAGTCTTTCTCCTGCTGAATTGCCAGTGGTTTTGAACTGATGATCCTGTGGTTTGTAGCCCAATGTATAACCACATCACCATTTCTGAATCACTAGCTTTAGTGGTTGGTGTGTAAGTTTGCATAATAGTTATAGTGACTGTATGTCCTGGTATGTGGATAGATATTCTCCTGTCACAGATTTCAAGATAGGCCTTGGATGTGCTTTTTGACAATGAATGTGATATTATTCCTCTGGAAGTTATTATTCCTGGTGTATTAAAGCATATCACTTTTTGACTTAAATTGGCCAATACCTGTCCATTTCAGCTCATTAATGCCTAGGATACAGATCTATATGTGGTCCATTTCATTTTTGATGGCTCCCAATTTTCTGACACTGATACGTTCACATTCGAAATTCCATTCATTAATAGATGTTTGCAGCTACTTCCCCTCTCATTTTGATTTATGCTTCCTCAGGAAATGAAGGTCTTGAAGGCTTTATCTTCTCCACTTCCTTATGAATATTTCTTCTTTGAGAATGCAGTCCTTTCTCCATCATATTTTGAGTGTCTTTCAATCAAAGAAACTGAGGTTCTGAATATTATACCCTATTCTGCTGCTATTCATGATCTTTTCAGTACCTGATAAAATTCTGCTGGTTTTCAGTGGCTCATTCCTAAGCAAAGTCTACTTCTTTGTCATAGTCTGTTCTCAGTCTGGAGCTCTGTGGAAACCTGTTCACTTTGGGCAACTCTATTGGTATTTGACAAATCACTGGCATCGTTTCCAGCAACACCATCACAGTATCAGCCATCACAGTTCAGCAAGTTGACAGACAAGTTTTGGTAATGGTGTTAGGGAGTGGTCATTAATTTGCTTCCTTCTTAAAGATAAACACCAAGCTAAGGCCAAGCATATACTATATAAAGGGAATGGATGGAATGTGAAGTTTTTAAAAAGCTTATACCATGTGTACAAGAATAACTCATTCCTATAAATGAGCTAGAGTTTTTGGTTCATTCACACATGCTCATATAATAAGGCCTAATGACCTTGTGGTGTTGAAAACTTGCTAAGGTGGTGGGGAGATGGTGAAATGGAATCTCCGTTGTTTAGGGGCAAACGCTGAGGGAAGACAAGCTTATGTGTGGCCTGAGTGTGTGCGTTTCTGTGCGATGTGTTGGAGCCCTGTGACTTTTGCTTTTGAGAATTTTGGCAATCTGCCAATGGGATTCAAAAATAAAATTATCAGGACAACTCTTGCAAAGGCGGATGTGGGAATCTTTGGTAAATCATGCACATATCCATGCATACCCAGACTTTGTTTCCTCTCCACCCCAAGTCCTTGCAGATGAGACAGGCAGATTGGCTATGGTGACAGGGGATCAAAGGCGTTGTCTGAAGGCCATCTGCTGACCTTTTCAAAGCAGACGAATGTCCTATGTTGCATAGAGACATAACATTTGGTGATATGAACACTTTTCTAACAAGACACAGATGTAAACAACCAAAAAACTCACCCACTCTACTTCTCACACTTAATGTACATATACGGCTTCTTCCCTTTTTAAGGTAATGGACATTCCTTGGTCATATGCAGATTCATAAACTTTATAATGAAGGATTTCCAAATCATTGATATTGGGGCCCATATAGTCAACCACTATAATTAAGATAGAATAAGTGCCTTTCTCCAAGATTACATGCGATTTGTGGAGTCAGAACCAGAAAGTCGAAAATAAGGCTTTAAATGGACACTTTTAACATCAACCCTCACCCTGCCTATTATCTAAGTGCAAGAATAGCCTATCTTTGTGTCACACTGGTAATTTAACTTTGAAATGGATAATGTATTGGGGTCATGATATCCCTCCTTCTTATCTCCTGCTTCCTTGGTCACTACCTAGTCAGAAATTGTTTCTTACAAGACTAGCTGCATTAAACCCCATTCACACACCAGGCTCTGTGCTCACCTATGTGTATGCTAGGCAAAGTATTTAAGCAAGGGCTTATTCTTTATTAGTTGGCATTTGATGGTGTTATTCTGGTCAAATTTACAGGATTCATGGACACTAATTTCACAGCCCGAAAGTCTCTTTTGTCCATAACACGATGCCTTTTAATTAACTCGAGTCAGACGTGCTATCTAAATATGTTGTGATCTTCTGTGATATTTATTAGACAATTAAAACCAGCCAAACCAACCATCAGGCAACAACACCGAAATGTATGGATACCAAGAAATAAAACCCCAGAGTTAGAGCTGACATGTTAAAACTGTTTTGAACTGTACAGAATCTGTGCCTAATTTAGTCTATGACTATCAGTGAAAATATACACTCCTCTTTATGGTGACATGACATGGGTCTTAATGTCTCTGTTGATAATCAAATGTTCTCCACACCCCGGTCCGGGTTCTGATACTGAAAGCAGAGTGCAGAGAGGCAAATGTGTGGTAAGGAACCTCGGCAGGCCTGATGTGGTCCGGCTGGGGATGCTTTGGCTTAGTGAAGTCTGAGAACTTGACGAGTTAGTTGCCTTAAGGCGCTTTCTCTGTGGCATCTCCCAGGAGCCACCCAGAGATGGCCTTGACTCCTCCACCCCTGTACTTTGAAAATGCACACTCAAAGGACTCCTGGTGGCCAGGGCTTGGGGAGTCTGCTTTTGGATCTTCTTACTTTCTTTTGATGCCAAGTAGGATAACAGAAATGGAAAAAATAACTCTGGTTCTTTATGAGGCTAGCACATTCAGGTTGGGACAAGCAGTTTGCGAATTACTCCACCCGCCCCTCCAAAGTGCCATCTCCACCCTCAGCTGGGCCCTGGGACTGCTTCAGATGTGCGACTGTGGCTGACTTCGCTTTGGGTCTTGACTCCTTCTGGGCCTGGAGTCCATGTGTGAGGCAATTCGTTTCTGCCTCTTATGATGAGCCAGTGCCCTCAAGATGATTTCCCAACACAGCTCCACCCTCTCTGAGAATACACTTCACCTTCAAAGGTTCTTTGAAGAGGCACTCTGAGAGAAGAAGGTTTTCAACCACTGGGAGAAGACCACTGGCATACAAGACACGGCCTACTAGAGTTGTCCCTGCTATGTTGATGGCCGACTAAAATATAGCTAACAACTTTCTTCACCAAAGCCTATTCTCAATGTTTCATCTTTCCTTTTGCTCCCCTCATACAGCTATTTTACACATGCACACACGGAAATGCACAGACACCCTCATCCACCCCAGGACTAATGTTAGGTGACATAACCAAATGGATTCAAGGTTATATTGCTTTGTGAATCTGAGGTTTGCATGGTCTCATGCTTGCCCTTTCACTTCATATCCCTCGTCAGATACTCATCTTAGCTATCGGGAATGAGAGGTTATAGGGATGGAGAGAGGAGATCGCGGTGCTGACCCACCAACTGCCCCAGGTATCTGCTCAGAGTGGAACTTGCTTTGACTATCGGTAGCGCCACACACAGGAGGATGATGTGCGGCTCGACCCTCTGCCATATTCCCACTCATGTGCTGTGTCCGAGTCCATGCTTGGGATCATTAACCTCGGGGCTTATCTTTCAGCACCGGGTCGGATCATGTTCTGTTGTGGTTCCTCTTGTTTTCCCTGGCTAGTTTTCAGAAGTACATCAGCAGGCTCTGGTGCCTAGCTGCCTTCTGAGTTTGGAGGCTCTGCTGAAATCTAGTCACAACGGACAACCCTCTTGGGATTTGAAATATCCGTGGCACTGCTTCCAGCCTCGCAGAAATACATGAGACTCACTAGGACAGCAAACTGACTGACATGTGGTAGCATTAGGGAACAATCTTCCCTTCACCTTCTGCCTTTGTTTCCCCCGTACCAACCCTCCACCCTGTCCTCCTAGCCCCTTGTTTTCAGAAATCTGCTTCTTTGTGGACCATTCTTCCTTCAGAAGGAGCTCTGCCTTTGTACATTTGTGCTGTCCTGGTGCACGCCTTTGAATGACCGGTTCCTGCACCTCTACCTGAAAGCCATCACAGGCAGTTTTCCTCTTTCTCACCTCATCTCCCCAACTTCACTTTCAAATACCTTGATGAAAATGGCATTTAGTTGGAAGCGCTTCTCTCAGCAAGAGGGCTCTCCCTCTGGATGTCTGCACAGCCATCAAAATGCAGGCTTCACAGATTTCAATTGACTGCTGCCAACAGGCTCTCCCATCAAGGGCTCAGCCGCTTCCCACTTTGGGGTCCAGGGTCTGTGCTCCCGGCACGAGGCTCCCTTTGACTTCAACAAATTGGAATAACACCTATTTCAAATATATTATTTGATGAAAGCAGATGTCAGCAGATACTGCCTATGTAATTGATATTTGATTTATTCAAGATTTATGCATGCTGTGCCTTAGATTTATTAATGATAATCCCCGGCTCTTGTGTTTAATATAGTGGAACCAAAACATAATTTGCTGGGATCAGTCAGAAATGCATCAAAGTGATTAACTCTACATGCAAACCATTATCCAGTGACATCCCTACTGTGCACAGTGCAAAAGGAGGCAGTAATACAGTAATTGGCTTCACTTATGCAAGTTAGATATTTGCCATGATTGCTAGTAAAATTTGGTCGCTTTTATCTCTGATTCTGCATCTCCTTATCCCTTGTCATCCTTTGATGTTCCTTTTTTTCTGGCAGGATTTCCCTGAAAGTAGCATGAATGCTTTCTCTCTCTCTCTCTCTCTCTCTCTCTCTCTCTCTCTCCCTCCTCCCTTGTCATCCTGGAAATTATGCTATGGGAAGTAGAGGGTAGAGGGTCTTACTAACAGACAGAGATGGTAACTGTCCTTCCCAGGGGACTCCCAGGTGGCTGTGAGGTTCTCTCTTTCATGCACAGGGCAGGGAGGGGATTCAGAGGCCACACTGCCTGCTCTCAACACCTGTCATTTATTTCCCAACCTAGACATGTTGTAAAACCATTGCCACCTTGGGGCCCACATGTAGGTTCCTTTCTTTCTCTGAGAATCACTACTTTATTTTTTTCACTTCCTTAAGTCTTTATTCAATGAACAGCTTTTGTTCCCAGGCTTTCTTGCTTATTTGGGGGTTTTGTTGTCAAATAGTTTTTTTTCTCTTTCTGTTATAGGCTACTGAGTATAGCGAATGAGAGAAGTGTATTTTTAAATTTTAAATAAAAATAATGTATACCTATAATAAATGCTCAAATCCTCTGAAAAGATGTGAACTGAAAAATGGAAGTCTGCTCTCTCTGGCCCTGCCACCCAATGAGAAAACTCATGGCTTCAGATTTATGCAACTCACAGCAACCTGAGACAGCATTTCCAGGGCTGTAAATCTTTATAGGAACAGATATCTTCATTTCCCGCTCCCTGTACTCCCCCCTCCCAAGGAGCAGGTGGTGAATTTGAACTGCCGACCTTGCAGTTAGCAGAGCAGAATCTCATCCAGTACCTCCAGGGTTCCTTCTCCAAACACAGTCATTTAATACTGCCTTGTATACGTTTTCTGGAAAATACAAACAAGATACCCCTGCCTCTATGCGCTGTGTGCTTTTCATTGAACACTGTGTGGTGAAGCTATGCTCCCGTAGGCACACAGGGAACGACCTGGTTCTTTCCCAGTGATATGTGCTGGAGTATAATTGTGAACATACTTCTTGACCTGACAGTGCTCTGCAGTAAGCTCTATTCTTGGAAGTGATTTAAAACTTCTTATGGCTAGCCGGGGAATTGGGGCCACAATTTAGGACGGAGGAACATCTTGTAAGGATTTACAACAAGATGGAAACCCAGCCCGAGCCCCCTGTTTGACAGGGGAATGAGCATCCTGGGAAGGTGCCATCTGTCTTCAGGGAGCTGGGGGAACATGCAAGTACAGCCTTGGGGCATCTGGCGAGGCAATGGCGTTTCTTACTCAGGCACCTATGACCCGGTTTATATTGGTGTTTGCATGTGATTAGTGGTGATACATGGGTGAGCGCTGCTTGTATAACTCACCTCCCTGGTCATCTAATTTATGATCAAGTCCCAGGATGCTTTGGGATCCCTACATGGGATAACACCAGTTGTTCCACAGAACTTTCTTTCCTATGCTCCAGAGACTCCCAGAGGTGTTTTGGGAATGCGCAGAGACAGCTTAGCTGGGCCAGACTTTTGCATGTCTAGTGTGATTAGGGAATGGTCCCATAAACCAGTAAGTGTCCTTCGACATTTTCCAGTATTGGGAACAATCCTCTGTGTTCTGAGTGGTGTTGGCCTGTGGATTCCCATCCTCCACCTTGGTCATTAAGAGGACTCTCTACTCAGCAAATCCTTCGTTCTCCTGAGCCATGGACGCAGCAGTTCACTCTGCGAACTTGTTTCTCCTACCTGCCACAGAAGCTCTGCCTGCTTCAGCAATCCATGTGATCTATTTTTCCTGTCCTAAAAGTTAATTGATTCCTGTTTTGGAGTGCCATGGAATATGAAGAGGTATGCCTTCGCTCCAGAGCAGTCGATCAGGCAGGGCCCAGCTGGACTCCCTTTGAAAGGCCATCGCTGCCCTGCACAGCCTGAGGACTCCGGGCCCGAGAGCTGAAGAAATGAGGACAGTATGAGGAGAAACCTGCCTAGGGTTTCCAAATGTGGAGTATGGTCTCTAGTCCTCACAAGGCAACTCTCGGAACTCTTGGGATATAAGGTGGCCATTGATATTTACAGGGAAAGGACTGAGGGGGAGTTCAGTTTGAAATCGAGGCATCTGGGTGAAAATTTCCACCTAGCGACACATTTTTGTTTTGTTTTAGCTGAGAGGCTGTAGGAGTGAAATGTTATCACCTCAGGTTTCCCTCTGAGGGAAAGGTGGTGCAGAGGTTTGGGGGAGTGAGGAAAGAGTACACCAGGAGAGAGGGCAGTGGACGTTCCCTGGCAGAACTCTCTCTTGCTCCTTGGAGAGACCCAGGTTCCATTTTTGGCAAATACACTCATAGACAGTCACCACTCTTCTGTTATCAGAGGCTGGGGTGCTGGTGTGATGCTGAATGGGTTTCAGTAGAGATTCCAGACCAAGAGGAAGGGCTTGATGATACACTTCCCCAAAACGAGCCAACGAAGACCCTGTGTTCTATGACTCACAAGAGTTCAGTCTAAGGGTTGTCGTGGGTTAGGGCCAACTCAAAAGTAACTAGCAACAATAAAATACGGGGAAATCCCTATTAGGAAACTGGCACCTGATATGTGCAGAGCGCTTGTTCCTAGCAACTGATGAGCAATGATTGAAATGTTGAATTGCAACCAATAGTACGTATTCATTGCTACTTATCAAGGTCCCTTCTTCTTAGAAAAGGCCCTGGAGCCCATTGGAAGCTACTGAGCCACCATCTGCTGACCAGCAGTCACCTGTGGCAGTCATGTGCTTATGTTAATTTCATGATTGAAATGTAGGGGTGGAGTCTATCCTGTTAATCTGGAGATAGCCATTGAGTAGCCAATCAGGCCTCTATGAGGGCATAGCTTTCTCCTGAGACTTCTGCGAAATCTCGTGATATTTCCCTCGTGAAGATGAGAAGCTATCTCCCCCAGTTGTTGGAAGTTAGTCTCGGAGACATTTAATCACAGACAAGACAAGATGGCAGTGTCTGAGGAGCCAGAGTAGCCACACAGCTTGGCCCTGATGGAGCCAGACCTCTGAAGCTGGAGAGGCCACGTGGAGACCCCTGTCAGGGGTGAGTTGCTTCTGCCACCACTGGATGCTGTTGACGAACCCTGAGCCCTGGAAATGAGGAGCTATGGGGAGACCCCTGCCAGCGCCAAGATTCTGCACCTACTGGCCTGTGACTTCGTGAGTTGGAAGGAGATATTATAGACTGATATCAGGCATAATATCGGACTTAGGACTTTGAACTGGACTGGGTTGTGATGCTTCCTTAGTGCCCTGTTCCTCTTATATATAAACCGTTTCCTTATATCTATATGTGTGTCAATGAAATTTGTTCCTCTAGGCTACCCGGACTAACACAGTCACCACTGTCTTCACTCGCTAACAGGGAGTCAGTTTGGACCCAGAGTGACCCTATGGCACAGGATTAAAGTGCTTGATAGGATTCTGAGGCTGTAAACCGTCAGCCAGATTGCCTCATCTTTTTCTCCCGAGGAGACCCAGTAGGTTTGAACTGCTCACCTGTAGGTCAAGAGCTGAATCCTCTGCTTCACCAGGGCTCCTCCTTTCAGTTGCCTGCCTTCAAAAACCCTCCTCTGCCCCCTGTGAGCCTAAGGATGATGATGATCCTAAGGAGATGATCTGACCAGTGTTTATTGAGTGCAGGTCTAACACCCAGAACTGAAAAGTAATATAAAGGAGAAAAATCATGAATATGCTGAGTGCTTAATTAATGGCAAAGCACTACGGAAAGGCTGGCCAAGGCTGTTTATGACAAACCAGCTACCACAATTAGTTCTGACTCACAGCAACTTGGCATGTGTCGGAGTAAAATTGTGTGATTTTCAATGGCCTCTCCAGCCTCCATCTCCAATCTTGCAGTTCATAGTGGAACACCATAACCATTTGCAATCACTTAGGGACTCTGGAGCTACGTATATATTAAAAGAAAGAAAGAGCCAACTCCCAGGGAGAGGATTCTTCCTGAGAGCAAAATGCATGCTCCAACTTCCACAAGGACTGTGCTGACATTATGAAGATGATGATGCAGGGATAGTTGAGTCCTGTGGCTTTGAAACCTGTTAAAGTTGAGGTATTACTTGTAAGTTTAAAGTGCTCATGACACTCATTTGCTTCTGCACACTATGGTTTTGTGTGCCCCCAGTTCAATGATGAGTGAGGGAGCTTCCAGCCCCATCTCAGTAATAGGTGAGATGTGAGAGGCTATAACTGAGGAGAGGGCTCCATTCTGATCTTATGGCATCTGTTGCTAGTTTTAACTGGTCAAACACCAGGGTTTTAGGATGAACAGATGTTTAAGGTTCTTATGGAAGTTTAGATTCTCCGAACTTATAGAAGATTAGAGTCTGAGGAATCATTGGAACCCTGTTATTGACTTGGCTTTCAAATTTTACAATTGGGGCTTTAGCACAGGCCTTTTTGTGCAAGACACCAATGCATCACAAATGTTAAACGTACAGTGGCTCTCAATGTGGCAGTGTGGGAGAAAAGAACGCTTGAGAAATCTTGGAAATGCTTCGATCTGAGAATCATCTTTGAAAACAGCATTTGCGTAATACAATTTTTATCCACTATGAGAGAACTGTGAGATTGAGCTACTTTGAAACACTGTCCACTGAGCATGGGATCAGCTTCACCTGGCAGCTTGTTAGAAAGCTAAGTTTCCAGGCCTCATCTCAGGCATACTGAGTGGGCCTCTCTGGGTGACATCCAGAAATCTGTGTGTCAACCATCATTCCAGTAGGAAAACTATCCTTTCAAAGGTCTATCAACTGCAGACTCGTGTAATAAGATTCAGCTTTGGGAGGTTGTTTAGCAAGGGAAGGTTGCTTCTCTGCAACCCGTCCCATGGAGAGTCTGAGAAGGACACAGTAGCTTTGGAGTTGTTCTCTTCCAATGCAGAGAACACTAAAGCTGCTGTACTTTGGAAACAATTACAAGGTGCCACTTGTAAGATCAAAGGCTCATCACCTGGGGATGCTGATCCCAACAATAGATGGTTTTAATGGATTTGACTAGTTGATGATGGCAACAGGGTTCACGTGGCCCAGTTCAACTGGTGGGTTCACAGTAACCCCTAAATCACCAGGGCTTCCAGGATTAAGACTGAACCCAAATGATAGACTACTTCAAAGAAATCATTTTGTCAGTTATAGAAATAAAGCATACCACAAATTTATAGAATAAAGTTGGCATTTTCAAAATACATGTTTCTTGTGTATCATCTCATCTGATAATGCCCCATCTAACTCTTGGTAGTCCACAGTCTTTCCCCATTTTGAGGGACAAAAATGATTTTTTTTCTAGAGCATGTACCTAGCAAGTAGCAAATGAATATTACAATGCACTTCTTATACTTCACCTATTGTTTATTTGTGCTTTATGAAGTTCTGGGAATTATATTTCCTAAGATGCAAGTTCACAGCCATATCAGTTTTCTCAATGGATCCTTAGTCTTCTCTCTCATTCTGTTGTCATAATTGATAGTAATAAACTCGAAAAAGAGCCTAACATTGTTGTATACCCAGTTCAATGATGAGCGAGGGAGCTCCCTGCTCCATCTCAGTAATAGGTGAGATGTGAGATGCTGTAACTAAGGCAACTGCTTCATTCTGATTCTATTGGTGGGCATCTGTTTCTAGTTGTAACTGACCAAACATCCCCTTTACAGGAAAACTAATAACATCTTAACATATGGTCTTGAATCAGGGCCGCCAAATGACCTTGCATGGAGATTAATTGAAGGTGTTAATGGCATAGCTTCCAGCCAAGAATGTCAAAATACTGGCTTGGCTTCCTATATTCCTGTTTTAAGAGGATTTTCTATTGATACTGAGTGGGACTAAATTTAAATAGGAGGAAGAGTCCTCTCACTTTAGTAACCACCTGTGAAGGGAGTTTCTGTAGGTAGGCATCTGGATTAGTGTATGATTCAGGGTGAAGGGTAATAAATTTAACATCACAGTTTGAATCCCTGGGAAACATTACTAGCATACAATCTTCTCAATTGGGGGTATTGTAAGGAGTAAAATTCTATTGCGGGTGGAAAAATTCATTCTATGACCTTGTATATGACTATGTTTGGAACATGCTACTAGAGATTAGAGGTGACATACAGGTGTTGTGTCCCATTACTCTCAAGCTTCATCTAGGCAGGCAAAATCAGCAAAGAAACAATAGGAACAAAAACCTGTACATGGGGCTGTAGTTGTCAACATGTAGATGTAAATATATTCAATGTCCAGGAAGTTATAAGCTTAATTACCATAATTACTCCATATCTTGATCCTAGACAATGTCCACTGGTTCTGTTTTCTTCTTTCCTCTTCGTTTCTTCTTTCTTCTCCTCTCTGTATTTTAACCGCTGTACTGTATGTGTATGTGTGTTTATTATAATTCACCTGAAAGACTTCTTATAGGGCATAAATCATAAAGATATGAAAGTACACATAGTATTATCTCAATTTATGCACCTATTTACAAGCCCATAAAGTCCGAGAAAGAAAAGTGGATTTTAAAAAAAGAATGATTATTTTCAGGTCTTTATTTGTCCAGTCTATTTGACCAGCTGTTTCATCCTTAGGAACCATATGAAACCTGCCAAAACCATGTTAACCAATGGCTATATAATTGGCCAGGAAGTAAAACCAAAAAAACCCCATAAACATAGACATGAACTTAAATATAGACCCGTCCATTTAATCAAACCTAAATGGAATGAATCTGAAAGAGCTAGTGCCTAGCTCTTGGAAGAACCCTCATCTACTCTTCAAAGCCTTCTAACCACAAACCTTTCTTACTTTATTCTATTAATCTCTGTTTTCTCTGTGGCCTTTTCTCCTGACCAAACTCTGGATTTATTTTTAAAAAACGGACCTATGTCTTGTTTGCTTTCCTCGTACACAATAGCCAGTGCAAAAGCTGATATATAATAGGTCTCAATCTGTGTTTGTTGGACGCATAAATATGTAAGGCATACAAAAGAAGTCTCCTCTGCAAGGCAATTACAATACTTTTCTGATAGCAGTACTTGAATAGATTTAATCAATAATGTTGCTGATCTCATCAAGCCATACTGTTATGGATGCCCGGATATATTTCTTGGGTTCACCCACTCACCAAAGCCAGTGAGGTAGTCTTATGTAGGTCACGAATAATGCACATCTGTACATATTCATGGACATTTGGTAGCATACGAGAAAGAAAGCTGAACTGAGGGGGAAAAAAACCCCTAAAATCTTAATTAACAATTCTCACAAATTTAGCCTATTTTTGTGCCAACAGGATTCCACATGTGCATTTTGATTTTCCTTTCAATAAAATTCTCTAAATTCTTTTTAAAAGGGCTTAACCCATTATGTTCAGATGAAAGAAGTAGAACATGAACTCGACCAGCTTTATCTAATTTTCCAAATTGAATGAAATGTAAAACAAATAAATGGATGATGAAAAGAAATGTATATCTGATTCACTTGGCTTTTCCCTTGGTCAAGCCACTCAGGTAATTTAGTTGGGCAGCCTGAAATGCTTTACACATTTTGCCTTCAAGGTCAGGCAGAATGGCATGACTTCCACTAGGCAACCCACCCATAGAAAAAAGAGACATTCCAAACAAAACAAAACAAAGCAAAAAAAAAAACTCATAAAAAAGCAAACCAAAAGACCCTAGTGTCCTAGAGACCCTATCGGACGGAGTAGAACTGCCTCTGTGGGTTTCTGAGATTTTAATTCTTTACTGGAACAGAAAGCCTCGCCTTTTCCCTCCCCCTCACTCCCCCCCCTGCAAAAAAAAAAAAAGAGACACACAAACCATAAAACCGAGGAATGCTGAGTCCAGGTATCATCCGCGTGCCAGGTCTATCTATATGCCAGCTGTGAAAAACAAATAGAGTTATAAGGAGATTATGCGCCCCTGGATATTGCAGGGATACTAGAGAATGTATTTTCCCCACCCAACCCCACCCCACCCCCACTATAATGAGCCAATGGATAGATACTTCCGTTGGAAAAAGCAATTAGTGGTAGGGAATGAAGTTCTTTCTTTTTCCTCTCGCAAACTCCTCCGCCCAACCCTTTCAAATCTCCCTTGGGTCCAATTTGAGAATTCTTGCAAAGGCTAAAGTCCAGAAGCTTAACAGCTATTAAACACGGTCGTAAAGTGAAGATGCAGCCTGCGACTTGGGCAGTTGGCAGCATTCGAGGAATATGGCAAACGGCATCACTCTTGCTGAAAGGATGCCATCATGGAAGACCTGAAGGGGAGGGAGTGTGGATGAACCAGATTGGGCGTTGGAGATGGCGACCCGTGGAGCGTACTAATCCCCTCTGGTATTGCTATTTAGTACCTGTGAAGCCTCCCATTATGCATTATTAAATTCATGTATTATTGAATCACGAATCCTTGTTCGCCGGTAAGAAATGTGGATGATTTCTTAGTTTAAATTAAAGCCCGGCCTCCTTATTTGAATAAAACCGCATTACTGGCTGCCTCGCATGCTAATCAGAAAACTGTATTAAGCAGGTAGGATTGTATGAATTAAAAAATAATGAAACAGACTTTTCAGCCAGACCTTGTTCCCTCGCCTGCTTTTCATGACTGCGGATTTCCTACTTGGAGTTGATAAGACAACAGCAAATGAAGATAACAACATGAGAGGGAAATCACTCACTCTAATGGGCTCCACCTGTACAGACTTCAGCTCATTTACATGGCTGCAGAAAAATTAGAAATCATGCGGCAATTAGTCTGTTCTAGATTATGCAGTGTGTCAACTGATACCACTCAGGAGAGCACTAGTGCTAAAATGGTTTCAGAAGATAAATCTACTCTCCTATACAAACAGTTTTAATTACCTGGAAAACGGCGCTGCCTATAGAGAAACCTCCATTGTGAACCTGGGCTGCTCTCCTGCTATTGGAATCAGATGTTGGGAAATTCCAATGTTTATGTAATTGACTCATATAATAGTTGATGACTTGTTGAAACTGAAATTGGGTCTCTTGGTCAGGTCCCCAATTGTTCATCAAAAGCTGCTTTAAATGGCTTCTTTAGAGTGAGGTGGGGCAGTAGGGAGGGTGAAGATGGAAAACAAAAAAATCCTTCCAGTTACTAGTACTCTTTGTGCCTTGACTATTAGCTTGCATGGGTCTATAACCAATTGGACAACTTATTATAACATAATTTCAAATGTGGAGCCTAAGTCAACTGATCATACAACTCCTTAAAAATATCTGGGAGGCTGAGCCCCGGTGGCCTAAGTGGTTGAGTGTGGGGCTGCGGCCTGTGGGCTTGGTGGTTCAAATCCAGCGGCGACTCCAGGAGCAGCGCTGGGTAGCTCCCACAACCACCAGAGGCAGTGATGTCCCCCCACCCCCCCCAAAAAAAAGATTAAAGCCTTCACGAAAAAAGAATAAACTGGGAAGATCTTTAATATTTGGTGTACTCTCTGAAGACATTGGGATGTCCGTGTTCTACTAATTTTGCACTTAATGTATATTTTTCCATTTATTAAAAACATGGGACTATGTAGAGAAATGGGCATTTCTGAAAGCCTAGGTTTTGAATTTATAAGCAATTGTTTAAATGTTTTGCTTTGATATGCTAATGGGAATGCATATCTATTCCAACTCTATTGTTTCATTCTTATTTTTGTCATCATTTCATTGGATTTGTAGCTTCGATGCAGTAAAGTCAGGACCTTCGGCATGGTTTATAATATCCACAGTGGTCTAAGGGGGTGGGGAAAGCCTTGTGACAGACAGTTTTCATTCTAGGTAGGGTACGGGGACACAATTTGTTTGCTGTATCCCCTTCTTTAAGAGAAAGTCAAGGACTCTTTACGGAAGTAGTGGGTAAGCACCCAGCGTTGTCCATTACAGTGTGCTCCCAAAGCAAACATAAAAACATGGCTTCTGGCCAGTGAATGGGAGCAGATGTGGGCAGGCCTTGAAGAGGCTTTGTGCACACTTAGTGTCCCCAAAAAGGGCCAATCTTACTGACAATCCGAGAAGGCAATTCCCTAGGATAGGGGAATTTCAGCTGAGGTGACCTCTACTTGCCTAGAGAATTTTCCCAACTTGGTTTCCGAGATTAGGTCAAAACTCCAATCCCAACTGAAAGTAAAGTCTCCAGGAACAATGAACTGAATGCATAGCTTTTTACTTTTTGTTCTAGGAATGTTCTAATAGACATTGCTAGCATCTTCCCATGTAGCAAGCTGAAGAATAGCATGCAGTAAGAAAGTTGCCTAACTCCTCACTCTCCAGATTATAAGAGAACAAAACTACCCCCTTTGAATATGAAGCCATTCCTCTGATGTCAAAATATTCCCCCATGTACAAACACTCCTGTATACCTCATGCTCAAAGGCATATGCACACGGGCCCAAACCTGTACACAAGGCACAGAAACACAGAACTGCAAACACACTAGATCCATCAAAGCATAATATAATTTTGCTCAGATGAGGTTCCTTACATGAACCACTAAACACAGATAATGTTGTCAGTGATTATTTTCTCCTTTTCCCAAGATAGTATCAGTGCCATTTTAAATGCTTAAGAGAATAGTTAACTTATTACACACAATGAATACTTTAAACCACTAGAACATAATTCTTTCCAGAAACCAGAGCCTAGTGATACCCTGATAATATTATTAGAATAGTGTATTTTTCCCCTGACAATGGCATTTTAAGCTTTATTTTGGCATCTCTCAAAGAGACTATAAAGATATTGAACCAAAGAATGATGGGTCTTTTGATCTAGGAGGGAACTTAGGTACCACATAGTGTCTTCTCCTCTTTTTTGTGGTGAGGGTAGTCAAAAGGAAAAGGAATGACTTGTGTTGCTGTGGAACACAGCAGGAAAAGAACGCTATTGGAATCCAGGAATTCAGGCCTGAAATTTGAATTCCTAGTGCATGCCAGCATGCCATGATCTTCTCTCACCTTGAACTTGTCAGGAGAGGAGACCATGTCTATCTCCAAAAGATACCTAGCCACAAGGATGTGACTTCATCACCTCAAGAAAAGCCTGCTACTCAGGAAGACATGGAAAGCAAGCCAGTCACAGCACTTTCAGAGGAGTTACTAAGAAATGAATCAAAAGGGAAACGAGTCTCCTAATATAGAACAGTGGCCCTGTCCCAGAGTACCAGCGTACAAACCAGTCTCTGAGGTAAGATGTCACCTTCCATAGACATGGACGTCACTGGATCAGCATTCATGCCAATTCTGGAAGGATAGCGATGAGTAGTTCATTTGGAGAGTGTGAGAATGTGTGAGATAGAGGGGTCTAAGTTTTGGATGGAGCAGCAAATTGCAGCCAAGCCCTCACATACTCAAGGATACATTCCACAGTCTAAAGGAAGAGTCAGCATTAGAAGTAACAAAAATAAAATAACAATTAAATGACTTGCTTGCTGATTCACCTGCTTGATGGAATATAGAATATTTATACAGGTACTGAAAATGATAGTCGTTCTTGAAAATCTAAAAGTAAACTTGATGGAACAGTATCTTTAAAGTATTAAACAATGGAAGCTATACAAGGAATACTTAATAGATGTGATTGGATAAATTGATCCTTTATGTGAGAAAGGTATGAGAAACTAATTATCAGACAAGTCAAGTGATTTACAACCAATATAATCAGCACCGACTTTACCACCCTGGTTGTAGTATGGGAAAGGATCTCTTGTGTTCCTAGAATATGACTGCATGTGTGTTAGTCCAGGTAGACTAGAGAAAGAAATTCAGAAACATGCCTCTCAACCCAGTCCATTCCAAGGTCTTAAGTCCAAAATTAGCCCATATGTCCATGACTAGTCTAATAAAGTCTCTTTCCAACTCACAAAGCACATGCAATGACACCAGGGCAATCACAGGGCAGTAGGTGCAGAGTCTTGTGTATCCAGCAGCAGTAGAAGCATCCAAATATTGGCAGGGGTCTCCCTGTGGCTCCACGCTTCCAGAGCACAGGGGCCATCAGCAGTATCCAGTGGTGGTAGAAGCATCTCAGGGCTGGCAGCGGTCTCTCTGTGGCTCTTCCAGCTTCAGAGGTCTGGTTCCACCAGGGTAAGCTTGTGTGGCTTCTCCTCCAACTCCTCCAGTTCCTAGGACTCAGGGTCTATGCTGCCATCTTGCCAAATGCACCTCTCTGAGGAACTGAGTCTAGTCTCTCACCTCCAATTGGAAAATACCATGAGACGTTCCAGGATTCTCAGGAGAAAGCCATGCCCACACAGAGGCCTCATTGGCTATCTCCAGATTGACAGGATAGACTCTATCCCTACACTCCTAGTGCTGAAATTACTGCCACAGTAGGTAAAAAAAAAAAGTGTTGCTATAAATATAAAAATATGAAGCTATTGTTCTTGGTGTGTCCTCCATTTGAGTCTCTTTACTTCTGAAACAGGGTTTCCATCTCTCTAACCCTTATCTGAAAAATGTGTCCTCTTTGATGGACACCGTGGCAGATGACAATATTGGCACCCTTGAGTGACTCAAATTGTGAGAAGAAACTTTGAAAAATTCCTTGAGTTTGGGGAAAATGAATGATGCCTGAATGGCAATGGTCAAGACTGGAGGGTGGACAAAAGTTTCCTAGGACAGTTCTGTTACCCTAAAGAAGGGGCAGATACATTGTCACAATGGACAGCCTATCCTGGGCACAACTTTCCCGCACTTTCCTCATAATGCACCTTTGCATTTTTTTTGTAAACGTTTCTTTGTAAAATGATATTGACATTTTCTTTTATATACCTCTCATTGTCTTGTGGCCTATGGATAAGTCTATCAAGAAAACCCCATTGAGGATCTAAACTTGGGAATTGAACTGGCCTGGCTGACCCCTTCAGAATCTGTTGCTTTGATCAGATCACTTTCTGAAGACTCCCGAACAAGATTACGACAAGTGTCTTAATGAGAGAACTTGTCTGCAGTCCTCCAATGATCACAGAGACATGTGTAAACGTATTTTTTTAGGAGTAAGCTCCCTCATGTATGAACTGGATCCCCAAGCTCCCTCATGTATGAACTGGATCCCTAGTAGCAGTACTTTTGGAAGTACACTTGTGTGTAGCACTCACTGCAGCAGCTATACATGGACTCTCTGGAGGGGCACCTTTGGCCAACCTGCTATTTAAATGTTCTGAGGTCATGAATATATCCTGCTATTTCTTTGGGTTATTATTGAAGTGTAATTGCTGGATGATCCCCAGGGACTTAGGTGATATGTATAGCACATTTCATTATACCAAAGGCCTACCTGCTAAATTTCCTCAGTCACTCAAGGAAAGACACATGGCAGCTTAAAGTTTGCTCTTAAGCAGAATGAAATTCTGCCTTCGTTTCTTGCAGCATCCCGTGCCCAGCCATTTTAGGTCAAATCTAAACAAAATTTCTAAAGCATTGAGTTGATTCCAATTCATAGCAACTCAATATAGGGTTTCCCGAACTACAAGGGGGTATCTCCCTTCCACCCCAACTGGAATTTTTGTTTCAAAGCTATGTATTACTATTTTTTTTAAAAAAAACAAAACAACTTTATCACCTTCAACATAGTCTCCATTACCTCAATACATTTGTCAAATCTGTGAATACATTTTTCAAACTCATCTGTTTGGTTGGCTGTCAGCACCTCCCTAATATTTCTCCACCTCTTTTGTGTCATAAAATCTCTGTCCTTTCACATTCCTCTTCATTGAGGAAACAAACAAACAAAAAGTTGCATGCAGTGAGGTCAGGAGAGTAAGGTCCATGGGGCGAGAGAGGTGTGGCAGTTACATAATCTCCTGTCAACTTGTGAAAGGGTGGAGTATAGGGTGTCAATCAGGTCCTAGACAATAATGCCTCTGTGCAGGCATGGCCTTCCCCCCAGGGTTCTTGGAACTACTGTATTCCTCCCTTGGGTGGGACAAACACTTTCTCTCTGCTACACATTCCTGTTGACAAGCCACATGGAACTGCACTGATGGAGCCAGAGCCTTGGAGCTGAAGGAGCCATGTGGAGACCCACACCAGCACTGAGATGCCTCCATCGCCACTGGATCCACAAGACTTTCCATCCACTGGCTTGAGATCTCCTTACATTTGGTACCATTGTGTAGCTTGCCTGAGTTTGAGGAGGAACTTAGAGACTGGTATTGGACATATGGGCTAATAGTGGACTGATGAACTTTATCAGGACAGGAATGGGAGGTTTTCTTAATATATAATTGTGCTTTTATATAAAGCTTAATTTTTTAAATTTTATTGAGAGCTCACAATCCATGCATATATCCATGCATCAAACACATCTGTATATATTTTGTCATAATCTTCCTCAAAACATTTTCTTTTACTTGAGTCCTCGGTATCAGCTCCTCATTTTTTTCCCTCCCATCCTCCTTCCCCCATATTCCCTCAATAATTTATGTTATTTTTTTCATGCCTTGCCCCAACCACTTTCACCCATTTTTATGCTGGGAAGGGAGCCATGTATTGATTATTGTGATTGGTTACTCCTGACCCCCCTCCCCACCCTCTTTCCTTACCCTCCTTGTATCGTTGCTCCCGTTATTGGGGTTTATCTGTTATGGATTCCCTGTGTTGCGAGATTTTATCTATACCAGTATACATGATCTGATCTAACCAGATGTGTAAGACAGAATTGTATCATGATAATGGGGGGGGGGAGGAAGGGGGATGAAGCATTAAAGAACTACAGGAAGGTTGTGTGTTTTATCACTGATATACTGCACCCTAACAGGATCATCTCTTCCCTGTGGCCCTTCTGGCAAGGGGTGTCCAATTGATGACTGATAGACTTTGGGTCTCCATTTTGCACCCCCCTTTCATTCCTATTCACATGTTTGTTTTGTTTTGTTTTGTTTTGTTTTGTTTTGTGACTTTGATGCCTGATACTCAATTCCATCAACACCTCATGAGCACACAGGCGGGTGTGATTCTTCCATGTTGGCTTTGTTGCTTCTCTGCTAGATGGCCACTTGTTTATCTTCAAGCCTTGAAGACCACAGACACTATATCTTTTGAGAGTTGGGTACCATCACTTTTATTCACCACATTTGCTTATGCACCCATTTTGTCTTCAGAAATCACATTGGAAAGGTGAGCATCACAGGATCCCAGGTTATTAAAACAAAGTGTTTTTGTGTTGAGGTAGTACTTCAGTAAAGGTCTAATGTCCATCTGCTACCTTAATATTTAACATATAATGTATGTGCATAGATCTATGTTTCTATCACTAATATAAATGTATTTATATATATACATGCCCGTATTTAGACGACTATAAATGTCCTTTGTCTCCTAGTTCTTTCCTCCATTTCTTTTACTTTCCTCCTGCCCCACTATCATGTTTGGCCTTCATTTGGGTTTTGGTAATTCTTCTCAGTTCTATTTCCATTGACAGAGCCACCTCCCTCCCCCTTAAGCATCCTATGCCCTCCTTGCCATCAATTTTAGATCACATATTCTTCTCTTGCCCCTGGGTTTGCTCCTCCTTTTTCCTCACCTCTCCCTCTCCTGTGTCCCTCTGGAACTCTCCTGGTCCCATTGTACTCTCCTCCAGATTGTTCATGTCACCTATCTTGTCAAGATAGTCATGAACAGACAGTAATATGCACAAAACAAAGCAAATCATAACAAAAAAGAAGACAAAAATAAACCATCAACAGCTAATACAACAAAAACAAACAAACAAAAAACCAATAGCAATATCAGAAAAGCAGTTCTAGGTCTGTCCATTGACCTTTATGTGTGTTTTCCAGTCAAGTTTGCAGAAGTGCTATGCCTTGGCCCCACAGTCTTCCTTGGGTATTCCTGCAGGATGTCATTGTTTTGTTCCACAGAATAGAGTAAAAGGCGAGAGAATACAGGAAAGGAAGGAAGGAAGGAAGGAAGGAAGGAAGGAAGGAAGGAAGGAAGGAAGGAAGGAAGGAAGGAAAGAAGGAAGGAGGGAAGGATAGAAGGAAGGAAGGACAGAAGGAAGGAATGAAGGAAGGAAGGAAGGAAGGAAGGAAGGAAGGAAGGAAGGAAGGAAGGAAGGAAACCACATCTTTTCAAATGTCTTTGATTTAGGGAGAACTTTAAACTAGAATTTGATGGAGAAAATTTGAATTATGTTACTGAAAGTGCACAGTGTAGTCCAACATTGACTTGATAGCATTCTGAATATAGGATAAGTTAATATATAAATGGTGTACTGCAATGACAATTGTAAGCCCAGCAAGCCTGAATCTTTCATCTTCTTCTCTGTTCTGTTCACAACCTTGGTGATCTTATCCTAAATCATGGCATTAAATAGAGAAAATGCTGATTCCTTCAAAATGTGTTTCTCCAGCCCAGATCTCTCTCCTCAAGTCCCAATTCCTATATCCTCTGACCTACTTGACATTTCCACTTGGAAGTCTAATAAACATCACAGACTTTTAGGTTCCAAATGGAACTTTTGATCTTCCCACAATGGGAAAGCACCCTCTGATAACCTCCTACTTCAGAAAATGACAATTCCCTTGTCCAGTTATCTCTTTCTCATCCCTGTATGCAATTGAGCCAGAAATCAAATTTGCTATTACCTTTCAGATAGACACACATCAGATTTCTGTTCATCATTTTAACCTGTCTGCTCCAAGCCAACATCAGTTCTCACCTCAATTACTGGACAGTTCTTTATCTGATCTGCCTGACTGTGACCTTGGCATCTACACTCTGTTCTCACCACCACAACCAGAGTGTCATGACAGATGTTTCACGAAGGCTTCTTATGCCTCTCAGAGGAAAAGCTGGGATCTTGATAACAGTCTACAAGTTAGTGAGTTTTCCACCTTTCCTCTCTGACATCACTTCCAACTCACCTGTGCCTTACTGAATCCACTTAGATCCTCGAATGTGTTTAAAAATACAAGTAACGTAAGCATGTTGACTTTGTTTTTGTTGCTGTTCTATCTTATTATTTCTTTGTCTAGGTTGGTGGTCAGCAAACTGTGGCTTGAGAGCCATAGGCGGCTCTTTCAGGGTGAACACGCAGCTGTGAAGTCACATTGAAAACATCTGAAAGTTATCATTTCAGATCACAGTGATTTCATTTGTGTGGGAAAACACATTTAAGGTTCTTGAGTGATTTTAAAGTTGTTAGGAGTGACAGGATTGACTCTTCGGTCTCAAGAGTTTGCCAGCCCTTGGCCTAAGTCACTCTTCCTCCAAACAACAAGATGGCCATCTCATCTCCCTTAAGTTGTTGCTCAAATGGTCATTTCTCTTTGAACTCTTCTCTGACTTCCCTTTATTCAGTTGTAACACTGATCCACATATTTCCTTTATATTCTCCTGATTTATTTTGTTCCATAGTACTCCTGTCATATTAAATTAGAACTTTATGTGATAATATCCTTCCCACTGACACATAATTACAGTGAAGGCAGAGGTTTTTGCCTCATTTGTCCAAGACTATAACATCAATTCCTAGCATAATATCTGGAATATAGGAGACACTAAAAATAATTTGTTGAATAAATGAGTAGAGGAAGCATAGAGGTATTTAAATATATTTATTCACTTGAGATAACATTGTTAATAGGTAGATACTTATTACAAGTCATTGACGTGCATAGAAGCTCTTAAGATATGCTAACTACTGTTAATATCTCCAAAACTCAATGCTTTAAGGCAAAACTTTCTTTTCTTTCTTTCTTTTTTAAACATGGGAGAGCAGTCTCCTACTATCACAAATTATGCAGTGGAGTTTCCCACATTTGGGGAAATCGCAGGGGTCAGCACATCTGGAGTGCAGAAGATAAGTCTCGCCCTGGGAAAACCACCTTCATGATCATGGTATCTTCCCTGCCAAGTAACTATAAAACTTTCTTATCTGTACAAATGTGCTTATGAATATACTCAGTTACGTGAGTTCTCGAAACATCTCTGTTCTTGTGACTCATAGAAACTCTTGTTTCTGAACTTTGAATCCTTGAGTTTGATGAAGATGATGTAAATCTCAAATTATGAAGCTATTGTTTCTTGACATATCCTCCATTTGGGCCTATTCACTCTGAAGGCAGTGTTTCTTTTTCTCTAATTCTCCCCTGACGAATTCTGTGCTCTTCAGTTTACACTCTCAGCTACAAAGTCATTTTGTTTTCCACACTATCTGTAGGTAACCCAACAGCAATTTCCAGCACCTCTCCTTTCAGAACATGTACTGAATCTGACCAGTGGCACCATTGGCTAGGGAGGCAATTTAAACCCACCAGCAACTCCATAGGGCAAAGATGAGACCATAGGTTACTAATAGATTTATTGTCTAAGACATCCAATATGAAGATCTTTTTAATTGGAATCAACTTGATGGCAGTGGATTTGGAAGTATTTACAAGAACCGATCACCCATTATTTTCTTCTACAAAGCCACTGGTGGTTTCCAACAGCTGACATGCAGTCATCGCTCAGTGTCTAACCCACAATGCTACAGGAAAACTTAGGAACTATCATTTGTTGTTTAGGCTCTTCATAGTGCCTGACTTATTATTTTTTAAGTTACAGATTCAACAATATTTTTATGATTCTAGAATTAAATCCATCATGAAGACCATCATCTGCTCTTCTGTAGGCAAGGGACAGGTATTTATGCAAAAGTCATTTGTAAAATGCATTTTTGGAAACTGGAAAGCATCATCCTAATGAAAATAAATTTGTCATTTTTAACTCCAAATTTCTTTCTTTCTTTCTTTCTTTCTTTTTTTTTTGGGGGGGGGGCATCACTGCTCTCTGGTGGTGGGAGTAGGAGGCCCAGCCCCACTGCTGGAATTGAACCTCTGTCCCAGTGGGCCGCAGTCCCGCGCACAACCACTACGCCACTGGGGCTCAGCCCTCCAAATTTCTTATTAGCTATTTCTTGTTCTATTTTCCTTTTGCAAAGTGGTAATATTTTCATATTTGTATAAATAATTAAAAAATAAAAATCCATTACTTTAATATATTGCAAGTTTAGCCTAAGGAAATATTAATAAATAGGGACACACTTTCACATAGGGAACTATTCATGACAATAATATTCATAACATATTAAAATGCAACTGAAGCAATCTGAAATTTTCAAATATAAAAGACTTTTAAAATAAATTCTAGTACAGAATCCACTGCCATGGAATTGATATTGACTCACAGCAACATGAGAGAAAGCCTTAGAGTTTCCAAGGTGGTAATATTTTATCTTTTTAAAAAATTTGGCTAGACCAGGGGATGCACATTGGAGTAAAAAACGTGGAAATTTATGATAGATAATCTCTTGAGACTAGTGGGGAGTGGTGACACTGGGAGGGTGGAGGGATGGTGGAGTAGAAAGGGGGAACAAATTTCTCAGATCTACATGTGACCTCCTCTCTGGGGTTGGGATGTGAGTGAAGTGACACATTAGACAGTGTAAGATATGAAGAGGTAATAACTATTTGTAAGTTATTGGAAGTTCATGGGGAAGGAGAAGGGGAAAGGGAAAATATGGGGAGTTAGAGTTAAAAAAATAAAGAACTAGAGGAAAAAGGAAAAGAGGAGCTTATGCTGGAGGGGTTCAAGTAGATAATGTAGATGAATGTGGCAATATGTGTACAAATATGCTTAATATGAACAATGTATTAAATGTTGTAAAAGCCCCCCAATAAAATATATATTTAAAAAATTAAATACTTTAATTGGGGAACTCTTACATTTCTTATCACAATCAATATATTCATTCATTGTATCAAGCACATTTGTACTTACTTTGCCATCATCATTTTGAAAGCATTTTCTTTCTAGTTGAGACCTTGGTATCAGTGTCTCATCCCCCCCCCCCCATTCCCTCCTTCTCTCATGAGCCCTTGATAAGTTATAGATTATTATCTTCATATCTTACATTGTCTTCTGCCACCCTTCACCCACTTTTTTGTTGTTTGTTCCCTTGGGAGGGGGCTATATGTTGATCCTTGTGATCAATCCCCTCTCTGACCACCCCCCACTTTCCCTTATCCTCCTGTTATCTCTATTTTCATTGTTGCCCTTGAGGAGCTTATTTATCCTGGATTGCTTGTGTTGCAGGCTCTTATCTGTAGCACTGTATGTGTTCTGGTTTAATCTTATTTGTAAGGTAGGATTGAGGTCATGATAGTGGGCAGGAAGGAAGCATCCAGAGGAAAGCTGTGTGTTTCATCATTGCTATACTGTACCTTGACTGGCTCATCTCTTCCTAGTGACCCTTCTGTGAGGGGATGTCCAATTGTCTAAAGATGGACTTTGTGTTCTATTCCCCCCCCACCCCACCCCACTCATATTAGTATGATTTTGTTCTGGATCTTAGCTGCCTGATACTTTAACCCACTGACACCACAGCTTGTGATAACACAAGCTGGTGTACTTTTTTCATGTGGGCTTTATTGCTTTTCAGCTGGATAGCTGCTTGTTTATCTTCTAGCCTTTAAGACACAAGACATTATACCTTTTGATAGCCAGGCACCATCAGTTTTCTTCACCACGTTTTCTTATGCACCCATTTTTTTCTTCAGCAAACTGTAAGGAAGGCAAGTGTCATAGAATGCCAGATTATAGAACAAAATGTTCTTGTGTTGAGGGAGTATTTGAGTAGAGGCCCAATGTCCACCCATTTAATTTTTATAAGTGCATAGATCTATTTCCTTTACATTATATAAAAATATATTTATATATTTATCTACCTATATTTAGATCTCTATAAATCTCCTTTGCCTCCTGGTTCTTTCCTCTATTTTCTTTTGCTTTCCTCTTGTCTCATCATCATGTATAGCCTTCATTCTAGTTTACTAATTCCTTGCTGTTGCATTGCCCTTGATGAAGCCCCACTAGGCATCCTATGCCCTTCTCTCCATTGATTTTAGTTCACTTGTTGTTCTCTTGTTCCTGGGTTGGTTATCCTCCTCTCCCAACTTCTTTTCTCACATTTCCCTTCTCCCATAATCCCCCAGAACCATCAGTTCCATTGTTTTTGTCTCCAAATTGTTTATACCACCTACCTTATATAGATAGACATACAGAGACATTAAGTGCAAAAACCAGGCAAAGCCAAACAGATCAACAAATAAAGACAAAACAAGCAAAACAATATCAACAACAACAACAACAACAAAACAAAATAACAACAAAAAGAAAGCCAATGACAAAAACAAACAAACAAAAAACAGTCTATAAATAGTTCCTGGTCTTTTTTTTTTTTTTTTACCTTTAGGAGTGTTTTCCAGTTGTATCTGATAAGATGTCACACTCTGTCTCTAAAGTCTATTTTTGGTATTCCCTGGAGAGTTCATCACTTTGCTCCCCTCTTCTGTTGCATGCTCTTGGTGTTTTGACCCAGTGTGATGGGGTCAGATTGGGCACCATTCCTGTACTGGGTCTCCGGTGCTGTCCCCCATAATGCTATGGTTCAATGAGGGGCTTTGTGTCTCATGGTGGGGAGGACCCTATGGTCCTCTCTGTGCATTGTCTTCTCTGAGCAGAAATATCACCCTCAAGGCTTGATGAGTCAGGATGTGTTCCCCTCACTCTCCATCCCTCTTTGTTTCACCTGTGTGCTCCAATCAGACATGCCCCACTCCCCAAGCTGTAGCTTCAGTGCTGTCCTCTGAAGTGCATTCTTCTGCGGGGCGGAGGTGGGGGGGGGTTGTTCCACATAGTTGGGTTTGGGGCTTGCCCTGTAGACCTCTCCATTGGTTCCCTGGTAAATGCCAGTATGTTGTATTCATGTCTTGGTGCACCAGGTTGAATTCTGGACTCTTGTGGAGATATAAACAATATCCTCCCCTTGAGTGAGTTAGTGCCCTGCTCCTCCCCTACCCATATCTTTTTGTTTGTTTGTTTTTCTCTTTCTCCCCCCACCCCCCTATTTAGTTTGCTGCCCTATGTATGTATCCCTGGATTAGGTCTGGCCCCTGCCAGAGCTATAACCTTAGAAGCAGACTGCCTTATCTTTCACCTATAGAATGATTATTGGATTCAAGTCACCAGACTTGTGGTGAAAGACTATATGGCTATGAATATTATACTAAAGAAATGATATCTGAAAATATTCATGGAATATTGTTAATATTAAAAATAGAATAGCATACAATGTTATGGTTGTTAGGTATGGTCAGGTGAGTTCCAATTCATAGTGGCCTTATGTATAACAGAAGGAAACACCCTCAGTCCTGCACCATCCTCACAGTGGTTATATCTGAGTCTGTGTTACAGTCATGATGGCAATCCACCTCCTGAAGGGTCTTCTTCTTTATATGTTATGTATTTTATATTAGATGCTTATGCTAATTTCCTATGCTTGCTTGCTGGGACAAAACTCAGCACATTGGATGGCTCCCAGAAACAGAGACATATTCTCTCATAGTACTGGTAAACGAAGCTGCCTGTGAGCTGGGCCACAGGCTCCATGAAGTCTCCAGGAGAGTGTATGTTTGAAGCCTTCTTTTAATATCTGATGTCAGCCTTGGTGCGCCTTGACCTATAGGCCCGCTACTCTTCCTCTGTTGTGGCATGGCATCTCTCTGTAGTTTTATGTGTCTTCTCTACTAAGTTGGGTTAGATTTGAGCTCATCCTAATGACCTCATCTTCCACCCAACCCACCCTCCACACAAAAATACCCAATAACTTCAATGTGATTTGCTTTGTTGTCTTTCTTCACTGACATTTATAACGTTTGCAGAATTATAGTGATTTTTTTTTACATAACCTTCTTGTAACCAACAGCGTGTCATAAGTACTTGATACCTAAAAACTTAATGCCATCACTGGCAAGTCCATTCCAATTCATGTTTGCTCTTGGTAGGTCTTGCCAACACAGTTCCAACTCACAGTAACTCCATGCATATTAAACTGAAACATTGCCCATCCTCACAGTTGCTACATTTACCCACATCACTGCAGCTACTGTGCCAAGCCATCCTTGAGGGCATTCCTCGTTCCAAGGAAAAAAACAAGTGACCAAAAATTGATGGCAAAGAGGGTGTAGGAAGTCTGGTAGGACTTGATCTAGGACAACATAACTGAGAGGAATTACTGAAGCACAAATAAATAAAGGTTGAACTTAATAGTAGGACAAGAGGAAAGTAAAAAGAAAAAGAGGAAAGAACTAGGAGACAAAGAGCATTTATAGAGATCTAAATACAGGTATGTATATGTGCAAAACTATTTATATATGACCATGTGAAAGTATATCTGTGTACATATATTTATAGGTTTAGTATTAAGGAAGCAGATGGATGTTGGACCTCTACTCAAGTATTTCCTCAATATAAGAACACTTTGTTCTAATAATCCAGCACTCTGAGATGCTTACCTTCCCAACAGGATCGCTGAAGACAAAGTGAGTGCATAAGAAAATGTAGTGAAGAAAGCTGACGGTGCCTGGCTATCAAAAGATATAGTGTCTGGTTCTGAAAGGCTTGAAGATAAACAAGTGACCATTTAGTTCAGAAGCAACGTAGCCCACATGGAGGAAGCACACTAGCTTGTGTGATCATGATGGGGTCAGCTATCAGATATCAAAGACCCAGAGCAAAAAATCATATTGTGAATGAGGGGGTGGGAGAGTAATGCAAAGTGAAGGCCCAAAGCCAATCTGTAAGCAATCAGATATCCCCTTACAGAAGGTTTGTGGAGAGAAGACAGTCCAGTCAGGGTGCAGCATAGTACCGATGCAACACACAGCTTTCTTCTGGTTATTTAATGCTTCACCATTGTCCACTATCATTATTCTAATTCTACCCTACAATACTGGCTTAGACCAGGCCATGTATATGTATACAGATTAGAGCTGGAAATACAGGAAATAAAGGACAGATAAGCTCCCCAGGACCCACATCGAGAGTAACTATATCAGAATGGTAAGGGGAAGGTGGGGGGAGAAAGGGGAAATCAATCACAATGACCTATTATAACCCCCTCCCAGGGGGAAAAACAATAGACAAAGGGGTAAAGGGAGATACTGGACAGAGCAAGACATGACAATAATAATAATAATTTATAAATCATAAAGCATTCATGAAGGAGGGACAAAAAGGAAGAGTTGATACCAAGGGCTCAGGTAGAAAGAAAATGCTTTGAAAACTATGATGACAACATATGTACAAATGTACTTGACACAATGTATGCATGCATGCCTTATGATAAGAGTTTTATAAGCCCCCAATAAAATGCTTTAATATATATATTTGTTCATATACCTACTTGGTGAAATGTATATTGAAATTTTTTCTTCATTGCTTTTGGGTTGGTTGGTTGCTCTTAGAAATAATAAGAAAATATTCTTCATCAAGTACTTTATGAGATATGTGGGAGATAGTTTGCCAAATATCTTTTTGTTTGTTTGTTTTGATGTGTAACTTGACTTTTCCTTTTCATTTTTTTTCTTGGCATCATTGCCCTCTGGTGGGAGTGGGAGGCCCAGCCTTGCTCCTGGAGAGCTGGTGCTGGGTTTGAACCGCCAAGCCCATAGGCTGCAGTCCCACACTCAACCACTACGCCACCGAGGCTCAGGACTTTTCTTTTTCTTAACATTTTTTTAAGGAGAGCAAATGCTTTTAGTTTTGATGAAATTAAAGTTATAATTTGCTTGCTGTAAGTTACATGGTTTTAACATGTTATCCAAGGTAACTTTTAAATAACCCAAAGTTATAAAAATCTCTCCTTTATCACCTTCTAAAATTTTCATGGTATGAGATGCTTCACTTAGGTATGTGATTCAATCTGGGTTATTTTTATGCATGTCCACTGTGAGGTAATTGTTGAGGTTCATTTTTCTGTTTGTTTGCATCTGAACAGTCAATCGTTGCAGCACTTCGTTTGTTGAAAAGATATTGCTGCTCCATTACATTACCTTAGCCCCTTTGTTAAAATTCAGATGACAGTTTATGTATACATTCACTGTTCTATATGCCTATCATTATACAAGTTCACCATTTTTCTAGTTATTGTTGCTTTAGATAGACTTGAGATCTTCATCTTCTTCTCCCCTTTTGAACTTTCGGTGCCCGTTGATCTAGGCTCTTTGTCTTTTTAGGAGATGATTGTAGAAACCACTCTTCAGTTGGTACAGAAAATCCTCTTGTGGTTTTGATTGATATTGGGTGTGATTTGCAGATCAAGGAAGAATTTCCATCTTGGTTTTGCATCCTCTTACTATGAGCATAGTCGAAAGTATATTTATTTATGTGTTCCTTAATATCTCCCAATGGTGTTTTGAAGATTTCTGTGTATCCTGTTTTGTGTATACTATATTTTGCTCTTCTATTAAGTAGTTCCTAAAATTTTTATTTCACATTCTGATTGTTCATGGTTGGTATATAGAAGGGACCCTGGAGGTGTGGTTGTTATCTGTTGAGCTGCTAACCATAAATAAGCTCAGTAGTTTGAAGCCACCAGTCCCTCTTTAGGGGGGAAAAATGGCCTTTCTACTCCCATCAACAGTGGCAGACTTGGAAACGGACAGGGGCTGCTCTCTCCTGTCCTATAAGGCCACTTTGAGTTGTCATTGACTCGATGGCAGTGAATTTGGTTTTGGAGTATATGGAAGTACAAATGGATGTTTTGGGTATATTAAGTCTGTATTTATGACCTTTGTACACTCACTTATGAGTTCTATTATTTTAGGACTTTTGTAGATTCCTAAATATTTTCTTTGTTAATTCTGTTAACCCCAGCATGCTATTTTCAAAGCCCTGGTGCTGTAGTGTGTTACATGCTTTGCTGCAAGTCACATGTCCAATAGTTCAAACCTATCAGCGACTCCTTGATAGAAAGACGAGGCTTTCTCCTTCCATATATATTTGCAGCCTCAGAAACCCCCCAGGGACACTTGTATTCTTCCCTGCAAAGTCTCTATGGGCCACAACTGACTTGGTGGATGGTAGTGATTGAGTGATCACATTAAGGACCCCTGGTAGCATTTTGCGATAAGCGTTAACCCTCTGGATGCTCCGTGGGCCAAAGATAAAGCAGTCTTCTCCAGATTAACAGTCTCAAAAACTCAGAGGGGGCGGTGGAAAAAAAATTTGTGTGTGGGGACCCCCACCAAAAGGAGAAAAAGCTCCGCTGGGCAGAGCTTGCATGGTTCACATTTTTCCTGGCAAGCAAGCAGCTCACTCTGAGTTAGAGCACTCGGTGGTATCACCTGGGAAGGTTCTCTCTGGTAGCAGTGAATTTTTTTTTTTGTAAAAGCAGTTTCATTGAAACCTCATTTTTTTTTTTTTTTTTTTGTGATGAGTGATTTAAGTGAACAGTGTGCTGCTGTGAAATTTTGTTTCCTGCTCTGGATAACTGCTGCAAAAACTATTTGATGCTGAACACAGGTTACAAGGATAGGACTACGGGTAAAACTCAAGTGTAAGTTTTTTTCCATTTTGAAAGAGGTGAAATGACGATTGATGACAGACCTCATTATGGACGTCTATCAACTTGCCAAACAGATAAATGTTGACAAAATTTGTGCTTGAAAACTGACCATTGAAGAGATGGGGAAGTTATCTGGACTATCTTGCCGGTTGGTTTGGAAAATTTTAACAGATTTGGGAACGAGAAGTGGCACTGTGAAATTTATGCCTCAGGTTCTGACTGATCATGAAAAAGAACTTTGAGTGGGAACATCCTGTGGTTTGAAAGAGTTCCAAAGTCACCTAGATTCCCCCCCACCCCCTACCCCACGGGCATTATTGGTGAGGAGACATGGCATTTTTCTTCTGGTGCCCAAAGCAAACATCAATCAAGCCAATGGAATATGCTATAGTCACCTCACCCCCCGAAAGTTTGTAAAATGAGATCAAAGGTCAAGACAATGCTCATTTGTTGTTTTTTATTTTGAGTTCATTCCACCAGGGCAAACTGTTATTCAAGCTTTCTATTTAGAGGTTCTGAAAAGATTACATAACAGTATGTGACAAAAAGTGCCTGATCAGTGGCAGATGGAGAACTGGTTTTGCCACCACGACAAAGCACCTACTCACACTACCATCTTACTGTGCCAGTTTTTTGGCAAAATATAGCATGCCTTTCTTCCCCTGTGCACTTTACTCACCTGATCTCACTCCTTGTAGTTTCTTTTCGTTTCAATCAATGAAGAGGGACAGGAAGGGACAACAATTTGCCAATGTAGAAAGGGTGAAGAAAAAAAAATGAGGGAGGTGCTGTCAGCCATCCAAACAGATGAGTTTTAAAAATGTTTCCAACACGTAATAGCAGATTTGACAAATGTATTACATGTCATGGAAAGTACTTTGAAGATGATACAGTTGCTTTGTAAACAAGTTTAAATACTTATCTTTGGGGAAAATCTGTTATTTTGGGGGTACCCCTATATGTACACATGTGTGTACATATATGTACACATGTATATGTACCCATGTACCCATGTGTGTACATATAGGGGTACCCCCAAAATAACAGATTTGATTCCAACACACACATATAGTGTGTGCGTGTGTGTGTGTGTTGGAATCAACTTGATGACTATATATATTGGAATCAACTTGATGGCATTGAATTTAGATTTGGATAACATTATTTATAAATAAAGACAATTTTGCATGCTCCTTTTTCATCTGAATAGCTTTATCTTTCTTATACTAGCTAGGACCTCAAGGATATTGATGTAAAAAGTATTGACAAAGAAGTTCGTGTTTTGTTTCCAATCTTAAGAGAGCAGCATTAGCCTTTTCACCACAAATCACAGTGAATTGTGGGGTTTGGGGTGGTAGGCGCCATGGGGAGAAGAGGTTGTAGATGTTCTTTGTCAAGCTGAAGAAGATTCTTCTTGTTCTGAATTTTATGAGTTTTTTTTTCTTTTACTTATCATGAACTGACGTTGCATTTTATCAATTTCATTTTATTTTTTATTCTTTAGGATATTAATACTAAATTACACTGATTAGATTTCAAATAAAAGTCTTCCATTTCTATGATAAACCCAAATAATTAATCAGATGTCATCCTCTGACATCAACTTATTTGCGTCTTTTGAAAAATTTCCCCTCTATGTTCAATAGGCATACCAGGTATAGTTTTCATTTCATTATCTGGAATTAGTACCAGAGTAATTCAGGTCTTGTAAAATGAGTGGGGAAGCATTCCCTCCATTCCTGTGTCTAGAAAATTTTGTGTAACAATGTTACTGTTTCTTCCTTAAGTATTGGTGAAATTAATTACCGAAACTATATACATCTTTTCTTTATTGAAATGCTTTAACTATGATTTTAATTACTTTATAGAAAAGTTATTAGGAAAATTATAAAGAAATGATTTTCTTTTTGAGTGAGTTTTAGAAAGGTTTTATCTCTCAGGAATTTTAATTTTCACCTAAATTTATGTACATAAATTTGCTCATAATATTCCCTGGTGATCCTTCTAATGTCTTTAATGATGTTCATGTTTTCATTCCTGATATTTGCTGATTTGTATCTCTCTTTTTTCCTTCATAATACAGATTACAGTTTTATCTATTTTAATAAAATTTTTAAAAATTAATTTTTAGTTTCATCCCTCCCTTTTTAAAAATTTCATTTAGTTTTATTCACTTTATTCCATTTATTTCCTCCACTTATTTTGAATTTAATTTCCTCTCATATTCTAGGATTCTTAGGCAAACACTTTGGTCACTGATTTCTTAATTTTTAATAGAAATATTTAATGCTACCAATTTCCAGTTAGACTCTAATATCTGACTGTCACAAAGTTTGATACATTGTGTTTTAATTTCTATTGACTAAAACATTTCTAATATGTCTTGCTATTATTTCTGAACTATTTGGAATTATTCCATGTGATTTCCAAATATTTGGGGGTTTTCACTTCTATTTCTATCATAGATTTATAATTTAAATGTATGATAGTCACACAGTTTACTTTGTATGATTCTATTTCACCTAACTCTATTGAGATTTTGGTTGTGTTCTGTTGTTACACCCAGAAGATGAGATAGTTTGATAATTGTTACAGATGCTCTAAAGAAGAATCTTTATTCTGGTGTGCTGTTTACAGAAGCCAATTAGGTCAAGTCGGTTGATAAGATGGTTGACATTTCCTATATCCTTGCTCATTTTCTGTCCACCTGGTTTTTGAGTAACTGGGAGAAAATTGTTAAAATCTCCATTGTAATTATGGATCGTCTACACTTTGAATGTCATCTTTGCTTCATGTATTTAAAAGCTCTATTATTACAGCCAACCACATCTAGACCTTTAAATGCCTTTCCTGTAAGCCAGTTGTTTTATCATTGTGAAATGGCCCCCATTATCCTTAAGACTTGCCTTATTTTGTTAAAAATATCACTCATTTTAAAGTCTAGTTCATCTAAGATTAATGTAGCCTAGCCATGATTATTTTCTTATGATTTTTTTGAGAAAGGGTTATCTTTTTTTCACTCTTTGACTTTCAGTCTTTGTTTGCCTTTGTTTTCCAATGAGCTTTTTGTAGCAGTAGATAGTTGGTTCTTAGTTTTTTTTTTTTTATCCAAACC
Source organism: Nesogale talazaci (assembly GCA_004026705.1). Classification (NCBI taxonomy): domain Eukaryota; kingdom Metazoa; phylum Chordata; class Mammalia; order Afrosoricida; family Tenrecidae; genus Nesogale; species Nesogale talazaci. Next base: position 103,228 of record PVJH01000290.1, on the reverse strand, counting down.
GAGTCTCAGACTATTATCTAATGTATTTATACCATTTGTAGTTCAAGTATTGAGTTTGTTGTCCATGAAGAATGCCTTTTTCCAGAGGATAATTCTAATGGTCCCTGTAGTCTACTTAAGGAGTCCAGAGGTGCAACAGCTAGTACTTACTTGCTAACTGGAAGGTCAATAGTTGGAACCCAGCTAATGGTGAGGCAGGAGACAGACTTGGAAATCTGGTCCTATAAATATTGCCATCCAGGAAAACATGTGGTGCCATCCTACTCAGACACATGGGATCACGTGGAGTCAAAAATCAACTTCACAGCATCTAACAGCACACTAATTAATGTGTTGGAAATCTGTCACCTTGCTACTCTCTTTCTCTTCTATTCATTTGCTTTATTATCATTTCCTGGATTCCTTTGGATTAATTGAACTTTTTAGTGACCTCACTTTATCAGCTGCACTGACTGCTTAATGATCATTTCGTTCTCTGTTTTATTGGTTTCGTTGGGTTTTATAATATCTATCTTCATCATCCTCAAATAATGTTACCATTCCAGAATAGTGCAACAATCTTCTTCAAGATATTCTCATTTCTGCTTTATTCCTTCCCCTGTACTAATATTTATACATGCTGTAAATCACCAAACACAATTTAGTTTGGTTCCTTTTTTGAAATTTAATTTCAAATTTTTTGAAAACAATATTTTATATCAACTGGCAGGTTTATTTCTGGAGATCTTTATTCTTTTGAATAAATTCAAATTGCTATTTTGGTGTCATTTTCCATTTTCCTAAAGAATTTCCTTAGTAATATATTTAGTGCAGGTCTCTCAGCAATAAATCTTCTCGGTCTTTGTTTAAGTGATTTCTTTTTCAATAGTGAGAGATATTTCTACTGGTTAGAGAAATCTGTGTGTGTGTGTGTGTGTGTGTGTGTGTGATCCTTCTGTACTTTAAAATAAATCTCTTGTCATCCAACTTCCTTGGTTTTTTTATTTTTTATTTTTTTGAGAAATCAGCTGTCATTTGTTTTTTTGTTCTGGTACTGATTTTTTTCTTTTTAGGACATTTTTCTTTGTCATTGGCAATAAGAAATTGCTTTGTGAGGTGCACATCGTGCTATTTAAACTTATTATTCTAAATGCAGCTCATTGTGCTTTTTAGAGCTGTAGATTTTATCAAAATTTTAAAATTTCAGCCACTGTTTCTGTTTTTCACTCCACACATTCTTGCCAGCCAATAATGTCCTTTTTATAATTTTTTTCAATAATGTTACTCCTTGTTCTTTCTTTTAAGTAGCTTCTATTGCCAAGTATTCAAGTTCATGTTTCCTTTTCTAGATTCTAATCTGATGTGCATTTTAACCAGTTGAACTTTCATTTTACATATGTTAATATGCTAATATCTTCTGATGTTCATTTCTCTCCTCACTGTGGTCATACTTCCACTATCCTTTAATAAATAAAGTGCATTCATATTTAAAGTTGTTGATTTATAGTTTGCTCATTGCTTTTATTCATCTGCTCCTCTCAGTTGATTTTTCTACTGTTTATGGTTCATAATTTTGTGCTTGTTTGCATACTAGTAATTTTGAAAGTTTTAGTAAAATTTGACATATATGGACAACAATGTACCTTTCCTCCTCAATTTTGACAAAGAACCTTATCCTTCTCCCCAAAATTCTCTTTTTATTTATTTAATCTCTTCTTAAACTCTTACCCCATGACAGCCACTGATTAGATTTCTCTTACTCTAATTTTTCCTTTTTTAGAATTTCATATATGTGAAATCATATACTATATACTCTTTTGAGTTTCTCTTCCTTTGTCAGAATTCTTTTGAGAGTCATCCAAGTAGGTGCATGCATCAAGGGATTTGTTGTTGTTACCATTAATATCTCTTTTTCATTGCAAAGTACTATTACATTGTGTGGATACACCAGGGTTTTTTTTCCCCCATTCACTGTTTTTGTTTTCAGTATTTTGTCATCATGACTCGACCTAATTGAGCATTTTGAGGACAAGTATTCATGTCAGTTAAAATAATTCTCTTGGGGCTCAGTCCTGGTGGCATAGTGGTTGTGTTCTGGACTGCAGTCCACAGGGTTGGAGGTTCAAATCCAACAGCAGCTCTCTAGGATCAAGACTTGGCCTCCTACTCCCACCAGAGGGCAGTGGTGCAAAAAAAATTCTCTTGGGCAAATATCCAACTAATCATTTTAAATTGATTTCCAAACACCATATGTTTTACATTGTTAGTTGCTGAATTTTGGTGACTTCTTGGAGAGAGTGTTGGGTTTTGTTCTTGTCTGGAGATCATCAGAATCTGCTAGATTATTTTCATACTTTCTGTAAAATTTGATAGGGCAAGTCCAGAGCATCTTTTATCATTTTGCCCCATTGGCAAGGCAATACTCTATTGAAGATTCTAGGGTCCTGTGTGCTACAAGGTCCTTCTGTTCTCAGGTTGATACCCAGTGGTTCCCATCTGTATATCCTTTAGGAATTATCATGCTTACATTTTTGTAGGATTTTTCCCTGGCTTCACATTTCTCTCTTGCATTTACCAATCAAGAGTCAATGATCCGAGAAGCCGTTTCACACATCTCTAGTTTTTTCTCTTGTTTTCTCTGATTACAACTCTTGTTTCCAGGCAACCCCCGGACCTGCACTATCAAGCCACACTGACCTCTCCAGACTGACCTATTCCACACAATCAAACCTCTCTCTAGTTGGATTCTCTCTTCTGATGCTACAGCCTGGATGTTGTGTCTGGGGAAGACCATGTTTGTTTCCTTTCTCAGAGAGATCACATGACATACTGTCTGTTTCCCCTCCCCATCCCCAATCCATTGTTTGTTATGTGTTATCTGCTTGTGCTATTGTTTACAGTATGTGTGGTTGAGAGGGGTACTTGGTCACAATCTTGGTTACTCAATTGGGACCTTCTGTTCTTGTTTGTTTTGATGTGGTTGGGAACCTCATCAAATGTTTTTCTGAATTTAATCAAGTAATTATATGATGTCTCTCTTACAATCCATGAATACATTATATTATATTTATAGATTTGCTTAAATTAAGTCATTGTCCACGAGTGAGATGAACCTATTTGTTCATGATAAACTATTGTTAATATGTGCTTGCATTTGATCATCTATTTTATGGAATTTTCACATCAAATTGAAACCATGATTTTGTTATTTTCTAATGATTATTTGCATTTAATTATATATATATATGCCTAGATTCTTTTTCTCCCTCTAAGTTTTCTATTTTATATTTTTCGTTTTTTTAGGGGGGGCATCACTGCCCTCAGGTGGTGGGAATAGGAGGCCCAGCCTTTGCTCCGTGGAGCTGGAACTGAACCTCCATCCCAGTGGGCCGCAGTCCCGTGCACAACCACTATGCCACCGGGGCTCAGCCCTCTATTTTATATTTTTCAACCAATTGAATAAATTTTCTATTTTAATTCTTGGATTATCTCATTGACTCTAAGTTTTTCCTTGAATTTAACAAATACATTTGATAAAGGTTTTATTTTAAATACTAACTTACCTAATTCTCCCAAATTACATGTGATCTCTTAAGTTTTTATTCACTTTTAAGTATTTCATAATTTTACTTAGCGTTACCTCTTGTGTAAAGGATTAACCAGAAGCATATGCTTTGTCATTTTCAACTGTGTTGGATTATAACTTGAGAACATCATCTTTGTGTTGTTAATCTTAAAAATATACATTGAGGTTTTTGTGTATGTGCTCGTGTGTGTGATCTAGGAATATGCTTGATCTTTAAGTAATCTCATTTCTTGGGTGTTCCACAGAAAAAATGTGCTTTCTCTATTTGATTCTACAAAGTTCTGTACGTTCATATTAGTTTGAACCAGTAATGTCATATCATTCACATGTTCTCTGTCTTTGTGCTTCACATGCTTTAATCTCTGTGTATCTGAGAAAGATGAGTTGAAATCTTTCATTACTACTGAGTCCGATTCTTCAATAATTCTGTTATTGCCATTTATCTATCTAAAGGTTATGTGAAGGGCTTCAAAAAGTTCATAGAAAAACAGAAACAAACAAAATAAATAACTGAAAGGAAAGCAAAGACATGGGAAATTTCCCACAACTTTTTGAAGTTCCCTTATATTGTTATATATATATATATGTTCTTATTATTGATATACTGTCCTGATTTATTATTTTTTAAACCAATGAACAGTTCCTGGATTTTAAAATATTTCTTTAAGAGCTACTTTGTTCTGATGCTATAATTGATACTTTTCTATCATAAGAACAAGACTTAAGCTGAATTTTATCTTCATAAAAATGAATGCAGTTTTTTAAATACTACACAAACCCATATTTCACTTCAAACACTGATGCTGCTACTCTCTTCTGAGGGTGGTGCAAGACCAGGCAATGCTTCGTGCTGTTGAACAGAGTTCTGGGTCCCTGGGAGTTGAACCGACTCCATGACACACACAGCAACAACTGTCGTTTGATCAAATTCCAGTGTCGAGCGGCAGAGAAAGTTTCTCATAATTCTCAGCGATTTTCATATCTCTTTTTATTGTATGTATTTTTCTTTGATCTAAGTATATGCTTTCGGGATAAAAAACATGTCTTTTTTTAAATTGTGTTTTAAAATTAGTAAAATTTGCCAATGTAAGTGAAGAATGCCACTAAAATAATTCAAACCTCTTTTTCATAAAATCTGTAGTTTTCCAAATAATTTGGACAAGTGATTTTCTTTCTCATGGGGCTAACAGTGGCTAAATTTTGATAAACAAAAAGGTTTGGTGAAATGGAAATGTGGTGAGAAGCTGGACAGATTTGTGACCATCTGTTTTCTTTCATCAAAACTGACTTTTCAGTTGCTAATTCCTGATTTACCAAACAAGCTCTGCCACTCTTTACTGTTCACTAAGAAATCCCCAGGCCCACTCCTGTTCAAACAGATAGACAGTAATGTCTCTAAATTTCATTCTATTAACTATAATTCAAGCACATCTCTTATCCTATAGGGTGAGCCATAACATAAAAAGTTGGAAAGCTTCTACTTCAGTACCATATAGAATATACACCGTCTTTCCTGAAATTTCTAAATAGGTGGAACATGTGAAAATAATCTCTGAGTGTAGCAGTAAATAAGTATATACATAAATGTAAAATCGGCGTTTCAGGATGATGCACTGTTTTTAGCATTATATTTTGAAGATATCACCCGTGTGTGTATCCCTGAACATGTGAGTGATTGCTTTCAAACCTTAGACATACTGAGTGAATTGCCAGCTCCTCAATATGACAAGTCAGGTCCATCTTCATTTGTCTACAGTTCACTCCCCTCACTGCCCTGCCGTCCCTCTACATTGCTTGCTATTTTCAAACTACCTGCCCCATTTCTCCTCTTTGCACTTGCATGTGCAAGTTATCTGTTATCTGAAATGCCCCTTGTCTTCCATCTAAAATCTCACTCGCCTATTCTATAAAATCTTACTAATCAAAGAATTTCTCCTTATGAAAATGTCCCTTGTTATCTGAACTCTTTACTTCCGATTTTCTTTATATGAACTCCACATTGCATCAATTATCTCACCATTTTAGAAACAGTTGTTTGGATGGCTATTTTAAATCAATATTCCCCATCTCTTGGCATCTATCAAAATGCTCATGTATTAATGTACAAACATCTGCTGAGTGCGGTGTTTTGGGGTAGAGTCATTTAAAGATACCCTCTAAACATCTCACTTCTAATGTGGTATTTGTTCTTTCTTTAGAGGGAAAAGAACTGACCTCGCAAATCTTGATATAGAATGGATGTGAAAATGCTTATATGCATCTTTCCAGACTTTCTGAAGTCCTACAGATACTATAACTGAGTTCCCTCCTTAATCTCTCTTTTCTGTGAACTGTGTGCAGGTGAACCAAAAGCCACCTTATGGTCATGAGGTGGAAAACTAAATCCCTCAGTAGCTGTGGTTTTCCTTATGATTAAAGTAGAACAACAAAAGTGAAGTGATAAATGATAAAATAAAAGAGAATCACACAGTAATTAGATACTGTAAGTACATAACACTGTTCTATAGGTTAAGGAAAAGGAAAGGACTAGCTCTTTCAAATGTTGCCTATCTGTCACGTGGTCTGTCATTTGCCTGGTGTTGAAAGAGATCTATTTGATCACTTTTTGACAAGAAGAGTGTCCCAAAGGACATATATTTAAACTTGGGGAATGATCCTGGAGAAGCTGCCAGCCTGAGCTTTGCTAAAAATAGATAGGCAAACTTCTCTGTGTGTGCATGTGTCTATGTCCTTTGTAACATGCTCAATAGAGTAAGATAAGGCCCTCGTGGGGTAGTGTGTACGTGGTCTGCTAACCAACCTGTTGGTTATGGACCCGTGCTCAGAGGAAAGTGTGGTGGTCTGTTTCCATAAAAATCCACAGGTTTAGAAACCCATGGAAGCGATTGGAGTCTGTCCTGTCGGGTTGCTTTTGAGTCTGAATCAACTGTAGGTTTAAGATATACCATAGACTCATATTAGTTTCTTAAGTGGGAGTAATTAAGGCAATGTGCATATCTCCAAAAATCACTTTGCATCACTTATATACATAGGAGTAGATTTGTGATTGTTGCTCTTAGGCGTCATTGAACCAGTTCCTACTCACAGTGACCCCACATACAACAGAAAGAAGCACTGACCCTACATCGTCCTCACAATGCTCATGATGTGCCAGTAAACACATGTCATTTCATCCTTTGTCAGGAACACACACACGGATCTGGCTACTCAGTGTCTGAAAAATTCATATAATAAACCTAAGAGAAATAAGTTTGCACTCCCTAAAATTTTTAGCATAAGCTTTTTTTTTTAATTATTATAGACTGCAGCAGAGAGGATTGGAAGGCATTAACATCCTGCTCTGTGCGTATGGCATAGCACTGCTTGCTGAAATTGAGGCACATTTAAAGTTTGTGCTGATGTAAGTCAAGGAACATAGCCACCAGGATGGATTAAAACTCAATGAAAGGCACCCTGAACTCCTCTCTCCTGGAACAATAGATGACATCAAAATAAACAGACGAAAGAAAGAACCTGTGCAACGTTTAATTTTGTGTGAATCCACAATCAATGCTAATTGAAGCAGCAGTCAAGAAATTGAACAAATGGTTGGGCTGACCAAGCAGCACGGTAGAGAGCCTGATGGGTGCCAGGAGCCATAGGTCTGCCGGGATCAGATTTTCAAGAGCGGGGTGGGAAGACAACCACTTAGTGGCTGCCATGCAATGATATGACAGAATCTCTCTAGATTGTCAGACCTACCAGAGTGATGAACACCGATGGGAAAATCAAGTGACAAGAGAGGAAAGGGAGCACACATGGTTTGGAGAAAGCAAATGTATGCTTTTATAGAAAAGGTGGTGAAGACCAACTTCCTAGCAAGGGGAAAAAATGACTAACAGTAATTTTAAGGACTTTAACAGGGGCATGTCTGGTACTCTGCTCCTGATAGCCCACATCGATCCAAGTTTCCACACACCCCCTGGCATAGAACACTGGGACACTGAACCCTGGATTTTCAAGGTGCACAGCATGCACTAAAGTTCATACCAGAGGGATATGATGTGGAAACACCACTAGGTAAACTAGGTTTTACTGAAAATACACCTGTAACTGAGGGCTTAAGACTGAAATGAAATGGTGAGTGAAGAAGAAGACAGCAATACCAAGAGTATTGACCTGTTGGAAACTGGACTAATATTTGCTTGATACTTGAAAGTTCTAAATGGGCATTATTCTGGCAGACTGTGTCTGACTGTAAGTAAATGTTATTGCAAGTTTTGCTTGACCACCAACTCCCATTGTTCATGCAAATAGCATTCAGTCATTTAAGATTTATTTTGTGCAAGTCAATAATCTGTATGTTGCAATTTGCAGTTAGCCTGTACTTGTTCAATCTTCTTTTCTCAAAAGTGTTTTAAAATTGACACCATGGGCTAATCAATGACATTAAAAACAAAAGGTCCTTATGGTCTAAGAAGATGATCAATAAGATTCTTTAACATAAAATAACAAGAATGTCTCTCAGGTGAACCATAGACTGACAAAAAATATAGATTCAGAAATGGATGTTGGGCTGTAACTTAATCTTAGCTCCTATCTAGCGACAATCAGTCCTTACAACATGGTCCTGCTTGATCCTCACCACCATGAAGGAAAAACAGAAGATAGAGTGCTACAGTAAAATGTAGTGGAGAAATTAGATGTTGGCCAGCTATAATAAATAATAGTGTCTGTGGTCTTAAAGGCTTGTTTTCCAATCAGCCACCATCTAATTGCGACATCAACTATGCCCACATAGAAGAAGCACACCAACATCAGTGGTCCAAGGATTATATATTATGTGATCCAAATTTGAGGAAAGGAATAACTTCCGAGCTTAAATTGTGAGATTCTGGTGTGGCGAAAACAGTGGGAGTCCAAAATCAATGTGCAGGATCAACACAGGCAGTATGCCTCTGGGGATTTTTCTCTAACCATAATTGAGGGAGACTATTGGAGAGATGACTATAATATCTTAAAATAACAAATCCGACTTGAGTAGTTAAAACTATGTCATTTGAGTTTCTTTTTGATACACTTGGTGCTTGATCAATATTTGTCACCAACACACTTATTCAAATATATGGTCTTCTAGATCTTTATTCATTGCACACATTTCACAGACATACGAGGCAATGATATTTTCTCTGTGTGTTTTTTTCCTATTCTCTGTTGTATTTGATCATTGCTGACAACCTTCTTAACTGTTATGTATGTGTCTGTGTTTTGTTATATGAAACCCAGGATAGGTGAATCTACAGGGACAACAAATAGAATAAAATTTCCTGAGGGTTATGGTGGGGGAGGGTTAGAGAGAGCTATAACAAGTTGTTCAAGAAAATGTTTTGAAGCGGGTTGTGGTAGTGATTGCACAACACTGCTTGAGAAGATTGAACGACGGAATGGATGAACTTCTAATAAAATGGTCTGAGGGAAAAAAATCAAAGAATATAGCATATTGGGCAAGTCTTCTGCACAAGACCTCTTTTGAGTATAGAAGAGCAAGGATATCCCTTTGAGGTGTGCCTGAAGTAAGTCATGGTATGATGTTTTCAATTGCCTCATATGCCTGTGAAATTTGTGCAATGACTAAAGATCATAGAAGACTATGCATTTGAATAAGTGTGTTGGTGACTAATACTGAAAGTACAGTAGACAAGAACAACATGGGTGGCAGTCTTCATGCTCAGTACTTGTATGTGGGTGTATCTTCATGTGGGCGGACCCGCCTGGAGATTGATACAGAAGCGGAGTCTCAGTTCCTAAGACCATGGGAAATAAGTGTTTTCTGAGGGTCTTAGGCAACCCCTTTGAAAGGGTCATTTGATCCCCAAAGTGGCCACGACCCAACAGTGTGAGGACTGCTGTTTTAGACTGAGCTAGTACAGGTAGAGAAAGAGTGGACAGCGTATCTCCCATATGCATTCTTTTTATTAGCTGCAGCTGAACCACTTCCAGCCACGTCTCTAGATTTATTCTGCACTCTTTTTTCACCGTCTCACTAGAGTGCATCAAAAGGGCTTTCAACTTCCCACTGAGTCTGATCAGTAACAATTGTCACCAAGAGGCAGGGGGACTAGAAGAGAAGTGACTGGAATCCTTCCTCTTCGTACCCTTCCTGTGAAATCACAGAGGGCTGGCTACCTCTTTCACTGATCATCACAGCTCCTTCAAGGTGACCATATCCCATGGTCCTTTGATCTTCTAGGTGAGGGTTGGAAACTATCCATTGTTCAGCCTGTCAGTAATAATGCTTTTCCCTCCCTCATGCCTGCTTCTTGCTGAATAGTCCCTTTCTGAAACTTTCTTCAAGTCACCCAATTTGAATGTGTCTTTGATTTTCCCATTGGGACGTAACAGAGACAATGAAAACAAACACAGATACTTGGAGGATTTCCAAAGCTTCCCATTCACTCTAGATTCTATCCAGGTCTGAAATATCTGCACTGAACCAAGAGATGATATTTTTTTTTGTTACCGTTGAGTCACCCATCTACATACACGCACAGAGAGAGAGAGAGGGAGAGAGAGAGAGAGAGAGAGAGCTGGTAGAGGCTTCCCCTAAGGAATTCTATGAGCTAAACTGGCTGGATTCTGTTGATGTGTGGTGTCAGAACACCACTGGGCAGGTTGACATATGGATTGATAAATGTGTAAGCACTTACGACCCAGCAGCCATGTAAACACATTCAAAATATTTACTCTCCTGCTGTTTCTTTCTTCTTCTTCTAGCACCCAAATGTCAATTTTAATGGAAGCCACATCTTCACATATTGATTGGTTCATCTTGATGTTATTAAGGCTCAGTTTGGCTGCCCAGGAAGCTTTTCCAGTGTTTGAAACATTTATATATAAAAAATGTCTATTCGAGAGGGGCAAAGAAGTAGATGAGGTACGTGGGAGCAAAGGAAAAGAAACAGCTCCATCACATCTAGTCGAAAGTAAAACGGAGTTAGTTGCCAAGATTTCATTAATTCAATAAATAAAAATATCAGTAAGCTCCAACTTCAACAAGCTCGAGTTTCCCTCCTAGTTGTGAAACCACAGCACCCCAATGGCTTCTAAATGTGTCAACACACGACCTTCCCATCCCAAGCTCACCCGTGCGGAGAGCATGATTTATGAGGTTGTCGGATCATCCCCTCAAAGAGCTTTTAAATATTTTACTCTTTCAATAAGTGTAGTTCCTTGATTTAGTGGCAAATGATGGTGAGTTCTTAGGGAAAAGGGAAACATGCGGGGGGAGGCTCTAAATTTGGAAGGGTTCTGCACAGAGCTCTGTGGCACCTTATGGTGTGTGAGCTAATGACTTGCTCTAAGTTGCCTAGTAAACAGTCTTTGTTTGGGAAGGTTAAGTTTCATCTCTGTTCCAAAAACTAGAGCCAGACAGGGAAGGGAAAAAGTGATGTCTGTGGTGAGGCTGGCAGGGCTGCCTGCCGGCTGGTTTTTTGGAAAGGTTTTAGAAGATGTGTTATGAGGCATGGTAATGTGTGTCATTTTTCATGACTGAAGTCAAAGGATTTAGCAGGTTGAGTCTGTGGACTTGGATTTGGCAGTGGAAAATACCAAATAATGTGTGAGTTTTGCATCCCACTGGGGTCTGGCCTTTCATACCATCCGGGACTGAGTGAGAGGGCACTACTCTGTGGACGGCTGAACACAACAGACTAAGAAACTCACCATCTTCTCTCTGGTCATGTCTATATGGGTGTGAGGTGGGGTGGGGGTGGAGAATGCGTTTTGATTGTTGGAGAGGTCCCTTTATGTTGCAGTTGAAGCTGTGAATGGAGAACACAAATGCTTTTGAAAGAAATCTGTCCAAATGGTGTCATCTCTTATTCTGAGAAAGGAGGAGGTGACCTACAAAAAAAGTAAGGAAAAGGAAAGGAATATACAGTGAATTTACCCTGAAGATCCCTTTGGTAATAATTACTCAGAGATTTGTTTTCCAAGAGAAGGAACAGTTCCAGTCAAGGATCCTTGATTACAAGAATGAAAATTCCCTTAAACTAAAATGGATTGTGACAAGAAGTGTAAGAGCCCCTAATAAAATAAAATTAAAAGTAGAAAAGGAACTAGTTCAGATTTTAAAATGGATAGTGTTGTTTTGCTGGGTGCCATCAACCCACCCATAGTGACCTGATGCACAAAAGAACAAGATGCTGTGTGGTCCTGCACCTTCCTCCCGAGTGTTCCTGGGCCTGAGCCCATTGTTGCAGGCCCTGTGTCCACCCATCTCATTGAAAGCCTTCCTCTTTGTCACTGTCCCTCTCTTTCATCAAGTGTGATATCCTTATCCAAGGACTGATCTCTCCTGACATCACATCCAAGTTCAAGAAAAAAGAATATTGGCATTTTTGGACCCAAGTGCATCGTGAAACCCAAGAGGTCCAAATGAGGCTGGGTTTTAGAAGAAACAGAACCAGGGACCCAAAAGCCAGCTTCTCCAGCAATCTATCTGCGCCTCTGTGGTTTAGAGTCTCCTGTTTTACTTACTTTCTCTCTTCTTTCTGATGCTCTCTTCTCAGTCTTCTGATTGGCTTGCTCTCCCAGCTCAGGTTCAAGCCTGAAGATGGCTGTTCTAAAGCAACGGCTTCTATTCCCCAATCTACAGTTCTACTTGGTTCAAGTGACCAGTCAGGATGATATATTAGCTAATCCTCTGAAAGTGCCTATCACATTTCTAGTCTGGACACTTCACATGTCTTAACGACTCACTTTCCTACATAACTTATATCCTTCCTTTACAGATAACATGATTGCAGTCAAAAAAGAATGTGGCTTCAATATTCTGTATAACAAGTGAGTAGCAGATATGCATTTTGGAATCTTACTGCAAAGTATGTGTAGTAGATATTCTTGACCGTGACTCTTCTGCTTTCCTGGACCCCAATGCCATTTCCTAGAGGAGAATATAGTTGGCATCTCTCGTGGACATCCAACTACAAATATCTTTGACATGGGTGACAGGGCCACATCAGGACTCCATAGAACATCTGACTTGTAGGTCTCATCCCAGGGTTGGGAAACGGAAGTTCCAAATACCAAAAAGTCTCCCATGATACTCTATGAAAATGCCTCTTTTCTCTGAGTGAAGTCATGAGATGATATAGTTCTAAAAGATTGCAGGCCATTAAAATTTATTGGTGACTGAAGATTTGGGGGGATATTATTATCTTCAATGATACAACCTCATATAGGTACTTGACTTTTTTCTTAAATTCTCTTGAGGTAGAGATTGTAAATTCCCCACACAGCCACCTATCCCAGACCCTGGCATCCGAATGCTGTTCTCTCAGCCTAACCTAAATTCCTCTAAAGGCAACTGAAAATGATTTCTCTGTCTGACTTTTGAGTAAACTGTGCCCACAAAAAGAAACATGTGGGGATATGCTGAAGCCATTCTGCTCATTGGCTGAGTGTCACACTGATTTAATTAGAAAATTCTGTCAAAGGACTAATAACAAAAGCATAAAAAATTCCTGGAATTGGGTGCCTGGAAAGAGTTTCATTAATACACACACACACACACACACACACACACACACAAGGGAGGAAAGCATTCCAAGTCTAAGAGAACATTAGCTCCACAACAGAAATGTTGAAGAAGATAAAACTGTGAATGAAAAAATAGATATTTTTTGGTACATATTTCTGACCCTCACCCTATAAATGTTCCAAAGAATGAGGCATGGACCCGTGTGGAAATTGTGATGCATTTAACACTTCCCTAATACTAAATTCCTTTGGATGTATATAATACTCTCACATAGCAAATGATCAACATACAAAGAAAAATCAAACAAGATATGCTCATTTAGCTCCAAGTTATCCAAAGTCATTTTCAGTCATGCTCTCCTTCCCAAACGTGCCTAGTTACTGTTCTTAATAAGCTTCTCACTTCTTGCAGGCCACCTCTTTTGAGCAGTTCTTATTTCTCTTCTGTAGCAGTCAAATGAGTAGCTGGTGAATTGCCATTCTCCCCTTCTTTCCCCTCTTCTCCTCTCCTTTCTTCATTTCTCCCCTCTTCCTCCTCCTCCTCTGTTCTCTTCCCTCCCCTCTCCTGTCCACCCTCAGGAGCTGGGAGTTGATAAGTACAAGAGTATTGGGCAAGAGGTCATAGCCACACCCTGGTAATGCGACTGAGAGCCACAGATCACACTTGTCTGCTCACAGCTATACCAAGAGTTCATTATATGGTCCTAGAGACCGTCTTCCACATCAGCTTCTTCGTTTTTCCCGTGTCTTCCCTTCTGCTTTCCAACTCTCATTGTCCTCACTTTGGTCTAATCTCTCAAACCAGCTGACTTAGAAATTTTCCCTTTCTAGGAATTTTTACACAAAAGACAATACTTACAGGTGGCAATATTGAACTCACTAACTAAATTTGGAATTTTTTTTTTACCATGCTAGGTATTACAGAGTGTCCATGTGAGGGATTTGGAGTTGAAGGAATCTTTCCTGAGGTGATTTAAGACCCCTCCAAAGAATCAGTAACCTTTCTGCAACTTGAAAGACCAGCTGTAAAGGGACATTTCCATAGGCTCAGAATGAAGAAGGACCTGGTACACAAGTTACCTGTGTCATCTGCCAAGTTGACACCTTGATTTGCCTCAAACCTTCATCCTTCTTCAGCTTCAGGTTCTCTGCCACTGGTGGAGAAGGACATTCCTTCACTCTGTCAGACTCCCGGGGACCAGGTTTACAGGAACGAGAACTGGATTGACTGGTCTGAAGTTCCTGACCTAGCACAAGGGGCTAGGTTGGTGAGCATTTGTAATGGGACCATAGTGTAAAGCAAGGTGACGAATGGACACCCTGGTGAGACTAGGAGAGACAGCCCACACTGAGTTGACCAGAACCTGACCAGATGAGGAGAAGATTTTTGAGCCTGTGAACTGGTACATACTGCTGTTGATTTTATGGATGTCCTGTCCTAGTTTGGCTTTGCTTATGTATGTGGATTTCACAAGGTTCCAACAGGATTGAAGATTCTTCATGTCAAAAAATATGATTGTCTCCTCAGAGCACTGGGTTGATGTAAGTGGGCAATATAGAAATTGGATAGCCAAAATCCAGGGGATAAAGGCATGAAATGGTTGGCTCACAAATTTTCATAGGGGGGGGGAATATATTTATAGAATTATAGAATCAAGGTGTAGGTGTTACATAACTGCAATTGTTAGGCATAGGATATTTTTGTTTTGTTCACTTATAAAATGTCATGTTTGAATGAGGGTGGCACATGTTTAATTGCATGCATTTTAGTTTTATATTTTCAGGTACAGATATGGTTTTATTATTGTTTGAAAATTAAATATGTTTACAGAGTTATGTGAAAGTGTCAAATTGACAAGGGGGTAATCTGTGGTAGTAATATAATTTTCAATTTAAGGATCAAGCCTGTAGGGGTAGTGTTTAGACTGTCACTCAGGTCATAGCCAATGAGGCTTCTGGGTGGGCCTAGTCTTCCCCTAAAGATTCTGGGAATTTTGGTATTTCTTCCTCGGAGATAGGAGACTCTCTGTTCACACCCTGGGAGACACAGCAGCTGACAAGACACATGGATCCATCCTGATGCAGCCTTGGATTTTGCAGAAGCTGTGTGCAGAGATCTCTGCCATCACTGAGGTGTTTCCAATGCCATTGGATCCAAAGTCTTTCTACTCACTGGCCTGTGATCTTCTACATTCGGCATCACTGCATGTATTTCGCGAGTCTGATGAGGACTTTATAGATTGGTATCAGACATATGGACTACTATGGACTTATGGACTTGATCTGGACTGTTTTCTCAATGTTCAATTGCTCTTGTATGTAAATCTCTGTCTTATACACATATGTGTGTCCATGAATTTGTTTCCCTAGTCAACACAAACTAACACTGTGTGGTGGCCACCTCACCACCTGTCCATTTATAGGAAGCAGTGGTGTAGAGTCAGAAGAGTTTTGTTGCATGACTGGCAATGCCCTGTGTGAGTGGAGCGTGGCTTTGTAAATGATACAATCATTTACAAGTGAGGATATTGGGAAGGGGCTGTACAAGGAGGAGGTTGTTTCAGACCATCTGTGTGGGGAGGTGGGTGGAACATCCTAGGAGAAAGAGTCAGAAGACCTAAGAGTTGGAGCTGGGGTTGACCCTTCCCAGCCACATCCCTGCTCCATGTGTCAGTTTGCTTATCTAGAGCTGGACTAGTTCAAACACTACAGATTTCATTTAAGACCTTTGATTGAAAAATTTCATAAACTTTGTTCTTAATCCAGTCTTTTTTTTTGGGGGGGGGCATCACTGCCCTTTGGTGGGAGTGGGAAGCCCAGCCTTGCTCCTGGAGAGCTGCTGCTGGATTTGAACCTCCAACCCTGTGGGCTGCAGACCCGCACTCAGCCACTATGCCACCGGGGTTCAGCCCCTTAATCCAGTCTTTATGCCTCTGGTTTCCCCACAACCTCTTTGTGAAGAACAAAACCCAGCTGTGGGAGGCATCGCTGAGAAGCATCAAGTCAGATCTCCAGAGTGTGGGGCAGGAACATGCCATGCAGTAGGCCTCCATCATCATCTTTAGGTGTTCAGTGTGGCCAGGGAGGCCACACAGAAGATGTGAAGGTGCTGGATCTAGGACAATGGGTCATGGGGAGGCGCATTGTAAACTTGAAAGAGCAGGCCCCACCTAAAGCCACTGGAACCCTTACCTCTTCAGCACAATGTCTAACATGTGAAGCGAAGTTGTGAGCGTGGGTACATCCAAGGGCCGCAAGCTGGAGACCCCGCTTGGAGGTCCATTCTCTGCCTCTACACCATCTCCAAATTAGGGAGAAGACCCACCCTGGGAAGCCCACTTACTTATCACCAGACAAGAGAGTTTCCTTTTAGAAGCATGAGAGGAGTAGGTTCCAAAGCAATCGGATGTTTCCTATGGGATCCCAAAGCAGAGCCCATCAGGAGGGAGGAAGCAGGTTGGAATTTGAACTTTTGAGCCCAGCTGAATCTTGACGACACTCTGAATCTTGGCCTTTGTGTCAGCTCCGGTGCTGAACTGAAAATGTTGACTGCAGCTGAAATGATCCCCAACCTCTCCCTGAACTGTGTAGTGCCTAGGAGCCCGGAGAGTGCTTAGGACTGAGGCTTTGCCTCCGAGAACAGCAGGCAAGAGAGAGACTTCTTGCTAAGCCCCATTAACGTTTTAATAGAGCTGAAAGCAATGGTCTGCTTTGAACATGCTTTACTCATAATTGACCAATTGCCATTAGATATAGTTACACTCTATGGCATCTTATTAGAGGAGTTTTCTTGAAACCCCCTTCCCAAGCATTCATCACAAATTCCTAACAGATGATGTCATAACAGGCCGTTACAAACCATAACATGTAGATACCATTAAAGCAATGTGTGTGCCTTTTTGATACTGAGCATCTAACTTTATTAAGAAGTTTGCTATAAACCCTGCTTGATGTATTTAATGATATTAAAGCGTTGATTCTGTAATATTGAACTCATACAACTCCTGTGAAGTCTGTTACTCCTGCCACAAATGAGAATTGCTCAATCTAAAGTTCAACTTTGAAGCACTTCCTTAAGAGATTTCTTGCTTTCTTCTTCATCTTTTTTTTTTGCTGTGAAAAAGCAGATGTTCTAAAGCTACAAGTAACTGAAAACCATTAATATATGCTCAAAGGGTGAAACCTAATATTTACAATAAGCTGATCCAATGAGAAATGTTGCTGTGGCGACCCTGGTCACCAGATATGCTCCAATGAGCAGTCAGTCCTGGCCGAGGACATCTTTGTTGATCAGATTTGAGGACTGAGATTTCATTCAGGGTCTTTCCTAACATCAACAACTCTTTGACTACTTGATACACAAGGCAAAATAGATTTGAAATACCAGTCGACTGCCTCACATTCCACAGGCTTTGCAATCCCCATGTGAGGCAGTCTTGGGGATTATGTAATTTATGGAAAGAGATGTGGACTTTGAAGTGGTGGCCTCACTTTTGGTGAATATCACTATAACAAACATCAGTCTCCCCCCACCCTCCATGCATCTTTTGAATTTATCAGAAATCAATGGCATGTAAATATTTATTTCTAGATTCTAATGAAAGGTATAAATATGTATCTGTAGAACAATGATACAAGAAATCTGACCAATCTTTCCTAAAAGAAGCTACAGACATCAGACTATGGCAGGGATTCATTTAAGTGATAGTGTATCTGGCTAATCTGGGACTTCTGGAGAATGGTCATGTCTGGAGGAGAAATTAGAGCTTTCCTCACAAGGTCAAATATATTCCTATACATTCTATCAATAGATTGGTTTATATTAAGTTCACAGATTAACTTATACTTCCCTCAAACTTTTTAAACAGTGGCCAGTTCACTGTCCCTCAGATCGTTGGAGGGTTGGACTATAGTTTAAAAAACAAACAAACCTATGAACAAATTCACTACAGGCCAGGAATGAGTGGGCTGCTAAGCAGGACAGCAACAGCAGCAAAAACACCTGGCGAGCTGGATAAATGTCCTAAGTGGGCCACATGTGACCAGTGGGCTACAGTTTGAGGACCCCTGTATTACACTGTAGATCCAATTATGTAGCTTATAACAAGATCCTTGAGATGTGAATATGCTGTAGCATAGTTAAACCAACAGGCTTTTTGAGGGGTACATAACTTTCATTACTTTAGTTATCTTTAGAATAGTCTTTTCAACTCAGCATTTAATGAGCATCTAGTAGGTACAAAGTAGTGTTGGGGTTTTCTTAATCTGAATTTTCTTCTTTGCAAATGAAAGCTGTTCTGGGCTTGAAATTTTTCTGGAGAACCATGTAAGAAATTGGTTATAACCCACCTGTGAGATGTAAAAATGGTATGGTGGCAGGATTTGGCATCTTTTGACGATCCAGAAGAGAAAAAGGAACATCATCATTAGCACCAATTCTTGTCTGCTGCCTGTAAGAAGATGAATCATGTCGTCAACCTTCAACCCTCTTTACTAATTCCTACACCAACCATTCTTCCCAGCGCACTTTCTATTTCTCTGTTGAGTTAAAAACGTCATTGCAATAATCACACAGAATTCACAGCCAATGCTTACAAGTGTGGGATTCATTAGAGAAGATAACAGGTTACATGTCAGTATCAGAAATCCCTAAGACACAATTCTTTTGCAGGATGGCTCCCTCAAAAAGACCAGTTCCTGGTCTTTGACCTTTCAGTCATATAGCCTTTTGGCCTCTGTCTCTTTTGGGCAATGTTACAGAATTTTCTTGTGCTGCTGATATGTATCCTAAAGGCATGGCACTCTTTTGTAACCCTCAACCCATGGGTGCCCCACTAGTTAACGCCCAAAAGCACTTCATTCCACAAGGGAATGCAAAGACAGCTTTATTCACTTGCTGGGACAGGAAGCCCTCAGCTTTGTCTTGTGCTCGTGGTTCTGCCACCACTCTGTTGTTACTTCTCTGGTGTCACAAAGTCTCTGAGATCAAAGAGATCTCAGAGTCCGAATCACTTGCTTCATTTCTGCCTCTTCCTCTCTTGGGTGCAGGAAAATCACCCCACCTTGGCTGCTGAGATGGTTCATTTTAAACGGAGCAGGATGACAAACTCGACCAATCTCCACCTTAACATTGTTTTTATTTTTTACAATCATAATCAGCTCCATTAACAATCACTCAAAACCAACTCAGATGACTCTCAGCAACTTTCCCTACCTTCTCTTCCCAGACACATCAGAAAAAGAGAACAAACACCCACTCTGCCTGGTCCCACCTAATCTTTTGAGAGGAGTTATAAAAGCTATGGCTAGAAGAGTTGAATTAAGTAATTCATTTCATAACCTGGAGGTCATAAAAACAGAGATTATCTAACCCACCTAATGCTTCCTTACAGGGGAGACTGATGCCTTCCCAAAAGAAGCTTCTCCAAGTCTCTGAATCATCAAGCTATAGCTCCTGCCAACTTTTAGGAACCATCTGGATCCTTCTTATGATCCATTATCACCTGTAACCATGGAGATATTTGGATGCCCCACTTCCCCCCGCCCCCCAGATTTCCATGGAATCTCTCAGTCTCATCTCTCGACATACTATAGTCTTCAGGTCACCTCTGCCTGCTTTTGCTCTTCTAGAGCCCTACCTAGTCCACAGCCTAGGTTTGCATTTTCTAAGAGGAATGTTCAGATGGCAAAGAGTCAACAGCACCCAGGCTGTAGATGAATGTTGGAAGGGGCATCTATCCCTCACTTTAGGAAATCAATGTGATTTTTTTTTGCTACTGTTCATTCACCAAGAACTAACACCCCCCCCCACACACACACACCTATATTAGGGGACGTGGTGGGTTACTTGATTTTGAATTTGTAAGAAGAGCATGGTTTGGATCCTTTCCTCCATTCTCTGGAGCCCCTGTTCTGCCTACAGAACAATGCATCTTTTCTGTTTGTGGGCCACACATTAAAGGGCTGCCACTGAGGGCAGTGATGTACATGGAGCGTCAACTTTAATTCAGTGAAGTGATTGCAAGCCCATTTGATCCCGCATCTAAGGCATGTGCTTTAATCCCACTTTCATCAGGAAAAGCCCACGTTGGGATTTGAACTTGCCCAGCTTCCCTAGCTCAATCTCATCTGGATCTGAAGTTGGGCAGACAGGAGGGATTCCGATTCCTTGGGTTCCCAGTTCCCAAGACTTTGACTCCTCCAGTGACACACGGGGCATCTACAACAACCTATGCTTCGGGTCGGTCTCTTCCCGTCAGATTTTCCTGAAAGACAGGTGCAAAAAGTTCCACTGAAGTTCTCACTGGCGCTCTGCCATGCAATCCTGGTCCTCATGGGAGAAATGGCTCTTCAGGGACACAAGTAAGCACAAGGTGGGGGACCTGACTATAGCTTTTCTATTGAAATGTTAGGACAGTCATATTACATCACCCTCTTCAGAAGTGTTGGCATTGATTTAGAGAGAGGATCTTAGGAAGAACTGGTGAACTCAAAGTGGTGAGTAGCTGATGACAGGATTTTAGGCACATTTGTGGCAGATAGGTGGGATAAGTCTAGACACTCTGCACTAGGGAGAATAAGCTAAAAATCATAGACAGTTAACATAAGTGATGGAAGCGTCTGGATAGAAGAGAAACAGCAGGACCAATGACAACTGGCAAATGCTATCTGACCTTGGCATTAAGACATAATAAAGAATGGAGAGGATGGAGACAAATCTGACTGTATGATTGCCAATTTGCCTGTTTTTTTTCCCTAGTATATATTTTTATCTCTGCAGGTCTACCTAGATAAGATAGGCTGGATGAACAGTCTGGAGGAGGATGAAACTTTTAAAGCAAGGCAGACCCTAGGTCAGTGATTCTCAATCTTCCTCATGCTGTGATCCTTTCATAAGTTCCTCATGTCATGGTGGACCCCCCCCCCAACCATACAATTATTTTCATTGCTACTTCATAACTATCATTTTGCTACTGTTACAAATCGGGTGATCCCTGTGAAAGGGTCATTTAACCTCCAAAGGGGTTGCGACCCACAGGTTGAGAACCACTTCTCTAGTAGGTTCTGAGGTGTTGTTACTGTACAGAAGGTTAGGTGACTACATTGTAAGGTGAACAATGTTAGGTGAAACGTTCATGGAAAAATACCATGATTTTTGCATTCCATTTCTCCATGACTTCTTAAATACCCTTCATATAGGCCTAGTGTTGATAAATCTTTTGCATTTCAGGAGAATAAAAAAAGGCATAAATGTCGCTTTATATAAAGCAATGCTACCCTCCGATGGTAGCCATAATTCATTAAGCAAAAAAGATCACAAGACAATAATAATAAAGACACACTGTAAGAGCTACTGCTGGACAGGAAGTACGAATGATCCCTGGTTTGTCCGAAGGACTGAGGATAAGACTGGGTTGAATCTTCCCACTACCCTTCCTGCCCTCCTGTCAGCTAGGTAAATGTCTGGCAATCTTAGTCATGGTCTTTGAAATCAGAGTGAAGATATTCAATTTGAACATAAATCCATTTTCAATAGAACAGACTCTGCTAGCTTAAGAAAGTCAGGAGCAGTGGCCAAGACCCCTTTCAGTGTGCCATATGACTGGTGCTTTTTGATGCCAGTTTGTTTTGTTTTTCAAGTTGAATTATATACTGGGGGATTGGGAGAGATGGGAAAGTTATAAAATCCAGTTTCTTTCAGAGCACATAATTTTTCCCAAGGAACTTGAATACCTTTATAGATTAAACACCTTTAAAGATTCTGGAAGTAACAATATTTCTTCAAAATTATAATCTTGCTGAGAATTAGGGGTGTCTCTCTATTCAGCTTCCCTAAGGTTTTCACCTGAAATCTTAGTATCATAATCCTCCCCACAGAAGCCACTTCCTCTGAGCTGGTGTGGAATAAGTTAGTCTGACCCTTTAGAATGTTCATCTTAACACAAACCAGACTCTGCCTCGTGGTGACTTCATGGATTTCAGAATAAAATTGGGTTCCACAGGATTTTCAGTGGCTGGTATTTTTGAAGTAGAGGAACAGACCTTCTCTGGCTCCTCTGAATAGACTTGAACTTCCTACTGTTCCACTGACAGCTGAGAACATGAATTCTTCGAACCACTCAAAGTCTCTCATCACTATGACCAAAACTAAAACAGGTGACTTCCCACTCCACTGGGTCCCTGACACTCAGGTGTTTGACCCTCCTGCTTGCACTTGCGGAGCAACAAGAAAATGGGGTCAGTATGCTAACAGAATCCCTGCTGAGTAGGACTAAAACAAGAGCTATTCTAAGAGGTCTTTTGCCCCTTGGGATGCCACTGCTTACCGGCCCTGCTGCTTATTCTGTGTGTCTTGGTCCCAGTTTGCACACAGGCCAGTCAACTTCACCGACTTGTGGCTGAAACCCCTGGGAATGAGCTCAAAGAAAACAGAATTGGGGAAGAGCAACTTGGCCTGATGCTCCCCATCCCTTCTCCTAGTTACTACCATCCCAAAGAAGGAAGTGTTATAGGGACGGAGTTATTGACTGGAGTCCCCAGTGGATGTCAATATTTAATACATTTTGTTTGTAAACTCAGCAGTGCCTTGGAATAAAGATCTGATCTTTTTTCTTTTAACCCTGGAAAAAATAGCTACTTCAAAACCCCTCTGAAGCCCAGCTTTGCCCTGACACACATGGGGTCTCTAGGGACCGGTATCAATTTGCTGGCTGCTAGTGGTGGTGGGTCGTTAAAGACGTTAACTTTATGGTGACAAAGCAAGCCATTGAAGGGACAGAACAAGAACCAGTGCATGCAGTAATGGAGGATGAGGATGTCATTAGGAAGGGTGTCAATCAAACAAGTCTGTATTCTCTAATTTGAACTGGGCTCCATATCTCCCCCTTTAGGAAGTGATATTTTTTTTATCATTGCAGTTCAATGCAACTACCTGTTGTTTGACTCCTGTCTTATTTCCTACCAGACCACTGTGTAGTTCATATAACGCAGCTCTTGGAGAGGACTGCCCTGCTTTGACAGTGTTCCATTCTGAAGATTTGTTGTTTGTTTCTGAATCCTGGGGCTGTAGGATCCAATTCCCTGAGCCTTCTCCCTGTGGCCCTTTTCCTAGGCAGACCAGGAGTGTGGGACCTAGAAATTCCTTCCTGATAGCTGGTGTCATAAATGATAAAAGGAGGATGGCTTCAAACAACAGAAATCTATTCTGTTGCACTACTCACTCGGGAGTACCAAATGTCTCAATGCTGGGGATTGGCAGAATTGGTTCTGGCTAGCAGCTCGGAGGGAGAATCCTAGATAGCAGCTCAGAGGAAGAACTCACCCCAAGCCTCCCTCCTTGCATCTTCAATGACCCCCAACCCTTGCTTGTAGATGCCTCCTTCAAGTCTCTGCTGCCAACATCACATCTCCTTTTCCTGCCGAGTGCTTAGGCCTTCTCTCCTTCTTACATTTTCTTCCCTTTCCTTGGGGAGAGAGAACTTCGTTGTATTTTGGACCCATCCTCATTGAAGATGGCCTCTTAAGATCCACAACACCTCCCACCACTCCCCCACTCCCACAACCCTAATGGTCCGTGTGCATAGGTTTCAGGACAGGAAGATTTTGGGGGTGGACACCAGCCAACCCACTCGAATCTATAACCTCATTGCATGTTGGGGTTGTAATGAGGTATCATCGAGTCTTTTGAGACCTTATGCACAACTCTCCAGTCCTGCCTCATCCTCATGCTTGTTCCCATGGTTGAGGTCTTTGCTGCAACCTCAGGATCAAACCCCACTGCATATCTGTAGATACATGTCAGGGTACCCTTCCACATAGGATACAGCACTGGAGAGGAAGGAAATAAAGCTCAATTCAATTCAGCAAAGACTCATTCAATAATTCCTGCTTTGAAGGCCTGGATAGACCAGAAACCCACACATCATCGTTCGTTCAACTGGATGATTAACTAGAGCAGGAGTGTCAAACTGGCCTCCTGTGGGCTGCATGCGGCCCCCAAAGTAACTTTTTGTGACCCACGATGCTCAGAAATAAAACGGAAATAGAAAAGATTGTTATGAAGAAAGTAGCACTTAAGGGAGATTGAGACAATACCGTACAATTCTCTCATTACATTTTAATTCAGACCACTGTGGGCCACAAAAAATTATGCCAGGAGCCACATGTGGCCCACTGGCCGCCTAGTTGGACACTCTTGAACTAGTGACCATGCACTCTGCCGTTCCTCTGAAAACCACACCCTAGGTAGGCAAGTTATGTATCCTCTATTTTAATGAGATGAATATTCATAGTTTAAAAGAATGCAACTAGAAGGGCTGTGACTTGTTTTGGAAAAGCTAACAATGATATGCTGTGACCTTTAAGGTGGGGGTCAGCCCATTACAGCTCACAGGCCAAATCCTCTTTGTAAATAACGTTAGCACAGGCATGCCCATTAGCCTGTGAATTCTCTATAGCTGCATCCCCACTACAGTGTCATTGTTGAGTAGTCAGACAAAGACAACATGGCCCACAAAACCCTGAAAGACTCTCTAGTAATTCACAAGAAAAGTCTGCAGACCCCACTTTAGTGTAGTAGGGATGTATTGAAATTGACCCACATCCTCCCAACTCCAGAAAGACGTGCCACATCTCACCCTTCCTTGGGGAAAAATCTGGCAAGACAAGGAGGTGATTTGTGACATCCAGCTCTGAACTGACCTGAAACCACAACGACCTGGACACCCCTGTCTTGTTCTAAATGCCAAGGGTTTGTCCAGAATTTCATAGCTCTTCACTCATTACGAACATTTCCATTTTTTTTTCACCAAAGTGATTCATGAAATGTGTCCTTGATGGGAGTGAGTGTTTATTGTCTTATAAGAAATTTCAGATGAGAAAGTCCATGAACTGGAGAAAATTCTGTTAGACCCTAGGCTACAATTTCTAGTTCACCAGATCCAGAAACTACCAATAGGACCTGCCCTGGGGGTGAACATGATGATATAAAGAAGGGCTGAGTTTCAAGTGACCAGCCTGGCCATTCTCCCTTCTTCCTCTCTTTCTAGCCTCATCATAGACTCCCACGTCTGTCATTCCCACCTATACCGGGGCTCCTTTTGTTGCCTATGAGGGTGTTGAATGTAAACCTCCTTTCTAATGTAGAGAGAAAGGGGAAGGGAATGGGGAAGGGAAGGAATGTAGAAGAGGGTGAGGACCCTGGCACCACAAGAAATCACAATATAGGATCATTATTTATTTGTGGTCAGCTGGGAAGGCCCATGGAAGATGAATTTGGAAACTGGAATTTTTAACAAGAAATGGAAGACATATTTTGGGGGGTTGATTCTTTAAGTGAATCTTGGATGGGTTCAAACCCACCACCTGACCCCCCTTAATAAAAAACCCACGGTTTTCATCAAGTGAATCCCCAAACACGGTAGGCAGTGGGATTCAGAGAATTGGAGAACGAGGCACCCTTGGGCTTCCTTCCTGCGGTTGATGGTTTGGGAAGAGTGGGCAGGCTTTTCTTCTGAGGAGCCTCCGGGTGGACTTGAATCTCCAGCCTTTCCATAAGCACTCAAAGGTTGCTCCTGAGAGGGCAGGCAGCCTGTGAGGGAGAGGTGCTCCTTTGAGGCTCTGCAAATCCAGATCAGCAACATAGGAGAAACTAGATGGAGACGTTCACTCCAACTTGAGTATGTGTCCCTAAGAAGGGGGCTTGATCCTGGAAAGCCCTTGTGTCTCCTGCTGACCACAGCAGGTGAAAGTTATTTCTGGGAAGGCACCTGGAGGCTGGAACTCTCCTTAGATTGCTGCATCTCATCATAAAGATGCCCTGCAGGTGCAGGGCATACGCAGTTAAGCCCCCTCTGCCCTTGGATGTCCTCTGCAGGCCGGCAGGCCGCCGTGCCACACAGAGATTTCGGTGAGTGGCCCTGGTTGCAGCTGACAGTTAGCTTTGTTCAAGTCCAATCACACACTCTCTACCTTCAGCCTCATTGGCCCCTCCCCACACCTTTTTTTTTTTTTTTGCCTTTCTCATCATTTTCAGGAATGAGCTCCACCCGATCTAACCCCTCCAGGCTGCCTGCCTCACGATCACACTGCTTGCCTTGGATTTTTCTCCTCTTGGCACTGCTGAGGGGGAGCAAAGTGCTGAAAGGAAACCAGAACAGATGGGAATGGGATTCCATTACTTTCTAAATGCCCGAATGGCATTTCTTTTTAATGTGATATGAGAGTTTTAGCACGGTAAAAAATTTTCCCTCCCCTCATGATAAGTCCCGTTCTGATGAAAGGGACACACACCTCGCTTGGAGCTGGGGCAGTTTGGGCTCCCAGGTGGATGACTGTGTGCACCTTCCAGCCCCATCGATGTTTTAAGTCTGTTAGTCACTGGCTTAGCACTTGCCAGTTTCCCTCCTCGGGTAATGACAGAGATGCTAACACAATAGCGAAGCTGTTAATCTCAAACATGTTACTAATAAGGCAAGCTGCCTTGCTAAAGGTTTCGGAGAAAAAAAGGGGAGAAGTACAGGGAAATGCTAATCTGGGGCTGAGCTCTCCCTCTATAGCTACAGATTTGCAGATAATGAGCAATGTCCTGCTTTTCAGAAAAGGTCACATTCTCTTCATCCACTGGGAGCTTCCTGGAGAATCTCATGCTGTCTACCAGCATTTGGTCTTTGGGAAGCAGAGCAGGTGAACGGTAAGTGGGCGTAGGTTCATTCTACAGACAGCACCGTGGACTTGGCTTTCTTCATCATCAATGTGCTTCTCCAAGGGATGTATTGGCCCTGTGGGTACAAGGGAAGGAGCCCCAGTGGCAAAGGGAATTATTTGTTGGGCTTCTAACCACAAGGTCAACACTTTGAAACCACCAGATGCTCTCTGGGCATGAGATGAGGCTGTCTAGTCTTTTCCGAGTTGCAGTCTTGGAAATCCACAGAGGCAGGTCTCCTGTGTCCTGCAGGGTAGCTCTGCGTTGGAACCAATTCAATGGCAGTGACTTCGGTTTGGAGCATGGACCTGTGGGAGACCTCGTAGGTATTTGGTTGTGATTAAAAAAGATCATGAATGCAAGCAACCATCTGTTAATCTGGAGCATAGCTTCAGAGAAGAATGGAATCAGGTTTCCCTGAGGCAATGGAATTTGGAGTGAATGCCATTTGAAAAGCAAGCTCAAAGAGTCTGAAGGGTAGAAAAAGTGGAGACGAACCATGGTCCCCTTTCTAATAGGCGCAGCCAGCGGTGGGATACCTGCATAAACAAACTTCAATCTTGACCTAAAAATACAAATAGCATATTGCACTCTTCGTTATACCCACAAGTCAAAAGTATTGGAGACACGCTTGACATTTGCTCCAATGACAAACTTTATAGTGGGAGAGGTGTAACCACTGACCAAGTGTCTACCCCTCCCTCAATGTTCGGGCAGATCTGGAAAGCAAGAAGGAATTCCTCACTTTAGTCATTAGTCAGGATTAATCCAAAGGCGAATAACCAGAGAGCCCTTGATCTGAGAAGCATCTTTTCGATTAGGTTCCAATCAGTATCATGATATGAACGCCTAAGTTCTCTGTTTTTTTGAAACTTTCCAAGTTAGAGTCCGGTGCTCACCCTGACTCTGGTGATATCATGGGCTTTGCTTTGATACCAGGGGCTCTGCAGGATCAAGACAAGGCTTTCTGTTCCATGAAGATCATTAGCTTTGAAAACCCACAGGGGCACTTCTAGTCTGGAACTTGCTATGAGTGTTTTAGGATTTGAGATCTCACAGCTGAATTATACTAAATGAAAAATCAAAAGGAGATGGGATCAATATTTTATTTCTCCAAGTAACAACAACAACAACAAAAAGAATGCTCATGTAATATCACCGTTACGCCCTACTATAAGAACTGGGCAATATCCACTGCTGTTTGGTTCCCCGGTCAATTCTGATTCATAAAACCTGACATACAATGCCCACCCTGCGAAATTCACTGCTTGTCAGCAGATCCTGTCTCATGAGCACACTCTGTATATGAGTGGCTGTTCATTGGGCGGCAATCTTCAAAGTCAGCAGTTCGAAACCAGCAGCAGAGCCACAGGAGAAAAGAGGGGGCATTCTACTCCTGCAAACAGTTTCAGTCTCCGAAATTCAATTCTACCCGAGCCCATGGGTAGTCAGAGTTGACTTGGTGGCAGTGAGTTTGGCCAGGTTTTCGGGTTTCTGAGACTTGAAATCTTTGTGGGAGCAGATTGTCTCTCATCTTTCCCCTGAAGAACCGGGGGTCAAGTCAAGATGCTGACCTTATGGTTAACAGCTCCATGGTAACCTATGTTGAAAAGCTCCATAAACACATACACTATTGCCTTTATTTGTCTCACTTTGTTATGGAGCTTGGCATTGGATGGCCACTCCCAAGGAGCATCAGATGGCCAGTCACGATGGAGAGAGAGTGAGCAGGACTGGTGCTCTCACCCTCCTGAGGAGTGGCCAGTGGAGCATGGAGATGA
Source organism: Nesogale talazaci (assembly GCA_004026705.1). Lineage (NCBI taxonomy): Eukaryota > Metazoa > Chordata > Mammalia > Afrosoricida > Tenrecidae > Nesogale > Nesogale talazaci. The sequence goes on along the minus strand of PVJH01000290.1, from coordinate 74,661 downwards.
CACAAGTTCCTTCGGAGCTGCTCACAGTGGCACTCTCCCAATTGCCCGTGTGAGGGATGTGGACACTTGCCCTGATGATCTAAAAGAAGCAAAAGGAACCTCTCCAACATGGAAGGACCCCAAGCTAGGTTGGACCACCTTGGCTTTCACTGAGAAGTCCTTTGCTGTTTCAGAGCAGAGGTGCCTAGAGGATAATGCACCCAGTAAACTTGACCCTGTGATGATGGGCAGAAGCAGAAGGTGGCATTTAGTTTTATCATCCCAACACAATAGAGTGAAGTTGAGAAGAACAGCACCAAGGTTTAAAGGGAAGCAACTTGATGCCCACAGAAAGCTATTTACAGACAAGATATTTCGAATGTGAGTTCATTGCTAGTGAAACTATAGGTTTACGCAGAGAACAATAGAGTGCCTTACTGAGTGATAGCAGTTGCTTCTTATTAATCTATGTGAATGTTATCTATACACATATGCATATATATGCACATATAGTGCAAGTAAAAAAGGACTGCTAATAGCATTCTAGTTCATATGTGTGTTGATTTATTCCAAACAAAATATGTTTAAACATGTCTCCAAGAACAGTAGATAGCTATAGAAAAGTTATTTGTCTTAATCTTGTTAAGGTGCCATCAAAAACAAAAACAAATGTTCAGTCAAAACTGGATTATAAGAAGGTTTTCTGGGTCAGTTAAGATGTCATCCTCGAAGATTCTGGTGAACATTTGGGGGAGCTCCAAAGGAATGGTCATGGTAGACTTTCTCAAAGGACTCAAGATGATTATGGAGATGATGATGGAGTTTTATAAGTATCGAAAACTGGATTGGTGAATAAAAGTCATAAAAGTTCTGAGGACTTTCCCCCCACCCCCACCCACTGCTATAAACAAAATGCACCTGCTTGTTTGTAGAGAGTAGCAAGGAATGCCTTACAATGCATTCACTAAGAAACACCCTCAATTCACCCTTCCAACTTCTTTTCATTCCCCAAACTCAAAGAACGAAAAAAAGGAACATAATTTTCTTCTCTCTAGGATAGCAAAACTGCTGTGCTTTGGGAGAAGGCTTAGAGAGGTGGAAACACTGCTTTCAAAAGTATGCAGACCTAAACACTGAATGTTGAGAAAAACAGCTTCCTATTTAGTTACTTTTGTTTAATACAGGTTTATATAATCTTTAGCAATATTATTTTACTTACTCTCATACATCCATTAAATTCTTAAATGGAGGCTTCTATTGATTGGTTAGTAAAATTTCAAATTTCAGATTCATCTGTTCTTAGTAATACAGAACCTGATAGCCTACTAAAGGGATCATATAGCTGGAATTTATAATCATGGAATTTTTTGTACTGCATTAAAAATCTCTATGGATAGTAATAGAGCACTAAAATAGCTAGCATCGCATTGATGTTTCTCACTTTCTACATTTGTTTAATTCCCTTGCCAGAGACACATACTTAACTTGTCTTGGTAGATTTTTTGTAATGTGTCTTTCAAATGGAAAAACTGTATTCAAGCATTCCAATTTTATCAAGTAGCAAAAACACCCAGGCTCTTGGCCAGAATTTGCACGTTTGTTATTACATTCCATACCCAGCTAAATCGGGGCGGAAGAACAATTACAATATTCTAAACTGTTCTTGGATCCTTAATTCTGGCAGCAGGTTAATTCGCTTAGCCATTCTCATCACAGGGATAATTATTGGCATATAATCTTAGGACTCATCATATGTAGTAGTAATGAACCATTCCAGTCTCCTTTAATAAGTGTTTGGTAAGTACCTACTATGTATTCTATAATATCTCAGCTGGGCCAGAGCCTTAGAATTATATGAGTGCTGTTATGCTCATTGCCTTGATTTAGAGAAACCTGCTGATTCAGAAAAGCATATTGACCTGGGAGGAAGTGAAGGCTGTGTGAAGCTGGGTTGACCAGAGAATCCAAGGACAACCCAAGGACACTCACGTGTGCAAGCAAGAGCTTCATATCATAGAGCAATTGCATATTGAGAAAACATGCCAGCCCCATTCAGTCCAGATCAAGTCCATAAGTTTGATATTATTCCACAGGTCCTAGGCTAGTCTATAGATCCCTCTTCAGACACATGTGGCACACGCAATGCTGTTGAATGCAGGAAGATCACAGACTGGTGGGTGAAAAGTCTTGTGGATCCAGTGGCAGCGAAATCTTCTCCAGGGCTCTGGCTGCTATCAGTGTGGCTCTATGTGACTTGGCCCAGGAAGGTAAAGCAGACAGAGTGTGTGGTCTGCCTTCAAGGAGAAAGAGAAAATTCCCAGAATCCTCCACATGAGAACGTCAGCAGGAGGGAGCATCAGGCTGTAGCCTGATTGACAGGCCAAACTCTACCCCTTGACTCTGAATATCCTCAGGTTGATGTGAGATGATGCAACTACCACAGAGGCACAGAGGCTGAAATGTTGCTCAAGATATTGGCGCTCACATAACAGGTGAGATGAATAGACATAAGGTCCAAGTGTTCTCACTCTCTGGACTAATCACCACATCTCTTTAATCTTTCCTTCAGTTATCCCTTAGTGTTGGTGTTTATCTCAAACTTTCCTTTATGACGTCCATGGTTAGTTTTTGTGCTGTGTGCCCCTCCACCTCTATTCCTCAGACACTCTGCAAGCTCATTCAGCAACATGTCATGTGATTTTTTATAGTTTTTATAAATGTAGCTACTGGGAACAAGTAGATTCCATTACTTTTTCCTTCTTTCTTTCTACATCACTAATGACCACTTGCATGCCTCTTCTGCCAGAAGGAGACTTGAAAGGGCAAGCTTTCCCTTTGTACCAGGGTGTATAGTGTGACACAGCAAGTCCAAGAGCCAGGAGAACTGAGTGCTAGCCATTCTGAGAATAGCATTGTGTCACCAGAGACCTGAGTTTTCCACAAAATGGGAGTGGTGACACCTTTTTACCTTCAGAGGGTTGAGGTAGCAACAAATGTACTAAGAAGTTCCATTGAGATTGCCAAATCTTTTTAGAATTCCTGACAACATAAAATTAGAAGCGGATCAAAGAAACTGAAACTGATTATGACTTTGTGTGTCCACATGTTTGTGAGCCAGACAGTGTGGAGTGTAATTCAGGGACCTGATATTTTTTTAAGTAGTCCCATGTAGCCAGAATTGTAGATTAGGGGTACCGGAGTCACAAACAATTTTGGCCAAAACTTTACCAATGTTTAGTATCTGCAAGAAAAAGAATTTGTATTTGTGGTTTAACGTGGACCACCATGTTGTTAGTTGCTTCCAGTTCCTGGAGACCCATGTGTGCAGAGTGGAAGCTGGCTTCAAGGGGTTCCCAAGACTGGGGGCCTTTGGGAAGCAGATTATCTGGGCTATTTTCCAGTGTCCCTATGGGTAGTTTCGAAACGTCAGCTTTCTGACTTGACCATTGGCACTACTCAAGGGCTTTCCGTCTCGCTGCCCGTGAGTTGGTGCCACCTCATGGTGAGCCTACAGGGCAGGGTGGAACTGCCTCTATGAGTTTCCAAGGCTCGAACTTTTGACAGGAAGAGAAAGTTCCATCTTTCTCTCGTGGGGCTCCTGGTGATTGTGAACTGATGATCTCACACTTAGAGGTCTAACATGTAACCACTACGGCATTGGGTCTCCTACGGAGGGGACGTAGTGAAAGCAAAAGGGAAAGCATGGAGAGACGGACAGTGGAGTGGGCGAGGGGAGGCATTGGGCAGTGTAAGATATGAGAAAATAATAATCTATAAAATATCATGGGTTAGTGGGGGGAGTAGATGAAAAGTTGATGTCAAGGACTCAGTGGAAAAACAGATATTTGGAGAAGGATGAAAGCAGCAGGCATGTGAAGAACCTTGGCATACTGTATGTATGTATGGACTGTGATAAGCGATATATGTGCTCCCAATAAAATGCTTAAAAAATATTCAATGAATATGCAACTTTCCTCTAGTTCTCAAATGCTTCCTCCCACCCACTATCATGATCCCAATTCTACCAGACAAATCCAGGTAGACCAGGGGATGCACACTGGAGTTGGAGACATGCGGAATTTACGATAGATGTTCCCTCAGGACTAGTGGTGGGAGTAGTGATACTGGGAGGGTGGAGGGGTGGTGGAATAGAAAGGGGAAACTAATTTCAGGGATCTACATATAACCTCCTCTCTGGGACATGGACAACAGGGAAGTGAATGAAGGGACACCTTGAACAGTGTATGATATGAAAAAGTATTAACAATTTATAATTTATTCAGGGTTCATGAGGGATGGGGATGAGGGCGGGAAGGGATATATGGGGAGCTGGTACTGGGGGCCTAAGTGGAGGGAGGATGTTGGCAATAAGTGTTCAAATATGGCCTGCATACAATTGATGTATGTATGGATCGTGATGGGAGTGGTAGGAGTCTCCAATAAAATGATTTATGAAAAAAGGGGAGGGGGAAAGAAGAACTTATACCAAGGACTCAGGTGGAAAATATTTGGAAATGAATATGGCAACATGTGTACAAAGATGCTTGATATAAACAATATATTGAATGTTATAAGAGCTGTAAGAACCCCTAATAAAATCATTGAAAAAAAAGAAAAAGGAAAAAATATGTATTTAATGAGCAAAACAATGTGTAACTATTCATATGGCATGAGCAACAACAAGGAAAAAGCCCAGGAGTCTAATTGCCACAACCTGTGCCTTTGTTGCTGCTGTTCTTAGCTGTTTTTACCTGAGCACTGTACCTGCCGTCCTCCCTTGCATCGCAGAATGAAATACTACCTGATCCTGCACGATCCTCACAATTTGGTGCCAATCAGCCCATTGTGATCCAGAGGACTTTCTTTGGCTTATACCGTGCAGTCGATCATTAGGTCCTTCTTCCTAGCACTTCTAGGCTCGAAGCACCCCTGAATCCTGTCTGGCATCATAATAGCATGGCAGCCTCCACTAAAAGACAAGTAGAGGTGGCTCATGAGATGCAGCATTTTTGTTGTTCTTAGCTTCCAACTCAAAAGGACCCTGTGTCCAACGAAATAAAGCACTGTCCAGTCTGGCGCCATCTTCCCATGGTTTCCACTGAGCCCATCGTTGTAGTCTCTGTATCAATCGGTCTAATTGAGGGTCTTTCTCTTTTTCATGGACCTTCTGCTTGGTCAAGCCTGGTGTCCCTTTCCAGGGTCTGGTCTCTCCTGACAACACGTCCAAAGGATGTGAGATGACATCTCACCAACTTCACTTGTAAGAAGCATCTGGCTGTACTTCTTCTGAGAGAGATTTAGTGGAGAATAAACTCCGGTTCTTGGGCTAAACCCTGGACCACTATCCAAAAGGCCACCCCTTCAAATCTACCCAGAGATGCCTAATGGTGTGTTTTCAAAAAGTCACAGCTTTCAAACTCTATGGAATAATTCAACTCTACGCACACAGAATTGTCATAAGCGGAATCGAGTAACAACCTCAGAAGGACCCACTGCTGCCCCCAAGTTCTCATTAAGAAATCTTTAATGAGCATAAAAAAAAGGAGTCACGTCTTCTTGGTGTCTTAATAGTCTTCTTAATAGTCTTCTTTTTCTTTTAATAGTTCTGCATTGAAAAGTCTGTTTTACTAATTACAGGAACAAATAATATCCCTTTCCTCTGTAGTTGTCTAAGGAACCTGAACTTTCCCATGAAGCCCTGGTGGTGGAGTGGTTATGTGTTGCCCTGCTGTCCACGTGGTCAGAAGTTCAAAACCACCAGCAGATCCATGGGAGAAAGACCGGGCTCTGTACTCCTGTGAACAGTGCCGGTCTCCAAAATGCTGTAAGTCAGCCTTGACTCCACGGCAGCGAGTTTAGTTTTAAACTTTACCAAGAAGTACAGGCAGGATGGCAAGAATGGCAAGCCTTGTCTCCAGTACATTGGACCTGTTGTTAGGAGAGACTCGTCCCTGGAGAAGGTCACCCTACTTGGTAAAACAGCAAGGCCTTGGGGGTGGGGGGAGGGGAAGGAAGACCCTTGACAGGATGGATTTATCCAATGTAAGAACACTTGTGAGGATGACACGGGACGGCAGCGTTTCGCTCTATTGCACATAAAGACACGGTGAGTTGAAACCAATGTGATGGTCCCCTCACAGCACCAACCCCACGTCCCAACTGCTGTCCTAAAAATGTCTCTTCCCACACACTGTGCACCAGACCGGTGACAGTCGGAGGACTTGTTAATAAAAAGGGCGGAGGAACGCTTGCGCTGTATATCTCTCAGACTTTAGCTTTTCTATCTGCCTTCCTTTTGGCCTTGCTCAGTGTCTTCTCTGCTCTGTGGGAGAGGAAAAATATTTTGCATTTTTCAGTAAAAGAATTATTTGGCACTTGAAATACCAACTGAAAGCAATACCCACTGTCTTGCACCATGCTCCCTCCTGTGTTAGGCCTTTCAACTCCCCTCTGACAGCAGACACTCTGAAGCCACGCGGGGACATAAACCACTGAATCACCTCATGTGCTCTGTGGTGAAGGTGCTGGCTTGGTTCTCAGGAGAGATCTGCACCACAAGAAGAAAGCCTTTTGAGCGAATGGGATTTCCTTAGGTGGAGAGCCAGATAAACTATTGGCCAAGGCAGCTCTCCCCTGATCTCCTCCCTTCTCTTCACAGCAGATTCTGGAAGGCATTCTTTCTTTGCCCCAGGGCTCCAGACTGAAGAGATTTGTTTCTAGTATTTGGATTATGAGTAGGTTAATTACCTGCAACTTATTATACTTGTCTTCAGGACTGTCTGTAGGTAATAGAAGCATTGCTTTTTTTTTGGTTGCTCAATGGACCGTGGCAGAAAATTGGTTCAATAACTCATCCTCTTTGGATCGTTCCAAACAAAAGATTCCCTCAGGAAGAAAAAAAAGTTCTTAAATAATATCTCCCTCAAAAGAAAAAAAATTCAGATCCTTTTAATTAACCTCTGGTTTTGCGGTGGTAGGAGAGATAACTATGGGCAGATTTGTTTGTGTAGATTTGCCTTTACAGGAGTGGAATGGCCAACAAGGCAATGACAAATATCTGCACTGTGCTGGCTGTGTCTTTTCTCAAACTGGCGTACTTATTGTCACTCTTCCAGGAAATAATGATCACAATCAAACAAACCAGGCGCTGTGGTCCATGCATTGTTGGAGAAATGGAAGACAACCCGAATGGGCAACAGTGGCATTGATAATAAGTTAGTGACTATCTTGTCAGAGAAAGCTAAAGCTTCCTACTTCAGTGAAAACAGTCTCAAATACCCTCAGGGCAGTTCCACACTGTCTATAGATCACAGTGAATTGGAATCAACTAGATGCGACTGTGAGGTTGTTCTTTGTTTTGTTTGGACTACCTTGATGTGCTATCTTTACCTGTCATTGAATCTATTCCAATTCAAAATGATTCCACAAAGTAAAATGGTTCCAAGGGATTCTTGGGTACACTCTATACAAAAGCAGACCCCTAGATCTTTCTCCAAGATCTTACTTCAGGGGTTCTAACCACCAACATGGTTGTTAGCAGTCAAGTCTTTAATATATTATACCCACAGACCTCTTTAATACAGACACTTAATGTGGATGATTTGCATAAAAAAGATCAGAATAACAGTATCATCACTGTTCTGAAGTTGAGTCTTTGGGTTTATGAAACTATAAATGGGGTTGTGCCAGACATACATTAAGGGGTTTCCTGCACTATTATGAAGCTTCCTATTTCTCTTTGGGGTTTCAGGATTTTCTCTTGGTATTATTATTATTATTAATTATAATAATAAAGATAGAGTCAAGTGATTTTGAGAATCCTGGGTCAGGCTGACTTCATAAGGCAATGTGTGCATTCAATTCTTATTGTAGAAAAATCCTGATGAAAAGTCATTTTCTCCAGAAGAAAGACAAAATTGATATTCCACTATAGAGCAGTGGTTCTCAACCTGTGGGTCACGACCCCTTTGGAGGTCGAAAGGTCTTTTTATAGGGGCTGCCTGATTCATAACAATAGCAAAATTACAGTTATGGACTAACAATGAAAATAATTTTATGTTTGGGGGGGGGGTCCCTACATCATGAGGAACTTAATTAAAGACTTTTACTGTATTAAAGGTTGAGTAACATGAAGCTTCTCGGTGGGCCCTTGTAGTTTACATGCTGCTTGACTTGATAGTGTCTGCTTTTGATCTGCAAGGAGCCCTTTGGAGCTGGTGAATTAAGAGTTGGACTACCCACTGCAAGATCTGCAGTTCGAAACCATCAGCGATGACAGAGGGGGAGAGTTGAGACAATATGTTCTCTTAGAAATGTATGACCTTGGAGACCATATTGGGTTGCTATGAGTTTGACAACGAAGAATTAGTTGGAGTTTGTTGTTGTTGATGTTCCTACTGTATGGACCACCCAACTGTATCACCTTTGAATATTGCTCATCAGAAGAGATGATTTCATTGGCACTGTCACATGACGGGTCAGGTAAACAATGTGTTCTCTCACATAAGGAAGGGCCATAAGCAAAAGCTCTTTATTTCACATGCGAATCCAAACCAGACTCACTGCCATTGAATTGATTCAGGCTGATCGCAATTCTGTAGGACAGATTCAAAGTACCCTGTGGAGTCCCTATACAGTAATTATTATTAAAAAATTATTGACATACAATTCACATATCATACAGTCCCGTGACTTAAACATATTAAAAAGAGCTATGTCATCATCACCACAATCAATTGTGGAGTGTTTTCTTCACTCTTGTACTCATTATTTTTTAATATAGATTTTATTGGGGACTCTTACAACATTTAATTCATCATTCGTATTAAGCATATTTGTACACATGTTGCCACATTCATCTACATTATCCACTTGAACCCCTCCAGCACAAGCTCCTCTGCACATCTTTCCTCTAGTTCTTTGTTTTTTAAATTCCAACTCTCCATATTTCCCCTTCCCCATTCTTCTCCCCCATGAAATTCCAAGAATTTACAAATCATTATTACCTCTTCATATCTTGCACTGTCTAATCTTACACTGTCACTCACCCCCCACCCCATTGTCTGCACCCCAGAGAGGAGGTCACATGATGGAAATCCGAGAAATTTGTTCCCCCTTTCTACTCCACCATCCCTCCACCCTCCCAGTGTCACGACTCCCCACTACTCTCAAGGGATTATCTATCCTAAATTTCCACGTTTTCAACTCCAATGTGCATCTCCTGGTCTAGCCAAATCTGTCTGGTAGAATTGGGATAATGATAGTTGGTGGGAGGAAGCATTTGAGAACATTTCGTTGCTACTACACTGCACCTAGACTGGCTCATCGCCTTGCTACAACCCCTCTATCAGCGGAGTCTCTTCACTTATTGATGGGTTTTGGGTCCCCAACCTGAACTCCCCCTCATTTATAATGATATATTTTTTTAAGTCTTTGATGCTTGATACCGGGTCCCTTTGACCGGGTCCCTCATGGACATACAGGCTGTTGTGCTTCTTCCATGTGGGCTTGCTTCTTAGCTAGATGGCCATTTATTCACCTTCAAATCTTTAAAAGCACAGACTTATATCTTTTAATAGCTGGGCACATCAGCTTTCTTCACCACATTTGCTTATGCACATATTTGTTGTCAGCGATCATATCAGGAAAGTGAGCATATAATGTTATGATTATTAGTTCTTGAAACCTGATAATTTATCCCTTTGGTATCTCTTGGTCCCATAAGCTGGTGTGCTTCTTCCATGTGGACTTTGTTGCTTCTGAGCTGAATGGCTGCTTGTTTACTTTCAAACCTTTAAGACCCCAGACACTACATATTTTGGTAGCAGGGCACCATCAGTTTTCTTCATCACCTTTGCTTATGCAGACATTTGTTTTCTGTGATCATTTCAGGAAGCTGTGCATCATGGAATGCCAATTTAATAGAACAAAATATTTTTACACTGAGGAAGTACCTGAGCTTCCCATTTCCCCACCTCTCCTGCCAAAACTGAAAGAAACTATTAGTCCAGTTATTACCTCTATGCATTTACCTACAAAACCAAAATATAAGGCCAATGATAACAAGAAAATAAAATAGAGAAAAATCTCATCAAAAAGAAAGCACAAAATTAAACCTGAAAAACTTAAAATAGTTCAAAGTCAGAGAACAAATGACAAGATGCTAAATTTTAACCTAACTCCATCTGCATTAATCAACAAGATTATTCACTTCCCTGGCCAGTGAGGAATTCTCCAGAGACTTAGTCCTAGTGGAGACCTGGCAAATGGATTTTGGCCTTTGATTCATAGATTTCTGTTAACTGGATGCTCAAAATTATGAATGCAGTTCCCTTGTGCACTCTTGGACTTTATTATTTACAATCCTTGAATGATATCAGCTAGTATTCTTGAATCACACCAGCTAGTGTTCTTTGATGTGGACTTAGCTGACACTTAACTTCGATGGCTGTTTATTTTAATATAAACCTTTACCAAGTTCCCAGATCCTATTATTTCTGATAGCCAAGCACCCTCTGATTATTTATTACACTTTTCTGTAGCTGAATATCTTCAGTGATCTCTTCAAGAGGACAAGTATCAGGTTATGTCACAAGATTTTAATTATCAAACCATTGACCATGTCATTAACAACTCAAAGTGAAGTCTACTGGAAACAGTTTTTACTCAGCTCATTACCCCTCATACATAGAGTGTCAAGAAATATGTGTCAAATACTTCTGAGAGAAAAAATGATTAGCTCACACTTATCTCCATTTTACAGCATGAACATAGAGTCAGGGAATTCTGATCAAAGGAGTCATTCATTCCCTATTACCTGTGGATAAGCGACAATAGATGCTCCTAAAAATAGATTGGAAAATTTGGAACATTAAGAGTTCCTCTCTGTAAGTCTCCAAATTCACCTTTGCACCATTGTTATGTCTAGTCAAATTAATGCAAAGTATGCCATTTGTTGCCATGCAGAACCTCCAGCCTCCTCATACCCACCACTGAACACACTCACACAAAGGTCTTATAGTAGAGCTTTTCTCTATCCATCCAGTGGGAGTCACATGTGAGGGTGACTGACTGACATCAGCTGCTTTCAAACTGTATTTTGAATTGACATATTATAAATTTTCCTCTATAATTGAGACATAGTTCTACATGTTATTAATGATTACACGGATCTTAGTAAAAAGTTGGCTAGCATCACTAACATAAAAGAATGTAACTTTAATTTTAAAATAATATAAATTTTTTTTTTTGTAAATCTGACACCCCCAAAAAAATTTGAGGGAGAAGAAAAATGAATGTCCTACAGCATGAAGTTAAAATAGGATATAAAGATGGTTTTTAAAAAAAGTTTTATTAACTTTAGATGAAGCGAACATGAGGTATTCAATTAAAATGATTTCTCAGGTTTTAAAACCATCATGCTCTGTGATTAATACAGTAAATGTATGTTTGATTGAAATATTAAGCAGAAGGGAAATAAATAACAGAGTTTTAAATATATATATTCTCATTAGTAATGCAGGGCTGAAGTAAAAAGTCCAGTGAAAATATGGCTTGCTTCTAGGAGGTGAACAATATTATTTACGGAACTCTTTTGAACAAGTCAGGGTGTTCTCATTTGCATATGTAGCCGGATTGGTGAATTACAGCCTGGGATTTTAAATCATTGTTCTCTAAAGTTCAGCTCAGAAATATTCCTTGTGGTCCAACCTAATTTCTTCTCTCTCTCTCTCTCTCTCTCTCTCTCTCCATTTAGATAGTTGGAACATGAGGGAAATGGAGTAGCTATTGCCACTGTATTGAAGCAGCTAGAGGTAGAGCATCATAACTTGGCAATCTAGATATTTGGTGTCAATGGGTAGCACAAATTCTTGATACCAGCTAAAAGATTGACATCTCAAATCCATTCAGAGGCACCTTAGATGATAGACCTCTCAATCTATTTCTGAAAGGTCTCAGCTTAAAAACTCCATAGGGTAGTTCTACTCTGTAGACATTTACACAGTGTCACAACACAACCTGCATATTCCTGTCCTGCTGGAATCTATGTCACAGGTATTTCAAGTACCAGCAAGGTCTCCCATTGCTTTGAATTGATTTGTGTTCCTCCAAAATACGTTAGAATGAGAAGTCCCATATATTTGGATGTGACCTCATTGAGGCATCGGGTTTTTTCTTTGTTACCTTAAGGAGGCCATGTCAATGTAAGGTGTGTGGGAGTTATCATAAAGACAAGAGGCACAAAGAGGGGAAGCTAGTTGCCAAGTACAGATTATTCAGGATCACCAAGCTGAAACTAGAATTTGTTTTTATAGAACCATCAAAGTGAGGTCCTTTGACTCCCAGCCTCTTAACTGGAAAGAAAATAAATCTCTGTTCTTTAAAGTCACCCACTTGTGGGAATTCTGTTAAAGCAGCACTGAGAAACTAAGGCCCGTGGTGAGCAGGTCACAGCTGAGCTACTAATGCAGAGAGAAGGACCTGGAAACATATGTGTCCAACTTGACTGGAGGAATCTTTACCAATCACAAAGAAATCATTTTTGACACTCTTGTATTGAACACCTCATCAGGCGGGATCAATTGCTGGTGGAAGATATCATGGTTGTTGAAGGAGAAGACCCATAGGAGTAAGGCAATGGGGCAAAGGGTCTAAAAGCCATAATGATGGATTAAAACATCCCAGTAGTGGTGAGGATGATGCAGCACAGGGCAACATTTAGTTCTATTGTAACTAAGGTGGACAAGACAGAGTTAACTCAGTGGTAACTACTGATCTACCTACAAACAGAAACAAACACCCAAACACAAATCTTGTCTGATTCCATTTAACCCATCAACCCATTTGAGCTTTTTCTTTGAAGCCAAAGTCTGTCACTGTGTAAGTGTACATCACAGTGACTGTAGATCAAGGGAAAAGAAAATCAAGGTTCAGGTCAAGAAATAGATGACAGGTAGGATCAAGTTGTGACTTCCATACAGCCTATGAATGGGCCACAACATCTCCAACTAATAGGCAAATAGCCAGATGACTTTCATCATCCTTTCTTCCTTCATATGGAGCTGCTGTGCATATCTGGGAATAGGTTTGTGGTTGCTTTCCTTTTTGGTGACTTGACCCAGTAAATGAAGTCATTTATTCACTTTTCATTCAACCGGTATTTTTTGAGCATTGGGAGTAGGCCAAAAATCATGAGTGATCTTAGGAATTCAATAGTGAGAAAAAAAATAGACAGGCTTGTCCTCATGGAGCCTTCCTTCTAAAAGGCAGCATGGATTACCATGAAATAATCTCACCAACAAATGCAAATGTTGAAACCCAGACACATGCTACTGCAAAACAACAACAAAGGTGCTATGAGGACAGAAAATGAGGATATGAATGCTGCAGTTAGAGAGATCAAGAAGACATGTTGATGTTAAGATCTAAAGGCCATGTTTGGGGAGGCAAAAAAAAGGTTATGCTTGGTGCAGTAGAGGTGTATGTGTGTGAATGATTCCAAGAGAAGGAATAGCATGTGCCAAGGTCTAGTGCAGTGATTCTCAACTTTTCTAATGCTGCAACCCTTTAATACAGTTCCTTATGCTGTGGTGACTCCCCAACCATGAAATTATTTTCATTGCTACTTCACAACTGTAATTTTGCTGCTGTGATGAACTGGGTGAAAGGGTCATTCGACCCCCAAAGGGGTTGCAACGCACAGGTTCACAGCCACTGGCCTAGTGGGTCAGAGGGATGTAAAAGGAAAATATGAAGAACAAAAAATGGGCAGAGAACCTAGAGCAAAGTTGAGTATGATGGGAGATGAGACTGGAAAGATCATGTAAGACTGCAGAGCCTAGAAAGAGTGTAGGCTTTTACTAAGAGACATTGGATGGTCACTGAGGAGTTTTAAACAAGAGGTTGACAAGATTAGAATGGAAAAGATCACCCAGTGGGAAGTCCTGCCAGAAGACAGACCAAAGCCATCAACCCCTTCAGGAATTGCCTGAACTGCAAATCCACTATGCTTGGGGCAATGCCTCTTTCCAGAAGTCACAAGCCCATGAACATAGGAGCATAAAGACCCTGTTCCCTACTTACCTTGGAATCGTCCTGAAAGTTTAGCCCATCTTCATATATTACCAGAGGACCATCCAAAGCCTTGCTTGATACTCCATTGGCACTTCACATCTCTCTCTTTCTCTGCCTAAGTTTGCCTGCTTGTCTTCCCCTCCCTGACACAAAAGACAGCCTACTAAACCTTTTGCATATAAGCCTTCACCTCAAATCTGTTTCTAAGACATCCTGGTTATGTCACTTCAATGTAAGATGGAGAGAGATCAGGAGAGGTCCTGACAACCCACATAAGAGGCTTTATAGCAAGAATGCAAAGAGAAGGGTTGTTGGGTATAGAGTAAAGGAGATACAAGAGGGAGAAATAGTCAGATTTAGCACACATTTAAGAAGAAAAAGATAATAAGCATGGGGACAAGTGATGCTAGAGATGTCTTGAGGTGTGCATAACTGGAAACCCTGTAAGGCATCCAGAATGCAGGAAAGATCAAACTTTCCCCATGGTACCACTGAGCTGAGCAATCCAAGTGGATTCTTGAAGAGGGCATTGATTCTGGAATCTGGGTCATGGAAATATGAAAAACCATCACTGTGGTTGGCACAGTTCAGGGAGAAAAAGAGTAAAATGAAGAGAGAAAAGGGCATTCTCTATTCTGATTCTCTGTAACTTCATAGCATGAGTTACAGAAGATTTTTTTAAATCCTCTGGAAGTAGACATTCATTTGAAAATGAGGTGGAATTTAGAGCCCCATTCCCAGGAGAAACTTATATTTTTGCACATTCATGCAAAGTTTTTATATAAATTCAGGAATCCTATACAACAGCATTGACTATATGGTACCGAGGGTTTTTTCTTTCTGTTTTTAATATCTCTCTATCTGGAGTTCATCTCCAGAAGCCTTAGTAGTCCACAGAGTGATTCTCAGGGCATATGCTGTTATTCTAGGTGTTATATCTCTCCTGTTATAATTCGTTGAGATTTTATGCACATTAAAAATCAATTTAATGGGGGCTCTTACAGCTCTTTAAAAATTGTATTGAGTGCTCTTACAGCTATTACCACAATCCATACATCCATCCATTGTGCCAGACACATCTGTGTGTACATTGCCATCATCTTTTTCCAAACATATTCTTTCTATTTGAGCCCCTGGCATAAGTTCCTCATTTCTTCACCTTCCCTCCCCCATGTCCCCTTGATAACTTATTCTTTCTTCTTTCCCCATGTCTTATACTGACCACTGTCTCATTTCATCCACTTTTATACTGCCTGTTCCCCTGGGAGAGTGGCCATAGATCAACCATTGTGGTTGGTTCTCCCTTACCTCCCTCTCCCTACCCCTAATCTCCCATTATCGCTGCTCCCTTTATTGGCCCTAAGGGGTTTATCTGCTCTGGATTCCCTGTGTAGTGAGCTCTTATCTGTACCAGTATACATGTTCTGGTCTAGCCAGATTTTTAAGATAGAATTGGGGTCATGGGGAGGGCATTAAAGAACTAGAGGAGGGTTGTGTTTCATCAGTGCTATTCTGCACCCTGACTGATTCATCCTTTCCTTGTGACCCTCCTGACATCGAGTGTCCATTGACTGCTGATGGGCTTTAAGTGTCCACTCTACCCTCCCTCTCATTCCCATTGATATGTTTTTTGCTTGTTTGTTTTACTTTGTTTTTTTTGATTCCTGAAACCTGATTCCATTAACACCTCATGGTCACACAAATGGGTGTGCTTCTTTCATATGGGCTTTGTTGCTTCTCAGGTAGATGGATGCTTGCTTATCTTTCAGCCTTTAAGATCACCGATGCTATGTCTTTTGATAGTTGGGCACCATCAGCTTTCTTCGCCACAGTTGCTTATGCATCCATTTTGTCTTCAGCGATCGAGTTGGAAAGGTGAGCATCACAGAATGTCAGGTTATTAGAATAAAATGTTCTTGCACTGAAGCAGTACTTGAGTTAAGAGCTATGTCCATGTGCTACCTTAATATTTAACATATAGTATATGTGCATAGATCTGTCTCTATCATTATATGTATATTTACCTATGTACATGCCTATATTTATACCTCTATGAATGTCCTCTGTCTCGTAGGTCTTTCTTCTATTTCCTTTTCCTTTCCTCTTGTCCCAGTATCATTCAGCTTTCATTAATTCCTGTGGGCGATAGTGTACTTAATCAACCCTGTCAGGTACCGTATACTCTCCTTGCCATCTATTTTAGATCACTGTTGTTTCCTTGTCCCTGGGTTTGTTGGCTCCCCCTCCCTTTACCCCACCTCCCCCTCTCCCATGTTCCCCTGAAACTGTCAGTCTTATTGTTTTCTCTGCAGTATTGTTTATCCTATCTCTCTAATACAGATAGACATGAAAAAAACAAAAGCAAAATCAACAAAAAAATAAAAGCCTATAAATAGTTCCAGGCCTGTCTGTTGACCTTTATGAATGTTTTCCAATCGAGTCTGATAAGGTCCCATGCCCTGCCCCCAAAGTCTATTTTCAGTGCTTTGCTTCCCTTGCTGCTCTGTTGCATGCCCTTTGTCACAGACATTCTTTTAAATATTTTAAAGTCCTGATGGTTGAATAAGCATTTTCAAGAAACATCAACACCAAAAATAAAGTCACTGCTTTGTAGTCTGCTCCGACTCCTAGAAACCCCATGTGTTGCAAAGTATAATTGTGCTCTATCGGGTCTCTTGGCTGTAATCTTGACATTAGTACATTGACCAGTCTTTTGCCTGAGCAACAGTTGGGTCCATCTGAACCCCTCGTCTTTAGGTTAGTATGTCAGCGCAGACTGTGGGTGTGAAGCAAAGTCATACCTAGAAGTGCCGAGCTCCTGGAATAGATGAGCTGTCCTGTCACCAGGCAGAGGGAGCAATTCTACCCCTCAACAGATTTATATTCAGCCCTCCGCTCCCCGCCCCCCCCACCCCGCCGCTGGTTCCGAGAAACAGTCATTTGGTTTTTACAGTAAGACAAGGGTTGACAAATCTTCTCTACAAGAAGACAACTAGTAAATAATTTAAGTTTTGTGGAACAGACAAAGCAGCCTTCTTGTTGTTAGACATGCAGTTCAAAATAAGAAACACCACTGTCGCTCATGAGTTACAAAGAGACAGGCTGTGAGCCGTTGTTAAAGTCTGCTGATCCCTGCCTAGAACACGAGTCTGCTCTGGAGTTTATTCTACTCAAATGAAAACTGGAATTTCCCTGGTCCCCAAACATCCCTGCTTCTTTACATAGAGATCTCCTTTAATACTTTCTGATTGCTGATGTCCTATGGACTTTGGCTAAGAGAAGAGAATATCAGAAAGATGTTCACTTGTATCTTATGCAAAGGCATTTGACCGTGGGTATCATAATGACCTATGGATAGCATTAAGAAAAACAGGAATCCCAGAGCCCTTAAGCCCTTAATTGTACTCATGTGGGATATACATATATATCATATATATATATCAAGGGAGTACTGAGGAGTGGTTTTAAAATAAGAAAAATTCTGATTCAGTGTTTTATCCTTTCACCACACTTAGTTCATCTATATGCCGAGCAAATTATCTAAGAAGTTGGACTATTTGAAGAAGAATTTGACACCAGGATTGGCTTATTAACAACCTGCGATATGCAAAGGACACAAACTGGCTTGCTGAAAGTTTTTGCTGATAAAGTAGATCAAGGCCTGTAACCTTGACCATGGATTATAATAATATAAAAAACTCAAAAACTCACTGCCATCAAGTTGATTCTGACTCACAGTGATCCTATATGTCAGAGCGGTTTCTGTGTGTTTTCTAGACTATAACTCTTTTTGGAATTAGAAAGTCTTGTCTTTCTAATGCTAACTGCTAAAAAAAAGAAACAAATAAAACAAAAACTGAAATCCTCACAACTGGGCCAGAATACAGCATCATTATAAATGAAGAAAAGGCCAAAATTATTAGAGATTTAATTTTGCTTGAATCCAGTCAATGTTCATGAAAGCAGCAGTCCAGAAATCAAAGATCCCATTGCATCAGGCAAATCCACTACACAAAAGTTCTTTAAGACATCCAGGAGCCAGCATGTGACTTTGAAGATGAAGCTGCCCCTGACCCAAGACATGGTATATTCAACTGCTGCATATGCATGTGAAAGTTGAACACTGAATAAAATGGGAGAATGGGTGCATTTGAATTATAGTGTTTGGCAAAGAATACTGGAATTACCATGAAATTCTAGAAGAACAAGCAAATCTGACTTGAAAGAAGTATAATTAGAACATTGCTTAGAAGCAAGGTTAGGGAGATGTGGCATCAGATACTTTGGCCAAGTCATCAATAGAGACCAGCCAGTGAAAAGGGCTTCAGACTTGGTAAAGTGAAGAGTAATTAAAAAAAGGAAGACCATGAATGAGATGAATTGACACAATTACTATAAAACTGCCTCAAGCAAAACAATGGTTGTGAGTATGACAGCATAGTATCAGGAAGGGTTTGGTTCTGTTGTGCATGGTGTCCATAGGAATCATAACCCCCATGACTGCATCTGACAGTAACAGTAGTATCCCCTTGTATGGGATAGTATTCCACTCCACTGTATGCATGGTCCACAGTTTGTTTATCCATTATTTGTTGATGAGCCCTTAGGTGTGTCTATAATTTTGCTGTTATGAATAATGCTACAAAGAACACAGGTGTGTGTCTGTCTGTCTCTAGGTTATGTCTCTAAGAATGGAAATGGGATCACAAGGTATATATATATATATATATATATATATTATATATATATATATATATATATATAATCTTTTTGAGGAAGTCCCATATTGGTTTTTTGTGTTGGTTGTTCCATTTGACAACCCTATCAGCAATGTCTGAGCTCCCATAACCCCATAAGTTTCCTAGCATTTGTTGCTTTGTGTTTTTATAAACCGATTCTCTTTTTTGTTGTGGTGAGATGGTACTTCCTGGTCACTTTGATGTTCACCTCTCTACTGGCTAGTATCAGGAGCATTTCTTTTAAAGCATGTCTTATTGTGTCTTGGGTGAAGGTTTATGGAATACATTAGTTCCTTATTACCATGATGAACTGCCTAGCTCATGGAAAAAGTAAAGCTGAGTGTTTTCATATAGGAGGCTGACTTGTGGAGTTGAGTGCCTCCGGACACTTAATTGGGGAAACGGGGCTTGAGCCGAATGCCTTCTGGTTGAGGCTTTCCATGGAGTGGTATTCTTTCTCCCTCAGGCATTTATTAGCAGACCTAAGAAAATTTCATAACATGTCCTGATAAACAGCTCAACCCTACGTATGTCTCAATGGCATTACAATTGGTTAACTTCCTTCATAAACCCTTTAATCATGAATTGTGTCTGTGGGTCCAATGTAGCCATAGCAATGGATCTTAGATCGTAGAGAGGCAAAATAGCGAATCTTAAGCAAGGTAAAGTGCCATTTAAAATTGTATTTGCAATTTTGTTTTATGACATCATCGGCAAACCCTTCAATGCAATAGCACCCTTCCCAACTCTACGCTGCCTTCCCTTTTTCCATTTATTTTTCATCTTTGTCCTTTTCTGCCTTCTAACGTGTATTTTTAGGCATCTATTGCCCTTTTGTTCTAGGATGGTTATTGGTTCTCAGATTCCTCACTGGGATTATGTTGAAAGGTGATCTCCTGCAGTGGAGTCAGTTCCACATCTGTTGGGTGGCTGAGGGCCATCGTCTTGGGAATTCCACCGGTCCCTATCTGACAAGTAACTCTGGATTTTTTTCCCCTTTTTTTCCCTTCACTGAAGTAGGAAAGAATGGGCCACCTCAGTAGTCCCTGAGGAAAAACTGTTATTCCAACAGGTACTTTTGCAAACCTGGTTCCCCTTGCTTTTGCAACATCATGTAGAGCTAGTGATCGATTCCGGGTCTTTCATGATTTTAAATAATTTTTCCTTCATTCTCTCTCCCTTGGGCTAGGACCATCTATGTCTGTGGTCCTCAATCCAGGGGTTGGGATCCCTATGGTGGTCGAATGACTCTTTCCCAGGGGCCGCCTAATTCATAACAATAGCAAAGTTATAGTTATGGAGTAGCAACAAAAATAATTTCATGGTTGGGGAGTTCCCACAACATGAGGAACTGCATGAAAGGGTCATGATACTAGGAAGGTTGAGGACCCCTCTTCTATTGTAATAGCAACCAACATTTGTAACCGCACCTCCTAGCTCTTCTGGTCTCAGGGTAGTGGAGAGGTTTGTGTAGACTGTCAGTCCTGTGGACTCAGTCATTTTGTCGTGTCTTTGATTTTCTTTTTAAATTTTCTTTATTTATTTTCAGTCTTTGATTTTCTTCACACTACTTTGCTCTGACAAGAAGAGTCCAATGATTGCATCTTGGACACTTGCAAGCTTTTAAGACCCCTGGTCAGTACTTGTAAAAGTAGGAGGTAGAAAGTTATTTTTGTGAATTATGTCTTTTTTTCCGTATCTTTTTACTGGAGGCTTATATAGCTCTTATCACAATCTGTACATACATCCATTGTGTGTCAAGCACATTTGTACATTTGTTGCCCTCATCATTCTCAGAACGTTTGCTTTCTGTGTAAGCCCTTGGTATCAGCTCATCATTTGCCCCTCCCTCCACCTTTTCTCCCCCTCCCTCATGAACCCTTGAGAATTTGTAAATTATTATTATTTTGTCATATCTTACACTGATGTCTCCCTTCACCCAATTCCCCTTTGTCTTTACAGCAGGGAAGAGGCTATATGTAGATCCTTACAATCTGTTCCCTCTTTCTACCCTACCTTTCCTCCACCCTCTTGGTATCTGTACTCTCACCACTGCTCCTGAAGTGATCATCTGTCCTGGATTCCCTATGTTTAGATTCCTATCTGTATCAGTGTACATCCTCTGGTCTAGTCAGATTTGTAAGGTAGAATTGGGATCATGATAGTGGGGGGTAGTGGGGGAGGGGAAGCATTGAAGAACTAGAGGAAAGTATTGTGTTTCAACATTCCTACACTCCACCCTGACTGGTTTGTCTCCTCCCTGCAACCCTTCAGTAAGAGATGTCCATTACCTACAGATGGGCTTTGGGTTCCCAATTTGTACTTCCCCTATTTACAATGATACAATTTTTAGTTCTTTGATGCCTGATACCTGATCCCTTTGACACCTCGTGGTCACACAGGCTGGTGTGCTTCATCCATGTGGGCTTTGTTGCTTCTGAGCTAGATGGTGGCTTATTTACTTTCAAGTCTTTAATACCCCTGATACTATATCTTTTGATAGCTGGGCACCATCAGCTTTCTTCACCACATTTGCTTGTGCACACCTTTGCCTTCAGCAATCATGTTGAGAAGGTGAGGATCATGGAATACCAATTTAATAGAACACAGTGTTCTTGCATTGAGGAAGTTCTTGAGTGGAGGCCCAATATCCATCTGCTGCCTTAATACTAAAACCATAAATATATGCATGCTGATCTATTTCCCCATCATAATATATACATATATTTACCTATTTACATGCACGTATTTAGACCTCTATAAGTTTTTGCCTCTGTATTTTGCCTCCTATTTCTTTCTTCTATTTCCTTTTCTTCTTGTCCCACTATCATGCCAAGCCTTCATTTAAGTTTCAGTAATTTCTTTTGGGTTCTCTTAGCCTTGAACAACCCCTACTAGGCCTCTTACACCCTCTTTGCCACTGATTTTGGATCACTTGTTGTTCCTGGGTTCCTGGGTGGGTCAACCTCACCTCCTTTCCCTTATGTCCCCCTCTCCCATATCCATCTGGAACCATCGGTCCTTTTGGTTTCACTTTCAGACTTATTATCCAGCTTATCTTATTAGATAAACAGGCAGAGATAATAATATGCACACACAAAAAAACAAGACATAGCAAGATGAAGCGACAAAAGAAAACAAAACAATGACAATAGTAATTGACCTAGTAGTCCCTGAGACTGTTTTCCTAAGGATCCAGGTGCCTCAGTCCTTCCTTGACTTTGTTTATGGCTAAGAAGTTTTCATAAGTTGGCCCCCAATATGCTCTACTATGCATGGATTTGTTTATAGCTCATACTAATATGTATGCATATAGCCTCTTCCAAACTATGCTTTCTCTGGAGTACACTCCCATACACCTTCTGATATTTCCTCAGCTCACATAACCCACTCATAAACTATTGTTCCTATTGGAGAATTATTGATGTAATAGTATTCATAATTCTTGCCCTTTACTCTTATATACCACCAATGTCTATCTTTTCCTTTTCATATTGTACTGACCACTGTTTTACTGTCTCTCTCTTTACTCAATTTAATGCTTCCCTGTCTTTAGTTGGTGATTTTCTCTCCTTTTCCCTCTTACCCCAATACATATTAACAGATTTACCCATATTCATATTCATTTACCCATTTATTCATATTCACTGCACCCTTCTTCACAATAACGAAAAGATGAAAACAACCTCGGTGCCAATCAACAGAAGAATGGCAAGCAAAAAATGATACATACACACCATGGAATATTGTAAAACATTAATCAATAATAAGGAATTAATTAAACATTTTATAACATAGACGAACCTAAGGATTATGCTGAGTGAGATAATAGCAAAGGGACACATTTATAGACCACTATTACAAGGAGTAAAGAGAAGGTTTGTACACAGAAACATTAATTTTTTTAGTAAACTGTTTTATTGGGATATAATCCAAACATTAAACAATTCAATATTTCAATCATTGAAGAAGTGTGTACCATCAATGAATTTTGTTCACCATGATCAATTTTAGAATGATTTAGCTTTTCTCAAATTCCTTGTTATTAGGTTCTATTTCCTGCCAACCTTCCCTACCTAAGGAATCATTAACCTAGTGACTGTCTGAATATCATATACCAAAAAATTAAAATGGATAACAAAGAGTCAAAAGCTATCAATAATAACAAAACAAAATAGATAAAACCCCAGTTGAAAAGAAAAACAAAAAATCTTTAAAAGTAGAGCAACTTTAAAGTGAGGGAGATCAAAAGGGTGATCAAGTGATAAAGTGTTAGACTTTAACCTAATTATATATCTCATAATCCATTCTTCAGTGTATTCAGTATGATACCAAGGCTGCTTACATCCCTGTTCTACATTGAGAAGTATAATTCCCTGTTCATTTTCTTCTTTTTAAATAACTGGTAGAACCTTTAGAGGTGTCAAAAAGGAGATCTAATCAGATGTTACATTTTAGTCACTCAAATAAGACATTACATTTTAATCTACTATTCTCATCTCTACAACATGCTCTGTCTGATAATCAGACTTTTCACTTCTCTTACCTATGGTAAGAGGGAAACCATCAGACATTTAATCTTGGTGTATAGCCTGTAAGTGAATTTTGGGCTTTGACTATAATCTGTAACCTTCTACAAACCAGGTGCTTGCAATTTAATCTCTGGTATCATTCTCTCAGATTTGGATTATATTATTTAAAGTCCTTTAACTACAAAGACTGGTATCCTTCTTCCATGTGGATTTAGTTGATGCCTCATTTAGATGGCTGCTTATTCGAAGACAAACTTTTAAGTCCCTTGGTGCTACTCTTTCTGATAGCAATACATCATCTAGTCTCTCCACCATATTTTTGCTGTAGCACGATATCATCAGGGAGGGTGGCTATCAATCAGAGCCAGGTCATAAGAACTGATTGTTCTTAGATTGAGGCAAGAATTTAGTGGAAACCCCAAATCCATTCATCCACCAATGGTTTATTTATGGTATATATATGTATGTGTGTGTATACACACACACCTTAGAAACATCACTGTCATTTATGTTAGGGAACATTATCAGTCATCTCCCTGGAGCATAAGGTTATTCTGTTGATAGTATCATTAATTTATCCAATGGTAAAGATTTTAAAATGCAGTTGAGAAAAGATGATTGTGTAAGTACAAGCTGTCTACAAACCACAGTATGTGGATTATTGACTTGTACATATTAAATCCTTGAGTGGCTGAACAGTATTTACACAAACAATGGAGGTTGGTGGTAATAATATTCATTGACTGTGACAGAAGAACCAGGCCAACCAGATTAATGCATATCTTAATAAAGCAAAAAGGACAAGAAGTAGTAAGTATATGGTACTTTGACACCACTATTTCTATACGTTTGGTATAGCTGTCTTTGGCTTCTTCTCACATCATATAGTTTTAGCCTTACGTCCAAGGGCTACAGCTGAGTTTGAGGTACAGTCCTGCTTAGTGGTCCACTTAGAGAGGTTTCCACATTGAGTCCTTCCCGTATGGTCTATGAAGGATGTTATGTTCTTCAAAATCCAAGAGTATAAAGTTCCATTCATCTATAGCAGTGGTTCTGAACCTTCCCAAGGCTGCAGCTCTTTAATACAGTTCTCCATGTGGTGGTGACCCCCCCAACCATAAAATTATTTTTGTTGCTGCTTCATCACTGTCATTTTGCTATTGTTATGAATCAGGCAAGCCCTATGAAAGGGTTATTGACCCCTAAAGGGGATACGAACCACAGTTTGAGAACCACTGGTCTATAGCATATGGCCTGGGTAACCAGGGGCTGAAGAGAAACTAGATCTAATGTGCCCGCTCAGGAACACAGTACCAAGCCTATTCCCCCCTTGGGTTCCAAAAGTGGGTTTTCCTGTTGGGAGGTGGGTCCTTCCCATTTTTCTACCAACAGAAATACACTTACCTTCCGTAAGACATGGCTTGGATTTCCCATCAGGTTCCCTTTTCATTCTGGTAGATGTATCTTTTGGGGGGTGACCTTAATACATGTTTGTATGGCAGCAACTCAATGGTTATCTCTCATGCTCTTGGTCTTGCAAATCTGACCCCAGCTAAAGGGAGGTCTCCTGTGTCCAAGTGGTTTTGGGAGGGTGCTGTATAGAGTTCATGAGCACCAGTCAGAGTCTTCTGCTGCATTGCTTTGCTGAGTGGGTTAGGGGATTGCATAACCTGAGAGCAAGGGTTTGTCTTTATCTTGGTTTTATCCTTATAATAGTGGACCTATATTATATTTGTCTTTTGGTTACTAACTAATTTCACTCAGCATGGTTTCCAGATCCTTCTATGTCAAGAGATGTTTCATGGTTTTATCGTTTTTTAAGGAATGTGTTTTACTCCTTTGTGTGTATGTACCAACGTTTTTGCTTGTTTTGGTATTCCACTCTTCTACTGATGGGCACTTGGGCTATTTCCAGCCTCCTGCTGTTGTGAACTGTGGGGCAATGAACATTGGCGAGGTACGCCTGTTTGTCATCTGTCTTTTATTTCTTTGGGTTATGTGCCCAGCAATAGTATTGCTTAGTCGTATGGTATTTCTATCACCAATTGCTTTAGGTATTGCCATATTGATTTCCACAATGGTCGTACTTATTTACAAGCCCTCCAGCAGTGTATCAGTTTCCATCTCTCCACACCCTCTCTAGTATTTTTTATTCTCTGTTCTGTTTTTTTTTTATTTGGGGAATGATTGTGGGTGTAAGATGATATGTGATCATTGTTTTGATTTGCATTTCTAGGATGGCTAGTGAATGAGAACATTTTTTTAAGTAGTCATTAGCCATTTGAGTATCGTCTTTTGTAAACTGTGTATTTGAGTACTTTGGCCAACTTTTGAGTGTTTTTTGTTCAGTTTTTATATTGAGGTATTACAGAATTCTTTAGATTTTAGTACTCAATCCTTGTTCATTCTGTCAGTGCTAAAGATTTTTTGCAATCCATGGCTCTCATTTTAGTTTTTTGATGAACATAAGTAATTTTTTATGTATATAAGTGTTCTATTTTTAATAGGTCCCAGTCATCTATTTTATCATCCATTGCATTTGCTTCCTTTGTTATATGGTATCTGGTATTCCATAGAGACCCTGCAGAGGCCCTTAAGTTTGTTCTAATTTTTACATTTTTTCCATGTAATTTGGTATTTACATTTAGGTCTCTGTTGCATCTTGAGTTCATTTGTGTGCATAGGGAGAGGAATGGGTACTGTTTCAGTGTTTCGTGGATGCTTTTATTCCAGCACTATTTCTTGAAGAGGGCATTTCCTTCCCATGTAATGTTTTTTGGTTCTTTGTAAAAAATGAGTTGTAGGCATATGCTTTTATTTCTGAATTTTATATTCTGTTCCATTTGTCTATGTATCTATGATCATAACAGTATCAGGTTGATTTGACTATGGTGTCTGTGCAATATGTTTTGAGGTCAGGTAGCACAGGATCTCCTACTTTGTTCTTTTTGAGAATTTTTTTGCTTATCCTTGGCTTCTTCTCTCTCCATATTAAATTGATAATTAGCTTTCCCATTAGAAAGAAACATTCTTTAATGCAGACATCTGTTCATGTGTTTTTTAGCTGCCTGAATGTCCTTTTTGTTAAAGTGTCTGTTTCTGTCCTTTGTCCATTTATAAAATTTATTTAATAATTTTATTGGGGACTCTTACCACAATCCATACATCGTGTCAAGCACATTCTTGGGAACAAGAAAAGGAGGTTCTTATTCTCAGTTCATGTTGGCTTCTTGGATCTTGCGTCTGCATGAAACATCCAAACTTCTTTTCTATCTCAAACAAATTCCAAACACACAACATACATGTGAGTTAGCAAACTTAAAACAAGACTAAGAAAGTGCTTGCAGAGAGTACCATTTAAAATTAAATAGCGAACCTTCTTTCCCCAATTCTTAGAGCCTGCTTTGTCACACCTTTACAAAGTCAAAATTTCGGTAGCACTTCATTCTCCAAAGATCCAAGATTAATGCCACTCTCTTTTTTCCCCACCTCACTTCTCTACCCAGTCGCTCTCATCTATATCCTTCAACCCAGGGTCAAAACACAGATTTCTTTTGTGTTCTCGCCTTCTACTTTAAGCACATTACTAGGTATATCCCCCAAAGGTGGACCATTCTCTTTCTAAAAAGAGGAACTATACTTGAGATAATAAAGTTATCATTTCCTTACACACATCTTATACGGCGACCTCTCTTGGTCATTTTCTGTCCTTACTGTTTTCATTTAAATCAGTGAGTTAAAGGAAAAAGAGAAGAGTCATTTTTGTTGAGGTAGAGAAGATCGGGGATCAAGCACAGCAGGAAAGTTTGGGAGGTGTAGAGTATGGTTTACACAAATTCAACAAGAGCATGATGTTGGAATGGTAAGAGAGGTATTACCATAAACAAGACGATGGAAAGCAGGGGAAGGAAATATATCTATCCTGCTGGAGTAGGTTCTAGTTTGAGGTATTGCATGAGGATAGTTTAGTCCTCGTATAGAATAAAAATTCACGAGGCTAGGGAAATCCTCTTTGATATGGAAATAACTACTAAAGAAATCTGCTTCTTCCTTGCACTAGCCTCCTGGTGCCACAGCTGTTCTGAGAGCCTGATTTGGCTCCATGGCCCAATTTGGCTCTGCCCTAAGTGGGTGTGGAGGCACAAATGAGGTTGGTTGGAAGGAAATTGATTACCGAGGCTATAAATTGTACAAGTCAAATGACGCACCGTAGGGGTGCCAGGGGGAGGGCGGAGGCCATTTTTTTGCTGTTATTTTCTGGCGTTGACTTTGGAATTTCCCCATCATTCTCTCTCTCTAACAATAGATATTAGCATTTTCATATGTCTTGGAAGTTAAAGCAAGATGTGGGAAATTCAATTGTTGAGGACTACAGCACTCTAATTGTACTCTTCTGAGATTTCCAGAGCCTTCGGAAAATGTGCATTGACAAATAGCTTAACATAATTATTGGTGGTGTTTCATTTCCCAGGATGGCCTAATTTCTAACCCACTCTCTCACCCCAATATATTTGCTCTGCTAGAGAAACTCCCCATGGCTTCAAAGGTTAGGGAGAATGTAGCAAAGGTGCCAAAGATTGAAGTCAGAGTCTATCCGTGCTGACATTTTCACTTTCTTTTTAAATTTTTGTCTTAGAGTCCCTGGGAGGTAAAAAGGTTTACAGTAATAACCACAGGGTTTGAAGTTTGAAGCCTTTCAGGGGTGCCTCAGAAGAAAGGTTTGGTGATATACTTCTCAAAAAAAAGTCATTGAAAATCCTGTGGCGCACAAGTCACTCTGACATAGATGGAGTTCTTCTGAATCAGAATGGACTCAGCAACAGCTGGAACTGTGTGTGTGTGTGTGCCTGCATGGGCCAACAACACAGTCAATAGGTTGCTTCTGGAAAATCACAGTTTGTTGCTGGGGAGTGTCATCAAATCACAGAGAGCCCATGCACAAAGAATGGAACGCTACTAATCTTGTTCCATCATCACAACTGCTGCTGTGTTTGAGCCCATTTGTTGCAAACTTTATGCTAATCTAGCTGCGTGAGGAGCTCTCCTTTTCACTGATCTTTTCCTTTACAAAGCATGAAGCCCTTTCCCTGGACATGTCTCTCCTGGTAGCATGGACAATTGCGTGAGATGAAGTCTTAGCATATTCAATTCCAGAAGAACCTACTGGCTGTACTTCCTCCAATATTGATTTGTTTTTTCACCTTCTGGTAATCCATAGGACTTTAAATATTCTTCACAAATATCAAAATCCAAAAACATAAAGTCTTCTGCAATCTTCCTTACTCATGACACTATATGTACAGGAGGCAACTCAAAACATATAACTGTTGTCAGGTCCACTTTAGTCTTCTAAGTGGCATCTTTGTTCTTTAATACTTTAAAGAGGCTTGTTTTTGTTTTTGTTTCTTTTATACAGCAGATCCCTCCAGCACAATCCATCATCTGGTTTCTTGATGGTTGTTTCCATCAGCATTGACTATGGATCCAAGCCAAATGAAATCCTTGACAACTTCAATCTTTTTCTCATTGTAATGATGTTGACTATTGGCTCAATTGTGAGGATTATGATTTTTTTAATTGAGTTGGTATCCATTCTAAAGGCTGTAATCCTTGATCTCCCAATTTCGAGCAAGTTCTCTTGGCTGTTGTAAGCCAAGTTGTGGTATCCTCATACCACAGATTGTTAATAAGGTTCCTTCATACCTGATGTTGAACTCTTTTTCATGTCACTCATTTGCTCAGCATACAGATCAAATAAACATGGTGAAAGGACCTAGCCCCAAATGCCTATGGCTCCTGATTTTAAACCCATGGTATTCCCTTCTTTGGTTCCAAAAATAGCTCCTTGGTCTAAAAACAGCTTCCACATGAGCATAATGAAATGTTCTTGAACTCATATCCTTCACAATGTTATCCACAATGTGTTATCATTTACACCATAAGAGCCTTTGCATAGCCACAAATCAAAAGTTCACATTTTCCTAGTATTCTCTACTGTCAGTCAAGATTCATTAGGCTTCAGCAATGATATCCATCAATGTACATCGTATTCAGAATCCTGCTTGAATTTCTAACGGCTACCTCTCAGTGTACCACTGCAAATGGTTTTAAATTATTTTCTGCAAGAGTTTACTTGTACTTTATATTAATGATATTCTCCAATAATCTTGACTTTCTGATGGGTCCCTTTCTTTGAAGCAGACACAAATATGGATTTCCACAGTTGACTCATCAGGTAGCTGTCTTCCAAACTTTTTGGCATAGACTGGGTGCGTCTAGTTCTGTAACAGCTTGCTGAACATTCGATCAAATCCTGGAACCTTGTTTTTTTTTTTTTACTAATGCCACCACTCATTGATCAGTTTGTCATACTGTGGATAATGCTGTGATGTTGTAAACTATGGCATCAGTATTTCAAATACCAGCAGAGGGAACTTGCAGACACATCAACTAATGGATTATCTATTGCCAACATTATAAATAACAATAAAGCATCATCAAAACTGTGTCAGAAGGTGTGCCCGCATGTTGGAAAACACTCAAAATGTCACTTGGGAAGAGCTGCTTCTTCAAAGGAGAGTCGATTTTAATGATGTGCTTGGCATTACACTTTAACAACCTTAATTTTTAGGTGGAATATGAGTCAAAATGAGAAGAAACAGCTACAAACATCCGTGATTAATTGGAACATGAGTGTGGCAGTCATGTGTTTATGTTAATTTTATGACTGAAATGTAGGGGTGGAGTCTGGCCTGTTAATCTGGAGATAGCCATTGAGTATCCGATGAGGCCTCTATGTGGACATGGCTTTCACCTGAGACTCCTGGGAAATCTCACGATATTTCCCTCATGAAGATGAGAAGCTATCTTCCCCAGTTGTTGAGAGTTAGTTTCGGAGATGATTAATCATAGGCAATACAGAATGGCGGCGTCCGGGAGGCTGGAGTAGCTGGCAGAGAGACCACATGGCTTTGCCCTGATGGAGCCAGACCTCTGAGGCTGGAGCAGCCATATGGAGGCCTCTGCCGGTGATGAGGTGCTTCTGCCACCATGGGATGCTGTTGATGGACCCTGAGCCCTGGAAGCGAGGAGCCATGGGGAGACCCCTGTCGGTGCTGGGACTCTGTATCCACTGACCTGTGACTTTGTGAGTCAGAAGGAGACTTTATGGACTGGTTCCGGGCATATGGGTTAATATCGGACTTGTAACTTTGAGCTGGACTGGGCTGGGATGCTTTCTCAATGTCCTGTTCCTCTTCAATATAAACCCATTCCTTATATCCATATGCCTGACTTTGAAATTTGTTCCTCTAGTCTATCCAGACTAACACAATGAGTTATATTGAATATGAATCTAAGAAGAATGGCAGTTGTTAAAAATGAAACCAAATACATAGAGAACAATACTCTAAGAACAGATGTAGGCCATTTGGGGCTGAACAATATGAGGAATGAAAAATCAAAGTGAAATAGCATCATATTAATCAACCAAAGGAACATTTCAAGGTGTACCTTGAAATACTGTGCTGGCTGTGAGAAAGTGTCTGTATATGCCCGTAGGAAACCAAAATGCAACTACTAATTATATTTGCTTCCTAACCACTAAAACTAGTCGTTAAAAAAATCAAAGGATTTTATGTACTCAAGATGCATTGATAATGATTGGCAAGTAGATTGAGAAAGACAAAGTTGAAAAATCCGTAATTGGAAAATAGGGTCTGGGATACGAAAACAAAACTCAGGATTATGTGATATAATTTTGCAAAAGCAATTGCTTCATCACTATAAATTTTGTTTTCAACAACATACATGGGGACTATATACATCGAGGGAGGCCTAGTGGTGCACAATCAGCATTGGACTGCTAACCATAAAGTCAGCAGTCCAAATCTGCCAATCAGTTCAAAAGAGTAAGATGATGCTCCCAACACCAACAGGTTTTGCTGCCCAAACCCACAGGGGTAACTCTGAGTTGGAATTGATTGAAGGCAGTGAGTTTTTGCATACAATTTGAACTTGTTACTTGGAGTACCCAGGAATCAGCTTGATCCCATCTGTGGATAGAGATGATGGAGAAACTCAATATCATCAGTCAAAATAAGACCAGAGAGTGGGAAGCAGAGCATCAATTGCTCATATGCAAATTCAGCTTGAAGCTGAAGGAAATTAAACCAGTCAACTAGGGCCAAATTATGTCCTTGAGTCTATTCTACCTGAATTTAGAGACCATGTCAAATGTAGATTTTCTACATCAAACGCTAATGGACAAAAACCAGATGTTTCATGGGATGATATCAAGAACATCATGCATGAAGAAAGCAAAAGGTCATTGAGAAGACATGAAAGAAAAAAGGGACCAAAATAGATATCAAAAGAGACTCAGAAATTTTCTCTAAAAAGCTAAAGTGCATGGAAAAACTAAGGAAATAAAAGAGTTTAACAGAGAATTTCAAAGGGCAGCTGCGGAAGACTATGTATTGTAGTGAAATATTCAAAGGCCTGGATTTAGAAAGTTGAAAAATAGAACTCACTCAGCTGATTTCAAAGTGAAAGAAACGAAGAAAAAAATTGGTAAGCCACATGTTGAGATCGTGAAGGATTCTATGGGCAAAATATTGAACAGTGCATGAACATAAAATATAATAGAAGGATTATAAAATCACTGTATGAAAATGAATTAGTTGATATTCAGCCAGTTTATGAAGCATCATATGATTGAGATTTATGGTATTGAGAGGGCAATTACTATATTTAGTGTAATAAAATGTATACATAATGTCATTGAATTCTAATGGAGAATTAGAATTCTAGTGTGGAGAATGTCGAAATGGCATATATATGTATGTTTATTTAAAAATATATTTGAGATTATCGTGGTTGGAATACAACCCAACAGAATGTACAAATGATCAGACTCTATCAGTAACATCATCTGCAAATTAAATGTTGCTGAAGACCATTATTTACATCATCATAGAAGTCCCTGGTCGTGGAGTTGCCAGAAATGCAAACCAGACTCAGAAGAAATAATAGAACTAATGATATCCTTGCTAAAGTTAGATGGATGGGGGCCCATCTGGAATTTTGACCAGCAAGAGTGTTTCCTAGTTCAACATGGTGCCCTGCCCAATTTCACATAGATGAGGTTGTCTTGGTTTGCATTTTGCAATTAACCCTCAGAATAAAGTCGTAGTTGCTAGGTGCCATGAAGTTCATTAGGACTTATGTACAACACTGCCCGAACCTTCCCATCCTCACTGTGACTGTGCTGCGTGAGTCCCTGGCTGCAGTCACTGTGTCAATCCATCTCTTTGAGGCTCTTCCTTTTTGGGTGATCCTCAACTTCACTGGGCCTGACATCCTTTTCCAGTGACTGGGCTTTCCTGGCAACATGTCCAGAACATGTGAGATAAAGTCATCCCATCCTGGCTTCCTTCCAAGGAACATTCTGACTGTACTTCACCTGAGAATTCATGGGAAAACATTGTATGTTTTTTAAAAAAAATTGTTCACCCCCCCACTTTTTTTTTAAGCACTCTTGTGTTTTAAAAATATATACTGTTCCATTTTACTGTCTAGAGTTTTGTTGGGAAATTTGCACCGATATTAATGATATATATTGGCCTATCATTTCCTCTTGCCGACGTGTTTGCCTGACCTTGGGAGTAGGGTTCTGCTGGCTTCAAAAAATGAATTAAAGTATGTTCTTTCATCTTCCATGTCTTGGAACAGTTTGACAAGAATCAATGTCAATTTTTCTCTGTAAGTTTGACAAACTTCTCCAGTGACTTCATGTGGGCTGTGTTTTTTTTATGGGGGGGGCTGGTGTCAATTTTTTTAATCTTTATGATTTCTTCACTTTTATTGGTTATGATATTATGACTTTGGTCAGGTTTTTTTTAACATTTATTTGTGCTAGTTTAGGTAGGCAATGTGTTTCTTGATAGTTGTCCATTTCTTGTGGGTTTTCAAATTTGTAGGAGTGAATTTTTAAAATAGTATTTTCTTATGATTCTTTTTATCTTGGTTGATTCAGAGGGCTTCAGTTTTATGGAGCAATTTGCGTAATGCTAGATGAAACTCAATACCTGCTGTCTACATTGTACATTTTCTGTGTTGTCCATTGAAGTTTGATGCCTGTTTCTCTCTCTTGGACTGATTTTCTTTCTGCAATCAGCATGATGAAAAAGAAAACAATGCTCATAAGTGAAGTCAGCATATAGGACTAGCTGAGCCAGAGGAAATTGGCAGCTGCAGGAATTCTGTTTTCACTTGACATTAAGTGGCATTAATTATACTGCTATGTAACTAAGTATAACCACACGGTCACAGAACAGTGTTCTGCTCTTGTCTTAGGGGCACTGAGATCTTTCTGGCTTGTGGTTGTGGGGACCAGACCTTCTTGTTCAGTTTGTGGCAAGCACGGTACCATTTAACCCAGGGCCTCACTTTAGGCCACGGGTCATCGGTTGCCTTCTCTCAGCTGAGAAGGGAGCAAAGCCTGGAACATCTCACCGGCAGCTGGTTTACCAGGTGAGCCAAAAGACACTACCCTCTGGTCCAGAGAGTGAGGTGTGCTAAATGTGTCTACTCTGGAAAAGCTTTCCCTGCAGACCTTAAGGTGAGCTTTGAAAAATGAGGTCACTGCTCCATTTGGATTTTCATATTTTCCCATTAAATTTTGAAGAGTTACAGACCAAAGCAACATCTAGAAAGCATGGCTTGTGTATAGTCCCACTTATGAATGAGGTGACACAAGTTCTTGTAACACCAGGTCAGGAGATGGGAATTTCTCAGCACATCCAGGGATAACACTTTTCTCTACAAACCAAGACATTAGTGCAAGAGAAAGAATACTGCTCTAGTCTCCTTTCTACTTCTAAGTAGCCAATGAGGTCTTGAAAAGGCAAACTACTAATTCTCTAACCCACCCACGAGTTAGTTATCTATGAGGTTAGGATAATGACTAGCAAAGGCAGGGCCTAAAGAGTTAAACGCTAAATACCATGTCCTTCCCAGTCCTAAACTCTGGAATTCAGGGGGTTTTGTGTGTTTGTTCCTCAAAGCTGAGGTTTTGTTTTCATTTAAGGAATCCCGGGACTTGGTATATGGCAATAACTCATTCATCTTGGATTGAACACATAATCAAATAAGTGTAACTGCAGTGCTAAAAGTACACATTTGCACAAATAAACCGCAGTGCGGCTACCCCATTAGCAGGGCCTTTCAAAGAATGAGATTCACTAGACAGTTCTGCATACCAAGGGGCCCAGAAAAGACCTTGGGTTTTCAGAAGCTATGAGGTAAAGGAGGATAGGTGGGGACATTCCTACCTTACAAAGAACTTGGGAGCCTGAGAATACTGGCAGGAATGCAATCACTCCCAGTAAAGCAAGACTATCTTGTTTGTGCAGATTAGTGAAGACTTAAAGATAATTAAAATGGTCATTCTTGTACGTTTGAACTTGGTTCTACCCTTTTTTAAATCCCTTAAATTAATGGCCTTCTGATGTCAAGAGAAAGATGCATTTATTCATTCTCAGACTACATGAGATTTGTACAAGATTTAGGAAAAAAGTAGTTCATATAGGTGAAAGCTCCTGCTTAGTATTTGAAAGCAGTGACTTGGAGGTCCTTGGGATTGTGATCTGACCTGTGGGGGGAATAGGAACTGAGGTCCCCAGGCAGCATGTGGAGATCCTCAAGCAATCACAGAGGGTCCAGAGAAGCCCGATAGAGTAGGTTCTTACCAAGGGAAAATTAATTTCAGCAGAGAGGAGTAAGGTGCAACGACTTCTCTCTGCTAATAATAGACTGAAACCAAACTCACTGCCCCAAGTTGATGCCTCTCCCAGCAACCCAGCTGAACACAGCAGAACCCCTCTGTGAATTTCTGAGACTGTCATTCTTTATGGGAGTGAAAGCCCTATTTCTCTGCAGAGCAGCTGGTGGCTGTGAACTGCCGAACTGGTGATTAGCAACCCAAGGTGTAACCACTACACCATCAGATAGCCTCAGAAGTAACAAATTGCTCATTTCAAGGATATGTTGGGAACCCACTCTTTTATTTCCCAATTAAAAAAAAAACTTTCTTTTTTATTTGTGGGTGGTGGTGGTGGTTAAGGTGACAGTGGAGTTGTCCGATTGACTTGACTGACATTTGGTTTCTGAGTGGTAAGAATGACACCATGTCTGGTCACCAGGAATGACCTTGGCACCTTTGGGAACTTTTCAAAACATGGAACATGAGGTTCATTTTCCTGGTCAGTCAGAACCTGAGGCACACATTTTGTGGCAATCCTTCTCATTCCCAAATCTTCGCTTACAATTTGCTGAACTGAGTTCCATGAGAGTTCAGATGTAACTTCGCCATCTTTTCAACGGTCTGTCGTTGGTCTTTGAGTCCAAATGTCTACATTTTCCTCCATTTGGGAAGTTGACAGACAGCTCGAACAAGGTTTGTCATCAATGGATATGTCACTTCTTTTGAAATGAAAGAGACACTTGTACACTTGGAGTTTCTTCCCATAGCGCTGACGCTGTAAATTGTGTTCAACTTCACAACAGGTTCTGGGGCATTCTCCAGCAGGGGACAACATTTCACAGCTGTGCACTGTTCTCTCAATTCCTCCATCACAAAACAAGAGGTTCGAGTGAACTCAGTGCTCTATGTTCACCTAGCAGGAAAATATGGGCACTGAAAGCTCTCACCCAGGACAGCTTTTTTTTTTTTTTGAGTGCCTCCTTGTACTCCAAACGGAGTCCTTGAGGGGTAACGGACTATGCCCTCAGCTGCTTACCACAAGGTCAATGGTTCAAATCCACCATCTGTTCTGTGGAATAAAAAGCAAGGCTATCTATTCTTGTAAAGATTTAAAGTCCGGGGAACCCAAAGGGAGGGTTCTATGCTGTCCTACAAGGTTTTTATGAAATGGATCGATTAGATAGCAGTAAATTTGGTTTGGTGAAATCTTGAATCAGTGCCCAATACATCAAAATCAAACTCACTGCCATCAAGTCGATTTCAACTCATAGCAACACTGTACAGAAGAATAGAACTTCTCTCAAAGATGTCGAAGGTCTATACATCTCTAAGGGAGCTGATGACCTCCCCCTTCTCCTGTGGAGCTCTTAGTGGGCTAACCTTAGCAGATCAATCCACTATGCTATCAAGGGTCCTTACACAATGCATCAAGGGACCCCCTTATCTTCTGGTTTATAGTCAGGTCAGTTGATTTGAAGTGCTGGTAGATTGGGGAAGGTGGAGGAAGAGAGACACCCATTTAAAAATCTGTCTCATGTGTCCCTCTTTTCACTACTGATCCAGGCTCCATCCCTACTCCTCTAGTGTTCTGTCAGAGACCCTATGGAACCCCTCCATCATAACGTCATCACTCTTTGGGCTCCAAGAACCTTATTTCTTCCCTTTAGACTTACAAATAATAATAGATTTCTTTGTTGGTAAGTATTAGATGCCTCATTATTATTTACTCCTCTGAAAATCATCCCTTAATAAATTCCATCAAGTACGCCTTTTTGTCTCTGGCACCTATTTCTGTCTGAGATTCTGACTGACATTGGAAGTTTCCTTCTAATCTGTACAGCTGGACCACATAAGTTAGCAGAGAAGCTAAGTATAGATGGCACTAAATATTTGTAGCAAACCATTGTCATTTCAGCTGTGGATCAATGAGATTTTCAGGACTAGCCAATGATGATATCACAAGAATTTATTAGACTGTGCACTATGGTTATTGGTTTCTTGGCTCAAAACTCTTTGGTCCCTAGAATGAATTCATGCCACATTTCTCACTCCTCTCCTGCACATGCCTCTTGCCCCAGGCTGAGAGTAGCTTCATTTTCCTGCTAACCAACCTTTTGGTGAGCTAGTCCTCCACTCAGAGACCCTCCCCTCTCTCTATTAAGAGGTAGGTAAAAAGAAATTAAGATCTCTGCTCTGACTTCAGGCTGTTGTTAGGTGGCATTGAGTCTATTCAGCCTCCAATTGGCTCTATGTACAATAGAATAAAGCATGGTCTGGCCCTGAGTCATCTTCACAATCAATCCTAAGTTGTGCCTATTGATGCATCACTGTATCCATCTTGAAGTTTGTGAGATATTCAATTTTCTTTACTGACATAACTTAAATGCAGTCCTCAGTTTTCAATCTTTGATTTATTGCCCAACTTTCACATAGGCGGTGATTAAAGATATCAGGTCTTGGGTCAGGTACATCTGAGTCCTCAAGTGAAACCTCTTTGCACTATAAGTCTTTACAGAGATCATATGCAGCTTTTCCTAGCAATTTATAATTTTATTTCTTGACTGCTGCTTCAATGGACATTGATGCTGGATTCAGCTAAAGTGGAATCTTTGAAAATTTCCATTTTGTTTCCTCCGATTTATCATGGTACTATACATTTGCCCAGCTGTGAGGATTTCTTTATGTGGAGGTATAATTCAAGGGCTGTAGACTTTGATCTTCATTGCTAAGTGCTTCAAGTCTTCACTTCAGCAAGTATAGCTGTGTCATGTGTAGTATACCAGTTAGTGATGAGACATCCTTCAATCCTGATGCTAATCTCTTCTTCACATATTATAACTTCTCAAGTGATTTGCTCAGCATATAGAGTGAATAAGTATGATATAAAAATTATTGGTAAATAAATACAATATGAAGTAAATATAATTATTCCTAAAGGATAGCCGAATCTCTTGGCTATTAAGTGGTAATGCCAAGGTTCACACACATGTATACATGCATACACACACATGCACTTATGCACACACATACACACATTTTCTGCAAAGCACTTCTCATTCTTCAGTTTATTAAAAGTAATGACACATAAGCAAATAACTATAGTTTAAGGCAGCCATATGCACCTTATCATTAGGAAAACTGTATGCCAGGTAGACAGAAGAAAGGCACTGCTCTTTATCAGGTGTTTATCTATTGAAATACAGGTGTTAGGTCCTGGGTAATGCAGAGGTGCACAACCTAGACTTGTTTAAGGGCAGTCAGATTCTAATAACTGAGCCAGACTCATGCAGAGAAAATTTCAAAATAATGTGAAAAATACTGAAGTTGCTAACACTGGGTTTGGAGAAAGTTTCCTATAGGTGAAAGGGTTTGAACTATAGCTTAAAGGATGACTGGGGTTAATTGACTGAAAAAAAATTAAAGAAGAACCCTCCATGAATAAGAAGAACATGGGCAAAAGTTCTGTCTATGTTAGACTAGCCATGTGCCTCCATGTTTTTGACATGTTGTTATTGTCTGTGTCTTGGGGACAAGAACTACGTCTTCTTTTCAACACTGTCTCCACATCTCAACAAGACAATGCTGAGGGAACAGGAAGTGATCAGCAAAATATTTTAGTTGGTCAAATGTTTCCTGCTCTCCCTTGAGAGAGATAGGAATAAAAACAAAAACAAGTCATACCATGTCTCTCTGAATCTTAGACCAATGCCAGATTGCTGCCTGGGGAAACAAAGTTAAAACAGTGAAGTATGGTTAGGCAAATCTTTTTTTTTTGCAGCCTCAGAGGTGTGCATTTGGAAATGTGATTCAGGATGGATGGGACTCCACTCATGTGAACACTCTGCCCAGATTGGATGGCCCTGGTGTCTGAAGTTCTCCTAAAGTGAACTTCAACACACCAGGAGGTAATTTCAGTGGAGCATATGAAGAGCAGGAACACACTCCCTAATTTCAAGGGGGAGCAAACGGAAACACGTGGGGAAACATCTTGTTTAGATGACTTATTTACAGCTTTTCTTTTTCCTTTGTTCACTTGGAGTATTAAATAATCTCCAGGGTTTTTACATAACTGAAATTGCCTTTAAGTTGTGCTGGAAGATGTCACTGACTTTACGGGGAGTCCTCTTTTCTCATAATTGTGCGCCAGACTTATTTCTGATACATTAGCAGATAAAAACTGTCTATAGCAGATGAGTTAGTGAACTATCTCATAGCCAAGCAAACCTAAAGTCTTTATCAGCTGTGAGGGGAATAGTTCCATTTGCTTTTAAATGGCATTTTCAGAGTGGTGCATATCATATAACAAAACTATTTTAAAATCTGAACCCAGATATTGTGAGATCTTTTCCCTGTGATGTGCGACTGCTCTGCAGTTCTGCAAACTCTTAGTGAGCTTCTAAAGTTGTTTGTTTTGTAACTAAGGCACTAAGTGTCTCATTCAAGTGGCAATAGGTGGATAATCCTCTATAAAACTTCTTGGATGTGTTCCTTGTAAATGCTAATTACGGAGAAGAAAATGTTATAGGGTTTCTTAGGAAATCAATACTTTATTATACAATAATTGCATCTGCAAGTTTAATGTTCTCCATAAGCCCCTGCAGAATGAAAGAGGTCACTGGGGGAGATGGTGCAAATGGTCCTTTGCTGACCTGGAAAATATTCCAGAATGTGAGGACTAGCAAAGTGCCCAGATGTCATTAAAATATTTTTATAAGTACAACATTTATTATGGAAACCAAATTGCAAGAACATCTGTCTGGATGACACTTTGGCCCAATGTTGGATCTAAACCTGGTAACAGTTATAATTGAAACTGTGGCTTCATTTTTCTCTCAAGATCTTTGATTTTTTTTCCCTTTGCCTCACAGAGCAATTTATTTTACAAAGCTACAGCAGTTAACTTTTGTATTCCTAAGCCCTCCCTGTCCCAAATCCCAGCTCTTCCAGGTCTCCACCAAGGGGCTGTGGAAAGGAGGAAGGGGAGGAAAGACAGGAAGGAGGCCTCAGAGATAGACGGGAGTGCAAAATCACGCTTCCAAGAATTTCTGGGTCACTGTCTCACTGATACGCCTATTGACCAGCCTCAGATTTAAGTCTGTCTGACTTTCCCAGCAGTTCTTATTCTGTACCCAGGCGTGTGAAGACTCAAGGCATTGAATATGGACCCCACCCCCGCAACCTCCCCCTCAAAGAAAAAAAAACTAGCCAGATCCATTTATAGCACTCAGGCTGGGGAATTGTACCATAGCAAAATGCCCCAAACAGTTGTTTTTCCATTATGATCCCCAGTCTGGCATTTATTATCATTTTTTATTGCACACTTTTAAAGGCAATGGTCCATTTTACTTAGACCATTAATTTGTAAAAATCATGAGATATGAACAGAGATGGTGTTTTTTATGGGCCATGCTACACCTCTATAGGACCCCAAGGGAAATGAGGTGTGGGGCTCAGCACATTATAGAAAGAGGCCCTGGGACACCAGACCCGTATTCTTTCACAGATAGAAAAGATGAGGACAACCCCAAAGGAATAATAGAGTTGGGTGAATAGAGATCGGCAGGGATAATTGACATTCAGAATAAATGAATACACAAATGAATCATCAAATGATGACTCTGCTCATCTGTGGGTAGAGTAGAAAGACCCCCAGAGATAGAGGCTGAGGTTGTGGTGACTACTCATGTCTATTCA
The DNA here is from genome assembly GCA_004026705.1 of Nesogale talazaci. Lineage (NCBI taxonomy): Eukaryota > Metazoa > Chordata > Mammalia > Afrosoricida > Tenrecidae > Nesogale > Nesogale talazaci. The sequence continues at coordinate 33,880 of PVJH01000290.1, read as the reverse complement.
GTGACTAGCTGTGTGGCTGCTGGCACTGTAACTCTTGGAAGCACCTCATCTCTGCATTGGTAAAATGTTAAGAAGAATACCTGGTTCACAGACTGGCAGGCAGCAGATCCCAGTGGTGGAGGCCAGTCATGTCAGACACAGGTTGCCTAGGTTTAAACTTGAATTTCTCTCCCTTGCTTTCTGGGTGGCCATAGTAGTTTTGCTCCTTTTCTATATGTGTGCTTCCTCATCTCTAAAAGGAGAATGATAACATTCTTTTCTTAGGGATGGAAGTGCTAACAGCACTGGGTAGATTCTGACTCATTGAGAGGGTTTCGGAGACTATAAAACTTTGAGGATCAGACAGTCTCATCTTTCTTGCAAAGAGAGGTTTATGGACTTGAGCTATTGATCTTGAAATTAGGCATTTCATGCTTATCCCACCAATCCTTCAGGGTTCCTTCAAATAGAGGTTGTATAAGTTGCTACATGTATAGTATATGCATATATATATGTACACACAAACATACAAGGGGAGTTCCATTCCACTTTACTATACTTCTTAAAACTACTTCATATACATATACATTACATATACCAAACTCAAATCCACTGCCATCCCAGTCAACTCCAATGCATAATACCCAATCTGTTGAGCTGCTTCTGATTCTGAAACCCAAATAGGATTTCTGAGACTGTGAATCTTTATATGGACAGACAACCTCAACTTTCTCCCTTGAAGTCCCACTGGGTTTTAACAGCTCATCTTGTGATAAACAACCCAGTGCTTATCCTGCAATGGATTAGGACTCCTTACATTATATATGGAATGTGTGTGCATTACACATTATCATAATTGTTATATATAACATTTATTATATTACATATGATAAAGCTAGCTATGAGTGAGAATGTTATTATATAAATTGTGATTCTTAGTTATATTCAAGCCATCAAGAATATCCAGTTTAAACACAAAAGGATATTAAATAGATCATAGACTCTCTAGGGTAAACCAGCTTTTCCATGACAGAACCAACCAGTACCAAAGCAGTAGGTTTACTCTCTAGGGTAAACCCAGCTAATCATGACTATTATAATGAAACACCAAGGTATATCTCTTGGCACTGACTATTCTTGAGATTGAACTATAAGAACTTCACCAATTCTATCTTCAAAGAAGTTTCTATACCCCAGAGTTCCCATTTCTCTCTGGGTGACTTCTTCCTCCTATTTCTTCAGATCTCAAGTGGAATGGTTCTAATTAGTAGAACGAAGCTGAGATAGCTGTCTCATAGCTGCAAAAGAGTCTCATAGTGCAAAACTGCATTCCTTAGCTCTTCGTTGTGCACAGTAGAGAAGGAAATTAGGCTTATTATTAAGTGAATGAGTATACAATGGCTTCGTAAAGATATTAAATGGTAGTCAAGCCTGATCTATTTAGATTGAAGTGGAGAATTTTGGTGTGCTTTTCAAAGATTAGTTAGACATTTCCAAAGATGACTTGTAACACCATTGAATTGTCAACCAAGAGAAGCAAGGTGAACAGACCTAATGGTTTGCTGTCTGACTGTGAAGAGTCATTCCTAGCCTCCTGTCATGCTTTGTAGACCTAGACCAATAGGGACAGTCCTTCTTGTGTTTCACCCGACTCTGCCAGAGGAGTAGATGTGAACCTGCATGACCTGGGAATGTCTGGGCTGAGGTTTATTCCTGAGTGACCCTGGAAACTTTAAATGTCCACTCAAAGTCCAATGAGCAATGAAGTTCTGGCTGTTGGAGGTCATGAAGATTCAGCAAGCTTGGGAAGCAATAATTTAATTAACTATATTTGAAGACAACACAATGGTAATTACCTATAAAACATCTAAAATAATAATCTGAATATGGATGAATGCAAAAAATCAATGTGTCTGCCTTCTTATCTTCTGAAATTCTGAGCTCCTTTCAAGTTTTAAAGTTCTGCTTTACTTTGCTGTTCTTACATATTTAAATGTTGTTTGTCAACAGAAATAATTATTCTTTTTAACTTTGACAACCACACATCATGTCTCAGAGAATATAGAAAACAAAGTGCTGCACAAGCATGCGTTTTTATGTTTGTGAAAACATACTAATTATTATCAATGCAAAATAAATAAGTAAATAGATTGCTGAGCATGATCATATTCACTGTTGCTCTATTATTTTTCGGTGCTTCAGAAATAATTTTTGCTTCCTTTCCTGCAATCAAGCTTGTGAGTGACTATTTAAATGTGGAAATTACATCCTCTTTTTTCCTATTTAATGTTGAGTTAGCATATGTGGTATACCCAATCATAGAGTAACAAACCTGTCAAAATGAGCAAACCTTTCAAAAGTTCTTAATGTAGAGATATTTGCAATTCATGAAGCTGACTTTTATTTATGCGACTTAAACATTAAAGCTTATTTAGTCTCACCAATAAAAAAATTAGTCAAGACCAATTTCTTCATTGTCTCAAATTCTACAAATGTATCCACACCGAAACAAGAAGAAAAGGGACATTTAAGCTACATTTCTGCAAGGAGAAAAATGGCCATTATTCAAAAGTGGTACAATTTTTTTTACCATAAAACTTATTAGAATTTATTGGAAAACCATTAATCTAACAAAATTTACTCAAGGTAGCTCCTTTTAAGAAGAGTCTTCAAAATGTATAGGTTTACAAATTAAATAAACTTTCTAAATGTGAAAAACAATTAGCTGAGAACCAAAATGGAAATTTGGGGTACAATCAATTAAAGCACAGAGCTAGAGAATTCTTCAGAGTGGACTTCATAAGATGTTTTTATACTGTGTATAAAGAAAAAATCAGTGCCTCCCCAACAGATAGAGAAAATGTAGGAAATTGGTGAAGTAAGCTAATTTCCATATGACAAGTATTTCATAAACTTCTTGGAATTCAACTGATCACAGTGTTCTTTCTATAGTCTCCTCTCGGGGGGATGGACACAGAAAAATGATTGAAGGGAGACATTGGTCAGTGTAAGACATGAAAATAAATGATACATTATCAAGAGTTCATGAGGGAGAGAGGGTAGTGGAGGGAGGAGAAAAAAATGAGGAGCTAATACCAAGGGCTCAAGTAGAAAGAAAATGTCTTGAAAATGAAGATGGCAACAAATGTACTGATGTGCTTGACACAATAATGGATGGATAGATGTATTGTGATAAGAGTTGTATGAGCCCCCAATAAAATAATTTATTAAAAAACAGCTGGATCAAACAAATGTATTTCTGTCCTATGGGACTACATGGAGGTACTATTAAAGCAAACAAAAACAAAACCCAACAGTATATTTTTTTTTAAAGGGAGGGAAGCAGAGGGACACAGAAAAAGATCAATAAGTGCCACATAAAGGAGTAAACATTCAACAGACAAAATGTTTCTCTATGGGCTATAGCAGAGGGCTGCCGTCTGGAGTCTTGTCTTTGAGACTTAGAATTTTAAGGATCTAATACAAGCCGGAGCCTTCAAAATGGAAACGCCCAAGTCAGGGAGAAAGAAACCACTTTCCACTCCACTAACGGGTTCTGATCTTTGGGACGCACAGGACTGGTTCTCCCCTGTCCTAGAGGGTGGCTATGAGAAGGCATCCACTTGATGGCGAGGAGTTTGGTTTCTGAAGAATGCAAGTCACTTCTCTTCTCTATGACTTCTTTGTCCCACTTCGTCAACGGAGCCCTCATCCTCATGGGGTTCAGTGTTGGTTTTCATCATCCATGAACTCCACAGCCAGTGAGAGCGCCTAGGAGTAGATTAAAGGGTCCTATCAGACTCAAAAGAGAAACACAAATGCTAGCTATTGCTTTTATCCAAAATTAGACAACCGAAGCACAGAATAAAGTACTGAGTGCCTCTGTTGTCAGGTGCACTGAGCCGGTTACCACCCCTAGAACCCCGCTGCACAACAGAACGAAACATCACACTGTCCTGGGCCAGCCTTCCAATTGTTCCTAGGCCCAAACCCATCGTTGCAGTCATGCTGCCCATCCGTCTCACGGAGCCCCTTCCTCTTTTTCACTGCCCCTCCATTGTACCAAGCATGCTGTAGGGCGACAGGCCTCCGTGACATAGAGAGAGGTCCTACAGGACATGGAGGAAAGCTCAGAGGAGGAAACATCAGCATACGATGAAGCAAGTAAAGACAGAGTTGGGAGAGAAGGACTTTTAGGAAGCAAGGGAGGGAACTTTCAACAAAATAAAACCACCCAAAGCAAACCCACGGCAGCAGAGTTAATTCCACTTCTCTGCAACCCTGTAGGACAGAGGAGACTGGTTCCTTGGATGTATTTCTGGGACTGTAAATCTTTACAGAAGCAGGAAGCGCCACCTTCCTCCTCCAGAGGGTTCTTTGCACCACAGATCCTATGGTTAGCATCCTGCCCTTAACCCATTGTGCTACCAAGGCTTCTAATTCTCCAAGTTATGTGAATACTGTTATCGACATAAAAGGCATTATGAATAAAACCACAATGAGCCACACTGACTACGCTGTGCTGAACATAACAGTCTCGCTATTTTGTAATCTCCTGACAAGGATCCTATAAAAAGCTCCGTTGTTATCCATTTTTGGAGATGAGGATTTATAGGTGTTGGTGGGGAAGCATGGAGATAAACCAGATTGGTTCACCTCCTAAACCCAGAACGTTCTAAACCATCACAAACAAGCTGCTTGTACGTGAAACCTTTATCTTGTCAAAACATGCTACCCCTGTTATTTCACTTGAGCTTGTCAGTGTTTTGTAGGCAGGCTAAGGCTTATCTTATTAATGTCCCTCCAGGGAAGCTAAATCTTCAGGACATCACCCCCAGTCCTGAAACCTGGCTGCACATCAGACTCTCCAGTGGAGCGGTGTAGAGCTTCATGTTTGTAATCCCAGTTCCCACATCTGTTGCATGACAATACCTGGGATCAGAACCCTGGCATCTGCAGTCTCAATTACTTCCTGAGTCCTTTCTTAAGCAGCTGTGTCTGGGGAGTCTTTCAGTCAGTGTGAGGAACCTTGGTGGGGGTGTAGGTTAGGGTTTGGTTGCTGATCACGTGGGCAGCATTTCGAGCCCACCGTCAGTCACACAGAAGAGAGATGAGACTGTCTGCTCCCACAGAGATCCATAGCCTCAGAAACCCAAAGGGACGGTTCAGCAATATGCTCTTGGGTCACCATGAGTCAGAATCAACTGGGGGCGGTAGAGTTTTGTTTGGGCTTAGGTCAGAGCTTCTCAGTGTGTGGTCATCTAAACAGCAGCGGCAGCTTCTGAGAAACACAAATTCCCTGGACACTGAAATTGACTGAATTAGGCTCTCTGGGAACCTTGACAGAAATCTTTTTCTTAATATACCCTCCGTGCGCCCCAGTACACACCAAGTTTTGAAAAGGAGCCACAAGGTCAGCGAGTTAAAACTGCCAGTTGCTCCTTGGGAGAAAGACAAGGCTTTCTACTCCCCAAATGAGTTACAGTCTCAGAAAGCCACAGGGACAATTCCACTCCGTCCTGGAGGGTCGCTAAGCAGTGGAAGACACGCGACGGCAGGGAGTTCAGGTTTGGAGTTTGCTCCAGGTGCAATGAGGTGCTGGGTTGCAGCAGTTATGAGTCCAGTCTTTCTGAGGCCAAGTTAAATCCAAACCTCACTCTGCCCCTCCCTGACCTCACCTCTGTTTATATTTGTACAATGGAAATGATAGGAGCATTTTCCTCCGAGGGTCATTAGAAAGAAGCCATGCCTTAACATTTGTTGACGTGTTCATTGTTGCCCAGGATTACAAGTGCGAATTAGATGGAAAGGGCGAAGAAGAGACTCAGGAGCACAAACTCCTTACAGAGAGGCAGCTTGGAAGGTTCCAAACCAGCCACCCAGGCAAACACCTCTTGCAAAGGCGAGAAGCCATCAAGGAGAGTGTACAGAAGCGGTCCAGCATATGTGTGAAACCGGACCTCCTTTCCAGGAGCATTCCCAGTGTGCTGAGAAGAGCAATCGAGTCTGTTGGGCCCATCTGGGTCCTAGCTGAGTGGCCTCTGGCAAATCACTGAACCTCTCTGGACCTGTTTCATCCCTCACATGATTGAGATCACTGTAAGGATGACCTAACTTCCTTCATGGGATTACATTGAGAATCCAATGAAGCTCATAGAAGGCATTACGTTTGTGCAAAGTCTCTGTGCAAGACCTAGGCAGGTGTGGGGGATTATTCCCATGGTGTCCTCTTCCCATCCAAGAATCTATGTCACCCGCAATAACCCTTTCCAGTCCAAGCATGAGGGGTTTCAGTGGGAGGTGATAAAGAATGGTACCTTGCACCCCAGGTTTTTTTAATGAACACTTTGATTGAATTGTAATTATACAATAATTACAATTGTAATTACATTGTATTATAATTACACTGTCTTATAGTTAATTATATGGTAATTATACTTATACAATAATTCATTCCTATTAATAAGAGTTGTACAGTCATCACCACAATATATTTTGGGACTTTTTCTTCATTCTTGTACTCTTCATTAGGTCCCCATTTCCCCCTAACCTCCCTGTCATACTTTTAAGAAACCATAAATCCAGTTACTATCACTGCACCCATCCTAGATTTCATATACAGAAAAACATTTTGAAAGAAAAACACTAACTAACTAACACCAATGATAAAGTAAAAGAGAAAAACATCAATGGAAATTGAGAATAAGTTTACAATGGACCAAAAGGGAGAACAAATCATATTAAATTTTCCCATCTCCTCTGCCATAATGGAGTTTAAAATGCCCTCTGTCTGATCTCAAGGCTATTCACATCCCTGTGAATATGGTCAGAGGGGATTCACTGGAGGTTTAACCCATGTGTGGACCCTGAAAATGAATTTTGGCCTTCCACTATCATCCTGTAAACCAGGTGTTCACTTTTTAAGCTCTGATATCATTCCCTCCTTCAGATTTGGATTTTGTCATTTACAATCTTTGGATCACAAAGCCTGGTGTGCTTCTTCATCCATGGTCATTTCCATCACTTCATTTGTGTATGAAAGTTGAAAGTTAAAGAAGGAGGAACAAAGGACACTTGAACTGTGGTGTTGGTGAAGAATAGTGAAAATGCCAGTTACTGTCAAAAGAACCAACAAATCTGTCATGAAAGAAGTGCAACAAAATGCTTCTTAGAGGCAAAAATAGTGAGACTTCTTCTTGAGCTCTTTGGACATGTTATCAGAAGAGATCAGTTGCTGGAGGACAATTGCACCCCAGATTTTAAACAAAGAGTTCATTGCTTTTTAAACTCAGAACCCCAGCAGCAGCAGCTAGATCTTCCTTGCGCTCTCTGTGCACGGGAGGTGCCAGGCCACAGGTGATACCTGGTGCAGCTATTAGATACAGGATGTGGGTGCATGTGTAAAACACTTAGGAAAATTAGGGATTTTAGAATATATTTAAACCAGACAAGTTGTAATAACATCCCCCAATGGGAAACTTCACTTTAAAATATTTATTTAGGGACTTTTCAAAATCTTGGCCCAGGTTCAAAGTGGGTGGAAAAGTTTAGAATCTCCTTCCACCCAGGATTGGCCATGTGACCCCCTAGGACTTGTCAGGGACCGAGCAAACGGGGTGGGGATGGGTCCAGGACATCTAGGAGACCAGCCTCTGCGATGATGACTCATTCTCTCAATGAAGCCAGTACTCAACATTCTCCCGCCTGATGGCTCCCGAAGCTGTGGAGCTTCCTCCAGCTCCACGTACCTCTCAGTCCTTTCAGGCGAATAGGCAGAGTTGTCCTTCCCCCATGTCCTTAATCTAGGCCTTTGAGTCATTGCCGGCATCCTGCCTACTGCTTTGCCTGCACTCAGCCACAGCCTGATGATTCTATTCAGAGAACTCCACACTCTGGAGAGTGGAGTGAGAGTCATTCAACACCAGAGACATGACTGGCCTTACAAACATCACATTTTATCCCAGGACCAAGATGACATCCCTCATTTGCAGAGGAAGCCAGGTCCAGTGCTCACTTTCAAAAAGTTTTTAATTTGCTTTTGATTTTCTAGTGACTATTCAGATTAGACCGATTTGCTCAACAGATGTCATTTTCAATGTCCGAGGTACTCATCACATTTCAGTGGCTGCGGACACCTGGGAGAAGTTGATAGTGATAGTCAACCCTACCCATCTCCTACCCATCTTACGTGGTCCCTATCTAAAGGCACTTAACCCAAACCTACAAGTTCTGCTTCATGGGACCCAAGGAAATGGAAAGGGAGTATTTTTGCAGTTCTAACTCATGGTTCTGAGTACCCCCCAATCACTCACATCTGGCCTGTTTTACTCATGAACATTTTTCTCCTTGTTTCTGAGATCAATTTCCTCTTCGGTTCTACCTCAGGTGACCGAGCCACCTTTTTTGGTCTTAACATTTAAGCCTTAGCCTAAAATGTTGGTCTGGTAGACCCTTCTTGATTTTTCTTCTCCCTCTCTGAATCTGAGTCTAAAACTTGAGTCATAGTGAATGAACGCCAGGATTATGGTACCTCATGCATCTAGAATGCCATAACTGTCATGGTCTTCTCTTACCTAGCTCTTCTGATGTCATATTTTATCTATTTTAGACTTTTCCTGACTTGTGGAAGCTGGTGAACATGAAGTAGGATGAGGAGGCAGAGATATTGTGGGCACAGGCTGGTGAAAGTAAAAGTCCAAAGTCAACTGAGTTGATCCACCATTGGTATTCCACTGATGGCTCCAAGGATCAGTAGACAATACAACAGGATGTCAGGGCACCAGATGCAAGATCTAGCTCTGGCAGAAGGCAAAGGACCAAGGAAAATGCTACTCTGCTTCGCCTCTCTCTCTCTCTCTCTCTCTCTCTCTCTCTCATTCATACAGAAAAGATTATGTCACCAAGGAGGTGTCTTCAGCTGCAAACCAATTGTTAGGTTTTGTTCTGCCCCTACACTTACTCTCAGGACTGTCTAGTTGGCATCCCCTTAACCATTACAGTATCCTCCCAGGAGTCCTTACAGACACGGTGAGAGATTATAATTTTGAATAATATTTCTCCACAGAAGTCACAGGCAGAGCTTCCTTCTGAAGACACTTGAAAACATCCATTGTAGTGATGGGCCAATTAAGATAATTTATCTGTCTGTGAGAGGCTCTTGATCAGAGAATGATAACTCTGATACTCAAGGTAAGAAGGTAGATATCCACAATCAATCCTTTTACTTGCAGTACACAGAAGAGGATGACAGGGTTTATACTGCTTTTTGGGCGCAGGCAACCTTGGGACAAGCAAACAAAATGCATCCTGGAGATGGGTTCAAGAACCTTAGGTGATGCTCAGAATGAGCAAAAGGAAGAAGGGAATGAAAACCCAAATAGCTCACACTTCTCTGAGGACTAATAGCACAGGGTTACCAGAACAAATGGCTCAGTCAAGTTTCCATCACTGGCGTCAGAAAAAAACCAACACCTGCTGCCGTTCCCACCCTCCCTCCTGCTTTTACAATGCTGGCTAGCAGAGTGATGGCCATGGAAGTGAAGGAAGAAGAGAGGACAAGCAAAGGAGTATCCGTATATTTCCAGGAGCATTCAAGACCATGGACTTGAAGTGGACTCTAATGCTGCTAGATGACTTCACGTGACTCCTGGTGATGAACACATTCATGGGAGATTAGGATTCCAGGGGCTTCTGTGCTTTCCACTCTGGGCTGCTAAAGGCTCAGGTGACAGAGGGAAGGGACACTGGGTTTGATTCTATGTGCCTAGACATTCAGAATGAGACATCAGTTTATGTCTGGAAAAGCCAGACTTCATAAAAACTGGAGCTGGTGTCCCTGTTGACGGGCATATCCAGGTTCTGAGAAATGGCCCACAGCCTAAACTTATCAGATAAAACTTAGGATGCTCAGTTAAATTAGAATTTCAGATTTTGAAAGTGCACAATATTTAAGTATAAGCATGCCCCATGCAATATTTGTGACATAGTTTTATACTTTAAAAGTATATTGTTGATCTGAAATTCAAATATAGCTGGGTGTCCTGAATTTTGTTGTTGTTGTTAAATCTGTCAACCCCACCACTAGAAGAAGACCCATGGAATCCCCACAGGTACTTGACAAAAATGGTCAACACAGAAAAGTAGTGCCTTGACTTAATGAAGGGGAGTAGAATTATAAACCTCTCATTCAAACTCCAACCTTTAACTTTTTAATCTGTGAAAAATGGAAAAAAATTAAAAGTTACCAAGATAAAACAAGCTTTTTTTTTTTATTAGGCTAGGCACCTTCCCCTATAAAACCCTTAGTAAATATCCACTGCTTTGTCTTCTCCTCTCCTCTTTTAAAAGCAACCGTTTTTAGATGAAGTAGCCTTTCGTAAAAACTGTATCTATTTTTTGTTTGGTCCCTGTTAACAACAGAAGCAGCATAAGCATCACCTGGAAATGTGCTAGAAATGCAACTTTGGGGGTTCTACCCGTGACCTATTGTATATGAAATGTGGACAGTGTAGACCCAGTCATTTGGGTGTGAGAAGGCCACCAGAGAATGCTGAGGCCTGCTCAAGTGGAGAACTAGAGTGCTGGGTCAGTGTTTCCACACACGTGTTCAAGAACACTCAGCATCAAGCACATCCACAGTCATCATTAATGAGTGTACAGTGTGGGACTCGATCCCAGACTTACTAAATGAAAACCTGTTTCAGGAGAGCATGAGAACCTCTTTTTCAAACATGTCAGGGCGATGTACTTTCAGTGAGCTGGACTTACTAATTGTTGCAAAAATAGCAGGTGATGGACTTTAAGCATTTATGGACATCAGATCAGAATGGCTTTCCTTTCCAATCAATGCTAGTTGGTTCAGAGACGTGGCTTCTGATGGCTGTGGGGTTGCCCATCACTTAGTAGCATGACAAGATCAGGAGGTATGTACCACCCCGCCCAGCTTGATCCACCAATTGCTCATGGCACAGATCTGATGCTCTTGTTCCTAATGGCATGCCCAACTTGGTGTGACAGATTTGTGTTTTTTGTCAATTTATTTGAATGTATGCACATGTGCGCGCACACACTCACAAAGTGAGAATGGTATATTAAAAACCTATTTCCTGGTTGAGTTGTGTAGAAACAGAAGCCAGCCTCATGTTATCTGGTAAGAAAAGGCAATGAGGTGTGTTAAAATGGGTCCATGTGTTAATTCTAACAGAACTGATTTGTTTCATAGAACCTGAGTTCGAAGAAACTAGGCAACAATGGGGGCCTGTTTTCTCCTGAAATCTACTTATGTCCTAAAGATTGAAATGCCTTCTACCTCCTTTAATTTATTTGTCTTCTAAAGGGCAAAGGGATGTGGTAGTAACTGTTCAGTTAATATTCCTCTTTGTAGATTCTTCAAATTCGATGGAATAAATGTAAACCTGTTATTAGCAAAGGTTCATACCAGGTGTGATGTGATGGAAGTAGGCATTTTCTAAATTGTCTTGTTGTAAAGGAACTTGCCAGTGGAGTTGGGGAATCTCCCCACATTTTTTTAAATGCAATCTATCTGAATACATGAAGTAGGATTCTCATTTCTCTTTAGAAAACGTATGACCATGTGCAAGTCTGTGAAGTCAATCACTGCCTCAAGTCCAGATAGACACAGATGTAACTGAGGTGGTTTATTTATGAACATGAGATTCAGTCATCCTAGATGCTGAGAAACATTGTGATGGGATGTCTTTTCTAAGGAAGATTAAAGCTCAAACAAAACATGAAAAGTCAATCCATAAAGAAGATAGTCAGGAAACATGGAGTCCTACAAGAAAGATTCCTGGTCATGTGGCATGGTTTTCTATAGTAGACAAACCTGTGAGTCACAGGCTTCTACATCCTCTTCTACTTTGGGTCTACATTGACCCCCAGCCTGTCAAATGAAGTAATAGGAAGTGTATTTTGATCTCTGTCTGCTATGATGCAATACTACAGAATCAGGGATCAATAAATACTCACCTGCCAGTCCAGGAAGGTTTCTCCCAGGGAAGCAGAACTCCTATAACATACATGTATTTAATTTTTAGCATACTATGGATGAGTTGCATTTTGTAAAAGAAAACAAAACTTGGGGACGTTGCTACCTTGAAATGCCTGGAAGATTCTTCCATTCTTTGAATTAAGATGGTTGAGATCTCAGACAGGTGCCACCCAGTTGACACTGATTCCTAGTGACCCTGCGGATGTTCCAAAGTCTAGCTGTACTCCATGGGGCTTTTGAATCACTGCTCTTTTGAATGTTGAAAATTATAGGCAACCTGCTCATGTTCACACAGGGATAGAAATGGGATTTGAGCACCAATAATCTAGGGACAAGTTTATAACAGCTCTCCCACGCGCCCCCCCCCCCTTTTATTACCTGCTCCTATTGTGGAACAAAGGGTTAGATAATTCTATTTTCCAAGTTGATGGTGTGTAGAATTCACAACCATGACACTAATTCATTACTTACTCATTGAACCCACTCATGTTCCTCAGTATCTAGATGTGGGTGTGCCTGACCTCATTCCAAGGCTTCCTTCACAATTGAAGTCTCGACCTCCACACTCATTTATGCCACCATGCTGTGTATGTACTGGACTAGGGATCTCTTAGATCGAAGCAAATATTTGGGGTGTAAGTATCATCAAGTAGCCACTCAGGAACCAAATCCTCAGTGCTGGCGCCAATGAACAAGAACCCTCTGTTTCAGAAAGGAAAGTGTAAATGCCCATGAGAGCCAAGAGCCCTCCCCTTATGGGACTATGTTCCATCATCCTTTGCTGTATTGACCCCGTGAGTTGTGCACAGTTCAAAGTTTTCTGTCCCTCGTGGTGCCAGCCTATGAAAGGTTACGGTATGTAATCCAGGTCTGTCTTAATGAACGTAACAAGGATGAGTCAAGATTGAATTTAAGTCCACTCAAGATTGGATTTTATTTCTTATTTTTAAATAAAAAATTAACTGATGTTGCCTTCTGAGTTAGTCTGGGTAAACTAGAGAAACATATTCATAAACCTGCATGTGGATATAAGGGAAAGATTTATATTCAAGAGGATTGGAACATTGAAAAAGCATTCCAACCTAGTCAAGTCCAAAGTCATAAGTCTGATATTAGCCCATATGTTCGATACCAGTCTATAAAGTCTCCTTCTGACTCACAAAGCACATGCAATGATACCAGGACAATCACAGGACAGTGGGTGTAGAGTCTTATGTATCCAGCGGCAGTAGAAGCATCCTGGCATTGGCAGGGGTCTCTCCATGACTCCTCGTTTCCAAGACTCAGGGTTCATCAGCAGTGGTGGTAGGATCATCTCAGTGCTGGCAGGAATCTCCGACTTTTCTGGTTTCAGAGGTCTGCTTCCATCAGGGTAAGCCTGTGGGGCTTCTCCTGTGGCTCCTCCAGTTCCTAGGATTCAAGTCTATACTACCATCTTGTCTTTTCAGTAGAACATCTCCAAGGAACTGAGTCTCTAGTCTCTCACTTCCATGGGGGGAAATACTGCGAGATTTCCCAGAATTCTCAGAGAAAACCATGCCCATACAGGTCTCATTGGCTATCTCCAGATTGATAGGCTAGATTACACCCCTACATTCCTATTCATGAAATTGACACAAGTGCATGACTGCTACACCTTCTATAGCTGTACCCCAAAATATTGCAGTTAAAAAAATAAAGAAAGGGCTGAGCCCCGGTGGCGTAAGTGGTTGAGTGCGGGACTGCAGCCCGCTGACTTGGCTGTTCAAATCCAGAGGCGGCTCTCAGGAGCAGCACTGGGTAGCACCCACGACCACCTGAGGCAGTGATGCCCAAAACACACAAAACAAAAAATAAAGAAAATAAACCCACTGCCTCTAATTGATGCCAACTCGGAGCAACCGTATCGGATGTGATGGAACTGCCCCTGTGAGATTCCCGGACAATAATTCTTGACAGAAATGGAAAGTCTGGTTTTCTCTCAAGAAGGCCCTGATGGTTTCAAACGGCCGACCTTGCAGTTAGCAGCCCAACCTGTAACTATTGGGCCGCCAGGACTCCTAACCTAGTCAGAAATGCATTCAATGCCTGATTATATTGCAACTTATATGTGATCTAGTCAGTAACATCATATACGGTTTTATCAGGGGTGGAAGGGACAGGCCCCCAAATGTAGGCTTTGTCAACTAGTTGAAAAAGGAAAACATAATGGAATGCTCAAAAGTAGACTGGAGACCTTTGAGACTTTTCAAGTCTAGAACAGAACCCACTTCTGGGGTCAGTTTTCGCCTCAGCATTAGAAAGAGTGATAGAGTGGATAACAACACCAGAAAGGAATGTACTTCTCAGAGCGATCACCCAGACGCGAGCAAACTGGCAGCATTTGCTCCAAAGCAAAGCTCACAAGGGAAGAAGGGGCAGGAAAGAAAGCCAAATGGAAACAGAGACTCCCAGGGGAAGAAGGAGGGAGGGCTGTCACACTGAGAGGGTTGCAACCAATGTCACAAGCAAAATGTGAGTGAATTGTTGGGTGGAAAACTAATTTTCCCTGTAAATTCTCATCCGGACTATAATACACACACACACACACACACACACACACACAGAGAGAGAGAGAGAGACATGAATTTGTACATTTAAAAGTGCACATGGAAATGATAAAGGACAAGAATGAGATGACCCCAGAGACGTTTTCCCCTTTCCTTCTGGGAAGTTCATAACCCAGAGTCAAGAAGTGTTCTGTCCTGACAGACATGAACACTTAGAGCAGGGTTGGGAAGACTCACCCCTTGCCAGGTGGCAAATACCTCTCAGCAAGACACAGCCCAGCCATGGAGCACTGAGTAAGAGTTGGCATTTCCCCCGAATAATTGATTCACTGCAGCATCTCCGCTCCTTGTCTCCCCCAGTCATCTCTCAGGTGGCTGCTGTAGAGGGTGACCTGGGTGACATGTTTGCACAAGAGGAACACAAGTGAGTAAAGGCCTCCTCCCTGGAGCTGTGATCTACCCAGTCCCGAGGGCCAGTTCCCACCTGTTTCTGCTTCCAGTCTCCACTCCTCCCTTCCCATCGTGATGAGTCACAGAGGGCTTGATTTGAGAAAATATTTGTAGATTTTTCCATCCTCGTAGTTTTTTTTAAAAGTTCTTGTTACTGTTGAGACTTCACCCAGAACCTACACCAATTCAGTACTTTCTATGTGTATAACTCAGTGATATCCATAACATTCTCCATGCTCTCATCTCTTGTCCAACTCATCCCCCCCCCCCATCGACAAGAACTCACTTCCCCCTCAACTTCTTGTCTAATCTTTCAATTTGCTGTTGTCACTGGCTGCCAGAGACAGATCACAGAAGAGTCCAATGCTCAAGGCAGACATTGTTCCAATGCTCAAGGCAGACATTGTTTACTAGCAAAGTTACACCATTGGTGTAAAGAAAACTTTCTGGTTGTAAGTTTAAAAATCGTTTTAAGGTAATGGTTTCAGAAGTTTGTCCGGCCATCGTGGCTCCAGAAAATTAATGAGAATCTGGCATTCTGGTCTTCATTTCCTCCTTGTAATCAGAATTTTCCTGTGAATTTTTTGATTCATCAACTCAGGAATGGTAGCTGGATACCACTTAGTGGTCCCAGTCTTGTGGCAAAGGAGAAAGTTTGCTTCAGAAAGGCAATTAGGATATTTTGCTTGCTCTCCTTTTAATTAAAGAAAAAGAAAACATAAGCCCTCCCCCAAGTGATTCTAAAGGGTTTTTTCTTCCCTCCCCATGTGAGACTATTGACTTAGAACTTCCTTTGTACTCCCCATCAGAGAGAAGGGAGGCAATTGACCCAAATCAAACCATGCACTGGGAAACCCAGCACCATGACTTTGCAGCTCAGCGCTCTTTTGGCCACAGTCTTCCTTCCATGGTGAGAGGCACATATCGCAGAATAGAAAGTAGAGTCTAGAGAAAGGTTCCTGAAGAAGAAAACAAAGGAAATATATGAAGAGTATAAATCAGATATAGCCTTGCCCCCACTTTTAGGACAATCCAAACTATGTATCAAGGTGATAGGAACTCCTGCGTGACACAAACGATTGACCAGCTTAATTGCTAACCCAAAGACTTGAGGTTCAAGTGCACTCAGAGGTGCCTTGGAAGAACAGCCAGACAATCTATTCTTCCTTCCCCGTTGGCCCTGAAATTAGCTATTGACAACTGTATACAGTGCAGTTCTCCTCTGAATAGGGGATCGCCAGAGAGAGAGTTGACCCCAAAGCAATTGGTTTTATAAAGGACCCAGACAACATACAGGGCACAAGAACTGGAGCTAAGGGAAGATGCATTTCTCCTCTGGATGAAAACATGAACAGAGAGGGAAAAACCCTGATCTCTGGTCTTGAGGTGGCTTGGCTGGTCCACTGGGAAGCAGTTCCTCCAGCTCTTAAGTCTCATCCAGCCCTGGGGAAACTGGGTCCCCACCTCCCTCAGCTCACCATTGCTGTGTAGGAGGCCTTTCCATTTTGAGAGAACCACATTCCTATCTCAGAGACCAGAGCTATGTCTCATGTTTTTCAGATTTCCTTCTGTATTAGTCTGGGTTGTTAGGGAAACAAATTCATAGATCCTCATATGTGTATAAGAAAGAACTTTATATACAAGAGCAATTGAATAGTGAGGAAAACATCTCAACCCAGTACAGATCAAGTCCGTAAGTCTGATATTAGCCCATACATCCAATACCAATCTATAAAGTCTTCTTCAGACTCACTCAACACATGCAGTGATGCCAAATGCAGGATGATCACAGGCCAGTGGGTGGACAGTCTTGTGGATCCAGTGGTGGTGGACTCAGTTGAGCAGTGGTAGAGGTCTCCATGTGGCTTCTCCAGGGTCAGTGCTCTTGCTGCCATCACCATCTACTGTCTTGTCAGTAGAGAATCTCTCAGAAAGTGAACAGAAAGAAAGTGTCTCCAACTTCCAAGAAGGAACATGGAATTCCTATAATCCAGAGGAGAAGGCTATGCCTTCACAGAGGCCTCATTGGCTATGAGCTGATTAACAGGCTAGACTCCACCTCTTCATTCTTAATCCTCTCAAAGTGACAAATGATTACATCACTACCACACTTTCTGTGCATTTATAATTAGACAACATGCCTCAATACTTGCTAGAAAATAATAGAAGGGCAACTTTGCAAAGCTTTCTGAAAACACAAGTTGGCCTCAACATTTCCAGGAGTTCTTCCTGTGTTCATCAAGGGCAGGGAGTGGGATCTGAGAAGACACTGGCATTTTTCTCTTTGGCTAATCTGGTTTCTTTTTCAGAGGATCCTTCTGGAATGTTTCCTTCTGTCTTTCCTTCCTTCTCCCCTCCATCTCTTCATTTCTCTCTCTCTGCATTGAAGCTCAGTGACACACTCCCCCCGAGGTTGATAACTCATGGGTAAATTCACTGCAGAGCTGTGTTTCGCATGCTGCTTGGTTGGCTGATAGACATCTGTTTAAGAAGGGGAAAACCAGTCCCCTCCCCCATTGGTGGGGTTGTGAACAAACAGACTCCTTCGGTTAGAACTGATCTTTCCTTGCAGGTAGGTCCTCATGGTAGTTTGCCTCTTCTGCTTCCTTTTGCAGGAACAGAAGCAGAAGAGAAGAGGGGTGAACACCCAAGAAAGGTGAAACCAAAGGCATGATTTTCCAACTAAGCTCTTTGTTTCTTAAAGTTCTACATGTGATTTCTGCCCTCTATAAGCACATTCAACTGCCACTAGGACCCCCACATCCCAGGCAGCAATAGATCCAATTTCGCAGAGGGTGTCTTTTGTAGTGTGTCTTGTTCCCCAGGGATCCTCAAGTAAGATGCTTTTCTTCTTGGGATTCCCACATGCCACAGCAGGCCACAGAGCCCGAGTGTAGCTGAGGGGGAACTCCAGGCTTTCCAGGGCTGCTGAAGAGGCTCCAAGGGGTCCAGACGAGTGGCCTTGTGTATGAGAAGGGCATCTAACCCTAAAACATGCAGAAGAGATGACAGGGACTCCCAATTTCTAAACATGGGGTCCTTTTGACTTCCTATATCCTATATGAATTCAAGCTCAGTGAAGGATTCCAGTCTGCATATACCTGGTCTCATCCCATAGAATGGAGTGTTAATTTGGCACTTTAAAATTATATATTGCTTTGTGGGAGTGAGCGGAGGGAAGGGATGATGGGTCTGGGATATAAAGCATATAAATCCTTCAACCAATGATTGTTACCCAAGAATAGAACATAATCATAAAGACAGGAAGCTTGAGACACGTGCTCTGTCGTTGTGTCCCTATAGATACACCCGCATGTCCCACAATGTATTATCTTGTTGAGTCTGCCATAATTTAAATATCTAAATTGTCTGTCCATGAAATACTAAATGGTAAAAATCTGAAAATATCCCTTGAAGAGAGTTTGGAACTAGTGAGTGCAAAACTTCCACCCCTGGTACTCTATCTGCTCTGGTGATTTGGCAGTCCTAGTTTGTAGATGGGAACACAAAGGCCTCTGCAGAAGAAAAGGACTTCAGGTAGCTAAAAAAATCATAGAACTGCTCTTTTAATTCTGTGTCTTCGGATGCACTGGTTTTGGGTCACCATCCCCCCTTTCAAGAGGCACCCTGGTCTGCGTCCCGATGACCAACTCTCTTGGACTGGACTCCTCTCATTTATTTTCGATAATTCTCTTTTCTGGACTGACACAGATTTCTGCTCTCCAGAGCAACCTGCTACATCCAGCATTCCCAGAACCTCCTGGTCCAAGCACTGGTATCCTATCCTGCACAGTAGATTGGCAAGTTGGAGTCTGGCATTGGACGCCCAGAGGTTGTGCAGAAGCAAATTGCTCCTCATTTTAATGCATAGTTAGTGTGCGTGACGTCTGTGCTCAGAAAGGGCTCTTGCTTTTCCTCGGGAAACATCCTCTCACACCATTTGTTTTTAAGTGTTATCTCTGATGAATTGTGTCCTTTCTCGCCTGCTCCATCTCTGTCCCCATCCTCAACCCACTCCTGCTCACTCTCCATGTAAAGGACTGCACGTTTACTAGTGACTCTCTCTCTCTCTCTCTCTCTCTCTCTCTCTCTCTCTCTCTCTCTTTGTGTTTTCATATTTCCAGCATGTCTACCATAGAAAACAATTAGGAAAGATGAACAAGTCTGCGGGCAACACGATCTGGAGTTCTCCCCATGCTGCAAGAGGCCCATCCCCCAGCATCGGCCTCTGTCTGACGGCCAATTGCAAGACGGAGGGGGTTACAATCAGGAAACAGAGACACATTACATTTTAATAATCACCCACCTTTTCAATGACTTTGAAATTTCAGATGTCACCTCCAGTTACAGGCAACTGAAATCAGTCTGCAAGTTCTCTCTCTCTCTCTCTCTCTCTCTCTCTCTCTCTCTCTCACTCTCTCTTCACTCAGCAGCAAGAAAGAGCAGCAGACTTCTGGTGACAATTGTCGGAGGGAAAAGACCAATAAATATGAGTTGCATGCCAGAAGCAATTCAGCAAAATCAAGCTCATCAACTTCCCAGCATGGATTTTCTTTTATTCGAAATCAGATACTCATTAATGGGGACCATTCTTTGAATCATCATTTTATTTACACTAGAGAAATGCAAGACACATTGTCTGGCTGAGTCGGTGGGGGCGAAGTGGCTCTCCCTCTGCTGCTTCGTCCTAGGTATTCCCTTCTTTAGCCTCTTGAATGTTCCTGCTAATGGAAACCACCCCTGCCAGATGATCACTGGGAGCAAGTTATAATGGCGCTGCAAAGTAGACACTTGTCTTTCATTTAAAGGATAAATAAATAAACAATGAGCCAAACAGCATCAGCGGGCTGACAGGCAAGAAGTGGAAAAGCTTCCCTGCTTTGAGCATCAGAAAAGAGGTGATACTACTTGGGAAGAACACATGTCTCCCCTAGGAGTCCATAGAAGGAGCTCTAGGGGCTCCATGGTGAGAGCACTTCCTTCTTAAGTGAAAGGTCGTTGGTTCAAATCCACCAGCAACTCCGTGGGAGAAAGATGTGGCAGGCAGCTTCTGCAAGGATCCCAGACACGTGGTGAGGCACTTCTCCTCCGTTCCAGAGGGTCACCCTGAGAATGGATCCATGGCTGGGGTATCTGGTTAGCGTTCATGGAAGAAGGGAGAGAGTCCCCTGCTTTGAGATGGTCCTTCCTTCTTGCTGTCCTGCTGGGGCATTATATCTGTGGGACTTCGTGTTTTCCTTATGCACAGCAGTCCCTTCTCAGCTCCTCCCATGAGCCCACTGCCAACCTCCAGTTGCTTTGGACACCTGGAAAACCCCATGTGTTACTAAACAGAGCTGCTTCATGGGGTGGTTTGGGGCTGTCATCTTTACAGAAGCAAACTTCCAGGCCTCTCTTCTGTAGCATTGCTAGGTCAGTGCTAAGTGCCCACCTTTAAGCTAGTCATCGGAACTGTTTATGGCCCCCCTGGGGCATTCAGCAACACATAGCAGGTGCTCGATAAAGAGTTTTGCAGTGAAGTGAAGTGATGTTTGTGTTCTGGGAGGTGCTTCACTTTTTTGTTAAATATTTGTAAGCATTTGGATCCCATGATAATTGACACCCAGCTAGCTGTTGGCAGAAAACAAAAATAATCCCCTTCTACCGATCTGGTGCAACTATGGAAATCATGTGGGCTTCTCCTCCACCCACCTATTTCTCACCTTGTCCTTTTCTAGTCTGTTCCCTTTGCTGGGTGGAAACCTTAGGACTGTAGTGCTGGCAGTCTGCTGGTCATCTGCATTTGCAAGGGGTCCTTAGTCTCTTCACAGGGGTTTCATTTGATGCTTGTCTGGGGATAGTGAGATGGTAGGTGCTAGACATGGACTATCAGATACATTGTTTATTGTTAGAAGCTTACTTTTAAAAAATCATTTTATTGGGGGCTCGTACAACTCTTATCACAATCCTTCCATCCATCCATTGTGTCAACCACCTGTGTACATTTGTTGCCATCATCATTCTCAAAACATTTGCTGTGTCGAAGCTTATTTTATAGACAAAAGAGTCACTCAGAGAGAGGCAGTCCATGATGTTTTATACTTACTATGAAGTTGCAGAAGCAAAGTAGACCAAGAAGCCTTTAGCAAAGCAGGTGGTTGTTGTTGGTTTGTGGCCGAGCTGATTTCTGCTCCTGGCAACCTTATAGGATGGAGTGGGGCTGTCCTCTAGAGGTTCTTGATGGGTTCATATGGCCACAACCTTTCTCCCAGGGAGCAGCTGTGAGGTGGCTCTTGGACTTTTCAGTGAGCAGCCGAGTGTTTGGCCACAGCACAATCAGGGAGGTTTACATAGATCTTAAACCTCCCAGGCATCAGGGGAATGTGGTCTCCCCCAAGTTTCAGGCAAACTTCTTCAGTCTAGGTTGTATTTTCATATTTTCCAGCTCATAAAATGTCTACCCCTCATGATCTCCTGTTACCCTCACATCAGGTCTGTGAGGTGGGTATAATTAGCATCCTTCCATGTGAGAAGACACTTAAAATGACTGCCTTTCTCAATAATTAGTGACAGAATTATGACTTGAATTCATCTCCTAAAGCCATGCCCCTCACCCCCTCCTGCTTTGGCGTGACTTTCTTGGAGAGCTCTTCCACCTACGGATTCACTACTCTCTTCCCAGGACTTTTAGGGACTCTCCTTCCTGGTCCCTCCTGTCTATGGCCAAATGCTTTCCTGTAAGATGTGCTCTTTTTTTTTTTTTGCCTTTTTATGTGACACCTTGACCTCTTTAGAGAAAGCCTTCAGAATCTTTAAAAATAAATCAAAGTCTGGCTCAAAGAGAAAACAGAAGGAGGGGAGAAATGTTTCAGACCTTGAGGATTTGGGAGAACAACCCTGGTACAGATGGTGCTTAATGCTCTCCAAACACCAAAGACTGGTTTCCATGCCTGGCTTCTTGTTGCTATTTCCTGGTCACTTTGAACTGACTTATCAAATTGAATAGATTCCTTGATACATATGTTGGTATTTTAAGTCCTGGTGGGAACAAGGCCTCCCATTTGTTTCAAGTTTTGCTCTCAAGAAATGTTTTTCAAAACCCTGCCTAAAAAAAAGGAATCTCAGTCAAAACCCACTATAACTTTGGTCTTTGCCCATTTCCAGGAATGGTGCCAACCACTGAGCTGCTTATTAAGAAGGACTCCAACTCGTTCCAAGGTCCCAGCAGGCAGACTTTAAGTTCTAGAACGTAGAGTGTTGAGAATTGGAATTTGAGGGCACTGCACACACCAGTAACCCCTTTCCTCAGCCCAGTTCTGACTCCGATGAAGTAAAATGTAGTTAACATAGTGAGACCCACATATCCTCTTTGTCACAGGTAAGACCTGGGCGGAGGATATCGCTTGTGAAACAAACAGCTTTGACACCTTGCTTCTTCCACCTGTACCGTCGAACTGTTAGCCCAGGGAATGTTTTAGTCTACAGAGAAGAGTCTTTACCTATAATAGTGCTGTATACTGGTTCAAGTGAAAAAAGGAGAAATGAAATAAATCCAAAACAAGCAGCCAAGAGCAAGAATAAATGTCTATGGCCGAGCAATCCTGTGTGTGAAATAACTTTTGCCATGCGCTGTCTTCTGGAATTGGACCCAGGGAGGCCTATGATCTAGTCTAGCTCTCACATCCTGTGCTATGTCGCAGCCACGACCCAACTGAGACCCAGGTCAAGGTGTACTTTCTCCCTGAAGACGTCAGTCCCCCCTGCCGAGGCTCATGATCAAAATCAGACCCTGGAGACATACTAATCATGGACCAAAGGATGCTGATATGAGGGCTATTGAGTGCACATCTGTCCCCATCAGTAGAAAAATCACTCCAAGTGCAAAGATCAGCAAGAGCATCTTGCACCAAAGTGCTTCCTCTTTAATATTATCCTGGTGAGTAGAAAGGCCAGTCCATTGCCTCATGGTCCTGAGAATTTTATTTTGAGTGATTTGGTGGCAGGGAGACAGTAAAAACCCCAGGGGTGGTGGACCCTAAATCCTATCCTGCATTTAGTACTTAAAAGTCACCTGACCTTAATATCTCTACACTGCTTTTTTCATACCCAGGGAGATGAAGCTGACTTGGAGCCCTTTTTTTCAAAAAAAAATCTGTCCCCTTCTTTGAAAATGTAAAATTTCACAGAGAATCTCAGTATATAACATGGATAAAAATGAATCTGTTCTGATCTGCAAGGGCCGGGCATGGCTTGCAACATCTCATAGCCTATTTCATTTGTTTGCTCGTTCTTTTCTGGACATTGCTCTCCCCCACCCTGCCAGCAATGAGGCCGCCTGGATCACAGCCCAAGAAGCCTTTCTTCTGGGTGTTTGGGAATCATATTATATCCTTATCATATCCATTTGGCAGCCCAGCTCATTTTCCTGAAGCTAGATGGCTGATATTTCTGAGGACACACTCAAAGCAGAGACCAGAAATGTCTAAAAGAGAGATGGATCAATTATAGCAGAGTAAGAGAACAAAAGCAATGGATAAAACGGGTGAGCTATCACCTCAAAAGTAAATTTGAGTTCCATGAGGAACTAAATGGAGAAGGGTAGCATGTGAAGTCACCGTGCTACTCAGAAATAATTTGCTCAGCTACTCGTCTCACTGTCCTATGATGAACAGCACAGACCCCGCGTGTGAGCAGGGCTGTTGAGCAGGGCTGAGGTTGTCCTCCTGAGGAAAACCGGGCCTCTCTCTTTCTCACACACACATGAAACACGAGGCCGTTTTGGCCTCCACAAGAGCTGGCCCATGTTCCAGTCACCTGGCCCCCTCGTATATTTCCTCTGCTGGTATTAATTCGTTTGAAGGTGATGGGGGTTCTTTGCATAGAAGATATATGCGGCTCCATGGCGGGAAGTGAGATCCTAATTATCTGCATCTGACAACCTTTCAGGGCCCATTATAAAAGAAACGTCTGCAGCAGGCCCTCGGAGCCCTATATCCCAGCTCTGGGGAGTTGGAGGGAGCAACAAGGAGAGGTTCCGAAAGCCTGATTTATCAGGAAGATTAGAAGAGTTACATCTGTGATCTGGTGGAACAATGACAGAGGGGGAGCAGGCTAATGGTTGACAAAAGGGCAGGAGACAGGGAAGAGATTTACGCAGCCTGGTCTGAAGCTGAGCCATCTGAGGGATGGAATGCCATCAAGATGGGAGAGAAAGTTCCGAGTAAATATCAGGGAAACTTTCTTCCCTGATTTATTAGATAGATGAGCAAATTTTCCACATGAAACTTCATCATCGCTGGGAGAAAGAGTGAGGCTCTGTAAATGTGCCCCAGCCATTTGTCTCTTTGTCACCGGGGGACCAGCAATGATATCAGCGTGGCTCTCCATAGCCTGCTTGAAGATTATCCTTTGGAGACAGTCAGCCT
Source organism: Nesogale talazaci (assembly GCA_004026705.1). Taxonomy (NCBI): domain Eukaryota; kingdom Metazoa; phylum Chordata; class Mammalia; order Afrosoricida; family Tenrecidae; genus Nesogale; species Nesogale talazaci. Next base: position 9,509 of record PVJH01000290.1, on the reverse strand, counting down.
TTTCTGGAGATTTCTATGGGACTCTGGAAGGCCCTTAAAGGGCATGTGGCCCATGTTCTCAACTTTGGGTACAGTAGCCCCATAACTTACTATTCACTGCACAGGTAGGTTTTAGAAGAGACAGCACCCGAGGTCCAAGGATGAAGAGGCCAAACAGTAGGAAGACATTTCAAAATTCGTTGGAGATCTTCGCCCTTCAGACACATGAGAACCTGTGGGTGATTTTTTTTTTCTCTTCTCCCTACAGAGGGCCTCTTTCTGATTCCAACCTGAAGAGGGAATATCCCATGTCCCCGTTGGCATCTTCTCAGACTTTCTCATTTCCAGGCAATGCCCAGCTCTCTATAAACTGTCTCTCCTGCTCTGGGCCTCTCTTGCTATAGAAGTTACAGGAGGTCTTGAGCACACAGGGCACACACACCCACAGACAACTTGGATGTGGTGAGGGAGAAGCACAGTAGGGAAAAGCATTGCCCATCAGAGATGGGGGCTGCTGGGTAAATTCTTTATCCATACTGCTCCAGCTGGACTGTCTGGTTATGTCGTCTGTGTGGTTTCCTGGGGGCAGTCCCCCCAGGAAGAGATAAAGCAATCATCCAGACTTCCTGTGCTGGGAACAATGTGTTAAGATATCTGCTCTTCGTATTGGCTTTCCCCCCTTCCCTGTCTCACTTTCCTTTTCCCTCACTGCTTTTCCCTGGAATTGTCTTCAAAAGGAACCCCGTGCCCAAATTCTCTTTGCTGAAGGAACCTAGGCAAATAAGTCGTGGTCAACTCATTGGGGAACAGGAGTCATTAAATGGTTCGGATGACGGCGGAAGCTTTGTCTTCAGTCGTTTGGCCTGCATACCTGGCCTAGATTTTTAATGTTGGCACTGTATGGAAGCATGTCCTTTCCATCTCGGGGCTCTGACAGCACCTCCAGTAATGTCACTTTGCTGGGTCCTAACTGGATCTTCCTGCCCCTACTGGGTTTCTCTGGTGGAGAGAGGTAATCATCTAGAGGTCTTGAATGGAACCCCCTTTCTGTTTGTTCTCTGAACCCTGTAGAAGCTGAAATGTCAATACACGGGTAAGTCTGGGAAAGGGATGGCCTGCCACATGAGGTAATCTGAGAGGATCCTGAATGTTCCCACCTGACTGTTAAGGTATCCTTGCTAAACATTCTCTTGGGCCTCTTTGCTCTGTGACAGGCATTGTAAATCCAACCAAGCACTGGTGAGTTCTGACTCCTATAAACTGATGACTCCATGGCCCTCAACTCCAGTCTTGGATTCTTCAACTTAGAGTTGTCTGTAAGTGGTGAGGGCTTTAGTCGATTTTATAATGTGCTTTACGTTCAAGTGTTTTTATGTCGCCCCCACCCCCAACCCAACCACCACCACCACCACCACCACCACCACCAAATAAAAAAAAAAAAATTCTTAGTAACCCATTATGGGTTCATGAATTCCCAAACCGTTCAAAAATACTTTAAAGTTCTTTTGGGACATAGCCAGATACTTAATATTGTATTACATTTTATAGTTGTCACTTAATCAAGCTATTTAATATTATAGTACATTTTAAAACTGTCACTTAATCACATTTTCTTGACCCTTTTATGGGAATTAAAGATCACTGTAGATAAAAAATGGCATGCTTTAGTTTAAATAGATTCAGTATGTCCAGTTTGACAGTTACTTCTGAGACATTAAAAGAATTTTCTGTGATTAATGTGACCCACACACGTTAAATGGTGTAATGTTCCATTTCTTCAGCCATTAGCGGAAACAGCATCAGACAGAAGGAGCCAAAATGTATCCGACTGCATGGAAGGCTGGGGGGTGGGGGTGGTGAAGGGGGAGTCTTAAGATAATCTAGAGCCAGGCAGGCGGAGATAAGAGAGAAATTGCCACTGATTTAATACTTGCTTTCTCTGGGCATCTTCTGTGCCCCTCAGAGAAACACGAAGGTCAGACCCCGATAATGGAATGAGTGCCAGTCCCATAACCCGGGGTCTTTGAGGGGCACACACACCATGGGGCGTGCTGCTTCTTGGGCAGGAAGATGAGCAGAGTTATTCGGTGCTTATTATAAATGATTGATGAACATGGCTTCTAAATTTAGACAGATTTTCTAAATGGACATTTACTCACAAGAAAGAAAAGAAGCACACAAAACCCCCCCACAAATTCCCCCTCTGTAAGGTCCATCCCTGATCGGTTTTGTTTATGGCACTAAGATAATTCCGGGCAATTAATCCAGAATTGCGTCACTGAGAGATTTTATATTCTTAAGTGCTCACTCATGTAGTTAGAGTAAATTATGTCCTTTTGCAAACATGTTCCAAGGAATTGTACTGGGTTTTTTAAAAGCTTGGTCCCTAAATCCTACTTGTTTGTTTAATTAATCTGAAAATAACTGCTCTTGCTTTGTTTCTTAATCACAGAGCAGATACACTGTATTGGTTAGCAGCTGTGAAGGAAAGCACAGCCCCGTGTGCTTTGCCTGATTGTTTAATAGGAGTTGAATAATACCCTATTTAATCCATCAAGTGGGACATCACAATACCATTGATCTCTTTTTTTGACAGCGCATTTGTTTGGTAACAGACTAGAATATCACGTTACCAGATGAATGTCAAAAAGTGTATTTCAGAGTATCTGATTAGAAACACTCTGGAACACAGGGCAGAGGAATAAGACAGAAGGGACCAGACCCCAGCTTTGGAGAGGAGGACACATGAGGAAAAGATAGCCTTGCAAAATGTCCACGCCTTACCCAGAAGATGCAAACCAACACTGCCAGCCCCACACTGCCTCCAACCCATTGGAATGGAGGTGTTTGAGCTGATGAAGGTCAACCTATTTGAAGGTCAGAAGGGACAGCCAGTGCTCTGTAGTTGGGAATCTATTGTCTTCCTCCTTTCTGGGTTCAATGCTGCCTTTTGTTGGGTTGAAGATGCAAAAGATCCTGCCATCGCTTAATATTTCTCCTTCCCCTTCTGCTACCTCATAGTCAAGGGACTTGGAGGAGGCTGTTGTTCACACCTTAGCATCCCCGATCCATTTCCAAACCAGCAGAGAAGAGCCTCTTTCTTTGAAGCTCCTCTAGATCTGAGCGGAAGTCTGAACTAACCCAGAGGATGGCATAAGAACTAGTCTTTCAGGTGGGCTTGGGTTGAGATGATCACAGTCCGCCTGGTGTGTATGCACACAAGTGCCTTGGGTATTTTATAAGGGGGATGGCTCAGCGGAGTGACAAAGTCTCTCTCTCTCACTCCAAACTCACTGCCAGCCAGTCAAGTTTGACTCACCGTCACCCCAAAAAGTCAAAATCAGAGTGTGGGCAGGAGGAAGAGAGTATGTGAAGTAACAGGCGCGGGAACTCAAAGGGCTCACTTTTGAGAGTGCGAGTTGTGAATCCAATCCCAGTGAGCTGATGCTTCTACCCATAAGACTATTTGAAACACTCATACCAGATATGCCTTTGGGGCAAAAAGAATCACTGAGGCCCTTCAGTGTGTACAACATAGCCAATTGCCGAAATACAGTAAGAACTTTTCTTTCTCCAAGACGATTTCTGCCCAATCACCAGGTGCAAGGCACTGCCCCTTTCACCAAGTGCATGCCAGGACAGAGCCCATACACACTGGCACGAAGGCAGGGGCTTCTCTGTGTGTTGTCACTGGGGAGGAGAGCTGCCGTTGAAGGTGATGGCCACTGGAAAGAGTGTGCACACGTTGAGGACTTTAGTGGAGTTTTCACTGATGATGCACTTTCTCCTTCCGGGAAAGGCAGACAGAGAGGTCAAGACGACAGATCAGTTTGTCACCGGTGGACGAGGGGAAGTCATGGGAAAGCAGCCAAGCAGGTGTAGCCCAGTTGTCTCCATCAATTGTAAAGCTATCCTCCTAACTCAGACTATCGGGAAATAAAATAGTGGTTCCTTTTTTTTTTTTTTAAACACATTTCCATCTCAAGCCAAATTTCCCTGCCACTCACACTGTTTCATCTTTATCACCTTATGGGGTTATGGGTTGGAGTAGGCTGGGGGGGGGGTACCAGAATGATCTCGTGAACATAAAGTTAGGGGGTCTTTATATTCAGCCCTCCCAAATTTTTTATAAATGATTTTCTTATTATGAAATCTAGGGTAGGTAAGTGTCAAGAGAAAGAAACTGTATTAATAGATCAATAGGGGAGGTTGGGGGTAGGTGGGTGGAGAGTAGGTAGGTGGGTAGGGGTAATGGGGAACTAAGGAAACTGAAAACACAAACAGAGAAAAAAATGTTCTCAAGAGGATTGCAGTAAGGAATGCATAACTCTTCAGTATACTGAAACCTTTGACATGTAAGGTATGTGAGCTATATGTCAATAGAACTGTTTTTTTAAAAAGGTCCTCCCAAGTTTTTTCCTTATCAAATGACACCATCGTATATTATTGCAATTCCTTTCTGGGGCTTCCCTCTTCTGCTCCCTTTCTTCTTCTTTTCTTCTCTGCCTAATTTTCCCTCTTGCATGAGTGAAATTCTTTGTAGTTCCCCTTCCAATCTCCAAGTGGTTTCCGGTGAGATTTTTGGTTTGGATGGGCGTTTTTTAAACTTGAAAGGGTCTCAAAACAGCAGCAGCAGCAGCAGCATGATATTTATTAGTACTTTCATCCTTTGGGGCCTAGTACCCTTGGCCTTCAAACATTCAATTCCATTTGTGATCTGAAATGACTTTCTCTTGACTCAGAAGTATTGGCAACTTAGAGACCCCAAAGCCAATCTTTGATGTTCTAAGAGCAAGGGGTAGCCTATCAAGGGCTTCACAGTTGCAACATAATCATTATGACAAATAGACTCTTGCTTTGCAGTTATGGCTAGTTTACTTTGCATATGCCTAAGAGCAAGCTCCCTGGGGTGGTCCAGGGCTTTTGCTCAAGCCCCCTCCCAGGTGTCCTATCACTCCTTTTTACTGGTCTTGTTAAAGGGGCAGCAGCAGCCCCACAGATCACCTGAGCTTTCTGACCGGCTGCCAGACCGTAAAACCGGTAGAACGGGGGTGGTCGATCCAAAGACATCAACTTGTCACTCTTGATGATCATTCATCTGCCGCCGAAATGGCCCATGGTGCCTCTGAGATCGATGTGGGGACCACCGCTCTTCAACATTATTGCCACTAATTATTAAGATGAATGCGGTGATTAATGGCAGCGATGCTTTTTCACTTCATGCAAATGGGAGCTCATGCATATACATGGTGGAGGGGGCTCACCAACCTGGTGCACAGAATGTAGCTCTCAGCCCCCTTGCTCAGCTGTCACTGTGACCCAGGTGCAATGACTTAGAGCGATTTAAAAAGAAATGCTAAAAATGAATTGTTGATCAGCAGCCTCAGGCAGCTTTTTTGGAAATCCCCTTCTTCGAGGGGTTGTGCTTTGAGTAGGGAAAGCTCAATCAAGGCAATAACTAGGCTATTAAGGATGCTGCATTAGCCCAGGATCCTCTCTGTGAGCGTTGTATGAAGGAAAGAGCTGGCGGAGAAAATGCAAGTTCCGCTTTAATCCTGTAGTAGACCGAGGCAAGTCATCTTCATGGTGAGAATCCAAAGGTCTGATTAAATGGCATGAAGCTCTTTCGGAGCTTCTAATTCCAGGCCCTGTAAGGCCCATGATAAGTATGATAGGAACAGAAAACCTTTTTTCCTTTTACCCCATGGGCATATTTTCTATCATAATAATCCGTTTTACAGAACTCCTTTCATTACTAGTTATATTTCACAAGGACATATCTCCTTCATCCAACAAATATTTCATCGAACCTCAGCCCTTCTATGGCATAAAGCACCCTCTTACACCTTTCTATACATAACGGAGTCCCCTTCTTGATGTAGCTAAGCTGTAACTAATGTTTCCTAATGACAGAAGTTGAATCTTATTTTTTACAAACCCAGTGACCTAACACATAACTGATATTCAAGAAACATCTGTGAAAGAAGTGAATGTTAGGCACTGGGAAGAACGATAACCACAAAAAATCCTAAGAATAGCCTCTGTGCTCTAGACCCTTATTATGAATCTACGTGAAACCAAAACCTTCGCTCTTGGAAAGTCAAGTTTCCAGCAAAACATTCCCATGAATGAAGTAGTTATGTGCAGGCACTGGTGGTTCCTGATCAACAAGTATCAGTTGAGAAGATCTTTAGACAACACCACCCCCACCCCCATGCCCATTACAACCTTCTCTAGATATAGTTTATAAGACTATCATCTTTATGGGAGCAGACAGCCTCTCCTCCTTCTCCTGAGAAGCAACTGATGGGTTCGAGTTGTCAACTTTGTGGTCAGCAGCCCCATGCCTCATGCCCAGTGCCACCAGGTCTCCTTAGGATGCTTAGGTGAGTAAAATTTTACTAAGCAATTTCAGAGTACAGACTGGATGTGATATTCCCCTCCCCACCAACCCTGCCTGTAGACCTTCTAGAACAAGACAGGAAACGTCAGTGCCTGACTTAATGGCATCCAAAACACATAATCGCCTTCACCTTTTTGAAGACCCTAAGACAGAGACTTTGCATTCCTGATTGGCAATGCCAGTCCTTTGCCTACTAATTCCTTCGTAGCATGCCCAAGAAGCTTCCTCTGCGACAGTGACTGGACTTAGGTGGGTAATGCCAGATGCTTTTCTAATGTCTACTCATTGAAGGCTCATTGAGAACAGGTGCTCATACCATGCCTACTAATCACTGACACAGGGTGACTATGATGAGGTCCACCATAATGCTCAGTTATAGATGCCAGAATCACAGACACAATGATGAATGAGCTATTTTGTCTACTCAGATATACTGAAGGTGGGACTGGAGCTAGATCCTCAATTACAATCCCACGCTTAGGTGATCTAATCTACTGCTCTCACTCCCCATCTTTTTCCTCTGAAGGAATGCCAGCAGTCAAGGATGGGATACTAATATGGGTTGATTCCTGGCAGGATTCTGTAGTCCAGCTGGAATTGGCATTAAGTTCTACCCCTTCTCAGCAAAGTGTTCCTTGCCCAAACTCACCACCGTTCAGTCGGTTCTTACACATAGAAACCCTAGAACACAGGGTAGAACTGCTCATGTGGGTTTTCAAAACTGTAATTCTCTCCAGGAGCAGAAAGCTTCATCTTTCTTCCGGGGGACACCTGGTGGTTTCAAGCTGCTGACCTTGTGATCGAGGGCCCACAGTGTAAACCACTACGCTAGCCAGGTTCAATAATCTTGCTTGCTAGAAATGTATCTGTACAGAACTCTATCAAACATTCTCGCCTGCAGATGTGTATCCACCTTGCAGAGATAAGTTGTGGAAGGAAGGGGATAAGATGAGATGGGCAAAGTATTTGGCATATGATACAAACAGAGGCATTCGAATTTTTTTTTCCTTTTTGAGTACACCGGCTGGCTAAGGGATAGGCGTGTGATGTTGCAAGCGTCATCTTTAAAGGAAGAAGACTATTTTCAGGAGCAGGGCCCCTCTTTTCTGACAGCTGAGACACTCTTCTGGGTGGGAGACTGAGGATACCATGGCGGCATCAGCCAGTTCTCCTCAGGTGCGGCAGGTTTCGCCTGATCGATGTTTTGTCCTGCTTTTCTGCTCCCTGAATAGAAAACCCTATTTAGAAGCGCACTGCTGTAAAATCTACTGGAATGTGTGTGGCAAGATCTGCGTTTCAGGTGGCACCCTCTCATTCACTGCTGCTGTCTCAAGGACCCCGACTGCTCACCTTGCCAGAACCTGGACCAGCCAGGCAAGTCATGCAGATGGTTCAAAGGACATATTATAGTGCCCCCTCACCCCTTGTTGCGGTGACTAGATATGAAGAGTTGGAAGGTCCTGACTGGGGCAGTGGGAGACTATTTCGCATCAGAATCCCAGTGATGGACAAAGGGAGAGATGGGCTTGGATGTCTGAGTCCGCTCTGGTCCCCACAGACAACTGGTCTCATACGAGCCTGAAGGCTTGGGTCTTTCTCCACACACAGTGCAGTGAAAGGCCAATCCCAGGCTTCTATTGTGTATACACATTAAAATGCATTTTCCATTATTTAAAGGTAGCTTTTAAAGACACATTTGTGGGCATGATGGATGCCTCTCCAAGGACCTCCTTCTGTCGTCTTCCTGTAGGCAAACCCCCTGCTGATGACACCTGCATTTGTCATGAAAACCCAGCTTTCACCAGCCTCTCCAGCTCATTTCAATTCCTGCTGCAGTAAATGCTTCGCAAAAGACCAAGTCTCCCAGGTCCCCACTGGAATTCCTGTGAAGTCCTCCTGTCTTTTGCTTGGCTTCACTCCGGGTCACCCGACTGCACCAGATTGCTCACCCTGGTTGTTCCAAGTGCTTCTGACAATGCTCTCTCTTCAAGAGTCTCCAGTGCAAGGCACTCGAGAGTGTGAATCCCTAACTGTAAACAGGCCCGTCAGTCACCTCTTTGGAGGACCCATCAGCATCCGGGGCCCCCTGCAGCCTCTGGAGCAGGCCCAGCCAATATCCATCTTGTCCATCAGCTCCCTGCACAGCCAAATGTGGGCAGGCTCCAAAGGGCAGTTCCAAAACGCTGGGTGGGGTGAGTTGTAGCCCTGCTCCACTGCAAGGACCTGGGGCAGGGCAGAGGTTAGTCCGTGCCCACACTTCTTTCCTCTCCTTCATTCTTCCTTTCTTTTCTTAGTTTTTGATTTTGTAAGAGGGGCTGGCTATGGGACCTGGAAAGATAATAAGTAAAAGAGAGGCCAAAATAAGGTGACCTCAAGTTGGATATATTTCCCATGTTTATATTTTAAAAATTAAATGAGAGAATTATTCATTGAGCAAAATAAATCAATGTGCAGTGCCCTATGGACAAGGTCGGATAGCAATGCCTCTTTCAGACCTTAGGGTGCATCGCTATGGTTTCCATACAGCCTTGTTGGATAGTATCCCAAGGACCGTAGAAGAGCAGGGATGGAGAGCATTCCAAGGCCATGGGGATATGTTTCCCACAATTCACAGGCCACACAAAATCAACTGAAAAGATCAGCCCACTATCGTTGGCCAAGCATTTGATTAACTCATTCCTCAGGTGCTGGCTGGAACGGCTTCTCTTCAGTGAGGCATGTGACGTAAGCTGGTCTTGATGCTTTCCTGGGCCTTCTCTGACCCATGGGCCAGACAGTCCCCCCACCCTCTACCCTGTGGGAATCTGAGGCCAGCCAAACATGCTTTCCATCTTACTTCTCCAGCCATGCTTCTTGCTCCGGAGCATGCCATTCTGAATAGAGAGTGGAGGTGAGATGCGAGGTCAAATCAGCTGATTGTGACTCGTAGCACCCTTACAGAACAGTGAAGTTCGGCCCGTGTAAGTTCCTGAGATCGTAGACCTCACCTGCAGTAGAATGCCTTCTCTTTCCTCCCTGCAGCAGCCGGGGGTTTCGAACAACTGACCAGCTGGCCATCCCTGTGGCCCCAGTGCTTCTCAAGGGTAAACAAATACTCAAGAAACAAGAGAGGAGTCACGGGAAGAAA